>CM063508.1:110984727-111014727 GCA_032207245.1 Pardosa pseudoannulata | reverse complement strand
TGGGAAGATAAAATGTATCCATACACCAAATATCTCTTTATTTTAAGCGTAAAATATTTGCAATATTTACAAATCGTATAAGAAGCTTTACTCGAATAGAAAACATGTTTTAACGCTACTTTTTATGAAGCTTATAGATATGCTACCTATTCGAAAGACGAGAGAGTTTATTTTACATTTTTGATAAGTAATAATCTTCTCATGACATCGAATAAATAAACATATATGTATATATATATATATATATATATATATATATATATATATATATATATATATATATATATATATATATATATTCTATACTTCCTTGTTTGATTGAAACAAAGAAAACAGTAATACCAACAGTCATGAAGTTATCAAATGTATTTTCAGAATATTTGAGTAAGGTAGTTTCGCATTATTTTATATCTCAGAATAAATCTAGAATTGTTCTAGATAAAGAATCAAAAGATGAAGCATCATTTATTTGAAGGATGTTTTATGATTCTACATGTTTTATATGATGAATATATCTACAGATTTGGTTTTTTCGATTGAAATGGATTGTGAATTTTTTTTTGTAATATTCACACCTAGCATGCAGCATATATATATATATATATATATATATATATATATATATATATATATATATATATATATATATATATATATATATATATATATATATATATATATATATTACGATATATTTGTCGAAAATTTTTGTATTAGTTTTATTAAATCGGAGAAAACTTTTGCCTCACATAAAATTCCTGAATCTTTGAAATTTTGAATAATAGAAATATTACAAATTTAATATTTCTTTTACTGTTTTCTTCAGAACTAAAAATATGAAAATTTTATTTAATAAAATATATTTTTGAAAATTTCTGTAATATAATATTTATTAAAAATTATCTCTGTGTTTTACCGTTGTTCTTTATATCTAAGTTTTTCTAAGTTTTTATTTCTAAATTAATTTGTTTTATTTTCTAATTTAATATTTCTAAGTTTTATATACGAAAGAATTTGTACAAATACAAAATATTTAAATTTTGATAACTGCCCTATTTTTTTTTTAATTTTCAAAATATCTTTTGTATATTATTAAGAATAAGACATTTTTAAAAATAAAAATTGATATTTGATTGTGTTACACTTTAAATTTTGTTTACACTGTATGGGTTTTTACAAATAGGAGAAATATGATACTATAACCAAGAACAAAACGTTAATATGTTGTTGAAATATTAATATGTAAACAAAGAAATTTATAAAGAATATGACATGTTTTTAACAAAGCAGAACATGACAATATGTAACTTATATAAATCTTAATAACTTTGAACAAAGTTCCTTGTCTGCAACATTTCATTCAGGTAAAACTCATGGTTTCTTCTTCAAATCAGTGTAAACATTTTTAAATATAATTTTTTTCAGTAAATGACGAGAACCAAACAACTGCTAACTATGAACTGTAGTTTTGTATTAGAAACTCATTTATTTTTACGATTCAAAATATATACGTTTTAATGAATTTATATGCATTTTTTTTAATTATGTGGAGGCTGAAATTTTATAAAGATGATATAAAAAGATAAAGTTAAAAAAATTCTCCCAAACTTTCTTAATAAAATACTATTATTGTTCGTGAAAGACATAATTTATATTCTTAAAATAAATATGATTATAGAAACAATCAAGTAAAATTTTGGCCCTTTCTGAGGGGCAAGATTTTAAGAGCATAACTACTATTGAAATAAGTGTTGTAAGAAAGGCAAAAATCACTTCTATGATATCCTGTATGTGATACCTGATACTTTTCATCTTCTTATCTATAAGTAGTGTATTTTTTTGGATTTGGCACATACTTAATTTTTTAAATTCAAAATTGAAAAATAAACTTTTGTAAATTCAGAATATCTCATTTCCTTTCCTTCAATAAAAGGTTAGTCACTCCTTTTAAGGTAAAATAATTTTATATTTGTTAATATAATTTAAATATTTTGGCACATTAAATAAATAAGAATTTAAATTAATTCTCCAGTAATAGCACCTACAATTGAAAATATTCTTCAACATCTATTTTAAGAATATTTCCAAGAATTATGCAATATAACTAACTACTCATTAAATTCTTATAAGTTTCATTTAAATTTTGGATTAAAACTGGAATTCTTAAATTCGCATTTTAATGACTGTATCTATCGAGATATTTAACCTGTAATGGTGGAAGGATACAAAAGAGAGCAGAACATTTTTAATGCTTCTTCTTATAAAAGGAAAGGTTAAGCTTTGATAAATGCGAATAACTATATTTAGATGGGTATACGTAAGGGTCATTTATCTTTTAATATACATTTTTCAGCTACAGTAATAAATAATGATTGCATGGAGAAAATACGAATCTTCGGGAATGATTTTAGAAAATTTAGAACAAAATGCAATCTATTAATATTTATATATATATATATATATATATATATATATATATATATATATATATATATTATATATATATATATATATAAATTATATATATATATATATACATATATATATATACATATATATATATATATATATATATATATATATATATATATATATATATATATATATATATATATATATATATATATATATATATATATATATATATATATATATATATATATATATATATATATATATATATATATATATATATATATATATATATATATACATATATATATATATATATATATATATATATATATATATATATATATATATATATATATATATATATATATATACATATATATATACACACACACACATATATATATATACATACACACATATATATATATATGTATGATATGTTCAAAATTCTGTTTACTAAATGGCGTATTTTTTTATTTAATATTTAAAGTTTATATAAATAATATCATTAATAATTAATTTGTTTCGGATATTTTTTAAACATATTTGTTTTCATTGAATAAAGATGATAAAAACAGAACAAAGAAAATAATTTTTTTTTTTTTGCATTCTCGAAAATGAAATAATATTTCTTGATGTAAATTTTACTTATTAGAAGAAGACTACTAAAAAATATAAAAAAAATTTTGCAACATATAAATATAGAAAAAATAAGTAATTTTAATAATGAAAATAAATTTTAACGATTAAATAATGATTTTTATTACCGGTGCATTTCAAAATCAATTTTCTAATATCTGGAAGTCAGTTCTAAGCCCTGAAAACTTTGAAACAATCCGAGTGTTGAGATTATTCAGTTCTAACATTAATTGTGCATGCAGTCATCGCAAAGTGAAAAATATCTTTGAATTTTAATGCCAGTTCACACAAGCCATTTTGGGTCCTGATGCGATACCTACACCGCTTCCTGTCAGCCATGTTTTTTTCTTGGCAATCTTGGCAAAACCCCCATTTTCTGAAAGTCGCCAAACTAAAACGGCGGTAAAAAATGGTGTTTTTTTGAATGACCAGGAAAAAACATGGACGGCCTCATATGGCTTTTAAAAAGCCAAAGTTCTTACAAAATTCTACAAAAAGTCACACAGCATATATTTGACAGATTTTAACTATTATATACTATATGATCACACTAAAAATGAGTTTTATAATTCATATGTATATAAAATAAATATTTAAAATTTCTTTAAAACAAATTTAATGATTACATTTACCCCCTTTAATGATTATTACATACAACAATAAATACATATTACATACACACATATTTTAATAGACATTAAAAAAATTAGCAAAAGTTAATCCTATTACACCTTCATCCCGTTGCAGTACTCACGAACTGCATAATTCTCGCAAAATCTGATGATACTTCTTAACCACATTAATTATAGCTAAAACGTTCAAAACAACATTCATAATGCATAACTAGAAAGGTTTTGTTTGGTCTGGAGTGCTACGGTCTACTTTTTGCAACACGAGGGTTAATGAAACCTGGACCTAGAGCTTAAATACGATTCCGAACGGTTACGATCATCCATGCTACTGTTGGATTCGAAACCACGAAATCCGGCACCGAAGGCCAGCACCCTAACCAATCGGCCATCGCTCGGTTCACAACTAGAAAGAAACAAACTAAAAATGAAAGACATAAAATTCTACAACCGGACCACACGGGACATGTTCGAACTCCTGGAATCCCATAAGGCAAAATAAATGACTAGACAGAAATTATTGCAAAGAGCCGGGTGGTGATGTCAGAAATCTCCTGCACCAGTGCCCCACTGAAAGGACGAACCAAGGTTGCCACTACAAAGCTCTAATGTCAGGGTAGACAAAGCTAACTAGTCATCACCCATCTAAAAGCTCGAAAAATCTCCAACTTTGGAAATAAAAGCTGCGGTGCAAATATTGCATCTGTACCGCCTATTTTGTTGCAAATTGTTTACCGGAAATGTTAAACCCTTAGGTCAGTGATGCGTACAGCATTGGACTTTGCTACCTCATGAATGTAAAAATAAATTAAAAAATTTATTTGTGTGATGAGGCGATTTTGATCAGTAATATAATGGATTAATTAATAACAAGAAGTAAAATGGTTGGGATCTAAATCTGACCTCATCACATCTTTTGTAAAGGGGAGAGGACAATAAAAATTATTTCAACGGTTTTCGTCTTGTGCGGGATTCTCGGGCGGGGTTCTGATCCCAGTCCCAGATTAGAATCGCTTCTCCGTACATGACACTAAATAAGACTGTTCTTTTGTGGAGTTATTTATGAGTCCCTAAGGGGCAGTGCCCAATTTGAAGGGATAAGGTTTTTCCTCGTTGGCGGTTTCAAGGCGGGGTTAAGGAGGCCAATTAGATTTTTACAACTTTCCCGATGGACGAAAAGAAGTAAGAGGGGACAAAAATGAAATTAACATAAAAGAAAAAAAAGTCTAGAGAGAGGGGGTGTTCGAGAGTGGAGTCGAATCAAGGAGAGCAGAGTGGTCAGAAGTCGGAGACGATTGTGACAGTGAGGCTTCGGGAGTCCAAGGAGAATAACCTTGGGTTTGAGAGAGACTCCGGAAACGTTTGGAACATCTCGTGGCTACCAGCAGTGTTCCTGTGTCAAATATTACGGCCGCATCTCAAATACTCAGAAGGAAGCACCTGACCAGACCGACGGAAGATTGAAATTTGGTACCACACATACCCAGTTCTGATTAGCTCTCAACCAGCAGTGTTCCTGGCACACCATACTTACCCACAAAGATACTCGTTTTTACATATATTTGAAATTGAGATTAGGTCCTCTCTCTTATATATATATATATATATATATATATATTTATCTAATGGATGGAAAGTTATTGTCAGACCTAAATTAGTGTGGCACCAAAATTGAATGTGTTGATAAAGTAAATTCTATGAAGATTAAATCAGATTGTTTGTATATAGATGTATGTATATCATTATAATAAATTTCCATTTTTTCATTTTAAGCTAATTTCAGTTACTTTTAATTTAGATTTTTAGTTTATTTTCTTATTTTATGTCTGTAGTCTCTCAGAACCTGTCGTTGAATTTAGTACTTAAATATTTTACACAATAAAACCAAAATAATACTTAGTTTTTGTGACTAACCAAAATAAATACCACTTTACATTTGATCATAGGTTAATACCTAAACGAAAACGAGAGCTACACGACAATTTCCAAAAAAATTACTCGCTTTTAAGAATTTAATCAGAATGAAATTATCCTGGATTCAATGAAAAGGAACTCATATTTATTTCCAGTTTTCATTATCACACAACATTACAAATTATTATACAAAGAATTGATTATACGATGAATATTTTGCACAGACACATTTACTTTAACAAAAATGGTCATTCAATTTAAGGGGTCATAAGACTTTTAAAAGTTGAAAAAATATAAAATAATTATCATTTTCGATTTCTCATACCTTGAAAATTACCATTTTTACAAGTATAAATTTTTTAACATAGCTAGAACAAATTATTATATCTATACACATATCTCATATACACATCATATATACACATTTTTGAAACTAAAAAAATAATTTTGTTTTAAATAAGTATCGTTATTATTATCCCCTTTATAATAATAGCCTAAGTTATCTGTCCGTTCCTCCTCGAATTTATGAAGTGGTTGCACCTGGAATGGATAGAAGCATCCATATTGGGTTTTTGATGAGTAGGTGTTAGCAAAATTCAAAGCGAGTTTGAAAACTTTCGAAATCCATCCCTTCTATCTTTTTCGATCTTATAATGCTATTATTTCAAGCTATATTTTCTCAAGTTAAGAGCAATCCAATTTATCACATTATAAGTAGATGAAAATAAAATTTTTTTCTAGCATTATGACGTCATTCCTTTAATCCTCTCATTAAACCATTTCTTATTTTAAATTATTTAAATATCGTCTGCATTATTTCCAGACTTTTTATCACTGAACTTAGATATAACGTAAATAATTTTCTTTTATATTTGACTTAAATAATAGATAAGGTACATTTGTGATAATTTTGAATTTAATCATCGATTATTTACATATAAACCGCCAAATAACCAATGTCAATATTAAAATTTGTGCTGTCCTATCACGTAATATAAGATAAATTAAAGTTGGCAACTAACATGCGGTCAGTAAAGATAAATAGATTATTGAAGTTATTATACCAGGTAATTCTCAGCCGAATAATAAACCAATTTTCACCTCATAAGGTACTTTACAATCCTGGAAAATTAAAAATTTTAATAATCCCGTCATAGGACAGGCTATAAGCTAGTTAAAAATAATGATTTTATATCTAACGCTCATGATTACAAAAATATAATTAAGTTTACTGCAAACTTATTGTTTTAAAACATATTGCAATATCTCAAAATAACTGAGAACCTAAATTTGTATATATTTAAAATACATATATATTTTTAGAAATTATTTGAAAAAGTGTATGTTTTCCTTAAAAATTGAAAATTGATCATTACAATAAAAGACATATTTTGAGAAAAATACAAGAACATTTAGGTTTAATGGGATGAAAATTATATTGTATACAACCTGTAAAAATTTCATTGACAAAGCCTTAAAAAACCTTTTGAGATAACATGCGTGTTACATGAAAAAAGCAACAACACAATTTGAGAAAAATCAAGTTAAAGTTTCGTAAGATTAAATTTGTTTAGTGTAGACAGGAATTTTTATTCATAACTCCTCTAAAGTTTGGAATTTTTTTAAGCGGATTGTTTCAAAGTATTTAGACCTAAATTTTTTTCCGAAAAATAGAATTTTTTTTATGTGTTTAACAGTCGTATAACTATTTAACTAGTTATTTTACAAAAATATTCAGATACACGAAGAATTTTTAACAGGATATTGTCGTTAACCTTTGCCTCAAAAGAATTCTGGATTTCCAATATCCCGGATTTGAATCTTTTGGAGTTGCTTGTATGGATACAAGTTAAAAGTCAATACATCTAAACATTGCACTGTTGAAAATTTGTTAAAACGGCATTAACTGATTTGGAACTTAACATTTTAAAACACATCCTTGTCCAGTTTAAAAACAGAAGGCAAGTTATTATTCAATCAAGAATGTATTAAATAAATTTAAACTTTATGACCTTATAAACAATGCGAGAAAAATGTAAATCCTTTCGGTTGTTTCAAAAAATCGTAAAAAAATATGTGTGTTTGAAAATAATGTATAATTTTTCTAGATTTTTCCAACACTCCCATTATTTATAAGTCGTTGTAAAGGAATGTAAAGTAATTAAATATCTTTAGTTCAAATAAATGAAATTTCCCTAAAGATAACTCACTTACTATTAAAAAATTCTAAGAGTATGTTTTCCACTTCCACAAAGAGTGAACTTTTATACTGTTTTGGTGCCTTTCAATCCACATGTTATATATTTAGCTCGAATTCTACATATACATTTTAGAAATAAACCTTTTTTTTATCTATAGGACTGTAGGGGATTGCTGTTGAGGTTGCGTGTAGATTTTACCTACTAAGTAACTGACTCCATTTAAGATAAAAACATTTATTCAAGGCGTACGTACTTCGTACTGAAAAGCGCTCTCCCTGGTTACATTTTCCCTCGGCTTTTATACCTGCCGAGAAGCGAGAAGAAAAACATGCAAATTATATCTTTGGCAGGATGCCAGGCGAGCGTGCAAGTGCAGATGTCCTTGAGAGTCGCTTGTGTTGCCATGGAGTAACTTCAGGACTATGTTTCAAAACCTCTTTCATGCACAAACAGTGTTTCATAACCAATCTGGTGATGTAAAAATTTTTCTTAACACATCACCGTTGGAGTTGACAATCTTTTGCAAGGTGCCTAATATGGCAAGATTGTGTTTTATATGTTAAGAAACCATATTAAACATAATAAGTAGATAAAAATAATAAATATATTTTTTAAACACTGCTGTTTATTTATACGTAAGTTTTCATTCTGAACAGTAAAACCTGTGACTATTTAATGATATAATATCATTGACTTGAAAACTATCAAACAACTGGAATAATTTACAGTATTCCAAAGAACACAGTATTCCTTTTAATTTGTGGAAGGCATGATTTTTTTAATTAGTGTAATTGTTGGTTGTTAAACGGAAATAAATTTTAACGAGTCTTAGTTCATTCTACATTAGATTCAGATTCTTGAATGAACGTGCATTTACCTTTTGATCCTAATGCAATTTATATTAGTATTAAAGTAAATTATTTCAAATTTTCTTTCTCATGACTCTATTACTTATTAAATGTAGCAACTTTTCATAGATTATATTATCTTTATTCAAAGTTAAAATTTACACTTTTTTCTGGAGTTTACACTTAAAAGTACAACATTTATAGATTTTAAGGATTGTAGATTTACAAATGGATCTTATCTGCAGGAAAACACATAAAGGCTTTTCATTTCAAAATGTTATTATTTTAGGAAACCTAATCATACTAATTGAATAATTCTAATGATCTAAGAAACTTAGATTCTGACTTTAATTTGATTATAGGCATTCTTATTTGCGTAAGGGGAAAATAATTAAAAATTTCCTAATTCAAGAAATAACAAACACATTGTAACAAACATAACTAAATGTCAATAGTAAGAATTCTCTTTGAATTTAAATCCCACAGAGATAAATAAAGTATATTAGAGATATTTCTTTTTCCAAAGCAATTTAATTATCCTTTAACACTAAAAAGCAAATATAAAAATCCAAAGGAAGTTGAATGACTGAATAAACAAATCGATATTTAACAAAGGCATTTCATTATCCAAAGAACATACCTGAATAGAAACATTTTTGTACTTTTTAAGCTAAACTTAAAATCTGTAGTTTTTTCACTAACATAAAGTAGTTAGGCTAAAAGTAGAAGACTTTACAAAGGTAGAATAAAAAATTTTGCTGCAAACTGTAAGAGTCAAATTAAATGAGAAGGCAGTTATTTATGAACATTTCTAAAGCTTAAAAATCAAATAATTCAATAAAAATACTTAATTTTGAATTTAATGATCGCTAATGATAGAGATTTAACTAAATCACTATTTGCAATTTTTTTCATTAGAGTATAAATATTTTGCAGCAGAATATTAATGCAAGAAATAAATAGAATTCTTACTTTTTATGACAATTCATTAAAAAACAAATTTCAAATAAATTTTTAATGAAATATAGAGTAACTTCGAGACGCGTACTGAATTTCATAGTATCAAAAATGATAATTTTTCAAAAGGTTTTATTATTAATACATCTTCAAAAGGTTTTAATAAAACTAATATTATATAAATTTCTAAATACTCAGAATAATAAATGTATATAATTTTTAATAAATGTATGTAATAAAATAATTATCATATTAATATTTTTACAAAAATAAGAACAAATGATAAATTACAATCATAAGTTTTTCAATCATGATCTTCAATTATAGACAATTAAATCAAATATATTTTTAATGCTAAACATAATAAACCAATGTTCAACTTAAATCTGCAATATTATTTTGAACATCTGAATATTTCAAAATCTTTTAATTGAATTATATGCATAACACAATATTGTAGGTAATTCCACATAACTGTGTTTAAAATAAATTGTAACAATTTGTGTTCACCAAGATACTATTTTGCCTACCAGAAGTTCTATTATATACATAATAACAATATAAAGATAAAATCCAGGGGATGCTTTCGAATTTCACATTTTAAATGTAAGATAATTTATTAGCTATAATTTCTGAAACTTTCAATGTGTACAGACATTTTTACTGCCTTACTTCCTAGTCACATATTGGTGGTATGTGATAATCAATCTAATTTAGTAAAACTAAAAATTAAACAGCCTTCTTAAACAGTCTTAAATTGTAAAAAATGGAATTTATCGTTTCAGAGTATCAGCAATGTGTTTTAAATGTAAATGAACATAAACAAACTTTTAAAAATAAAACTAACGTTTAATTTACTTAAAACATACAAAGAAAAGGTTTAAGGCAAATAAACATGGACTACTAGTAAAAGAAAAACATTGAAAACGGTTACAAAAATGAATACATTTGACCTTACTAAAACTTAGGCTAACCCAGAACCAGGCACGAGCAAAACCTCATAAAGCGAAGTTGTTTTGCACCCCTCATTACGCAGATCGACTTCTCAAGCAACAAACAAGTTAAAATGAGCCGCTTAAGTAAGAACTTGTATTATTAAATTCGTTGGGATAAATTTCCCTTACCCAATTAGAAGCTGACTATTTTATGGAGTTGAGAAGTCTACCTGGCAAAAGGTTAGATTAAGACACGTACTGTTGACTAATATTTTGTGCATGAGTGAACAAATCAAGGTGTTTCATTTGACAACAGTATGTACAGTTATTGGACAATCCACAAATTGAAAAATATAATATTTAATCACTATGCATAAAAAGAACTGTAAAGGATTTGTAACTTTTCCATAACATCCAATTGTCCATTCATTATAATGTTTACATAAACTTTTATAAAAACTGATTTTTATATATTTAAAATATTTTATTTACAAGATTTTGAGCTTAAGTTCTAGAATTTATATCACTACTTTACAGTAGATGCTGCCCTACTGATTAAGATATGTACTTAGTGAGAATTATCCTTATTATCAAGCTATTTTCAATGCCACATAAACTGTGCTCTAATGGAATCAAACTTTAACGGATTATCATTTAGTTTAATTATGTTTGTGAGATGCTAAAGAAAAATAATTCTATAAATATTAACGTTTATTGAAATATTTCAAAACTGTAGAAAATCATTTAATTGTTGTTATCCCCATTTTGCCACTATATTTATTTATGTACTAGCATATAGCCCGTCATATGCCGGGATCAGTAAAATTTTTAATTTTCCCTAATTGTAAAGTACTCTATGGAACAGGTAATAAAATGGTTTGATTTTGGCTGAGAATTATTTGGCACACGATCAATAATTTGATTATCATTAATGACCGCATGTTAGTTGCCAACTTTAATTTATAATAAAAAATAATCCATCATCAAATTTATAAAAAATCCATCACCAAATTTAAAATTATCCCATATGTACCTAATCTACTATTTAAACCAAATATAAAAGAAAATTATTTACGTCATATCTAAGTTCAGTGATAAAATTTATGAAAATAATGCGGACGATATTTAAATAATTTAAAATAAGAAATGATTTAATGAGAGGTTAAAGGAATGACGTCATAATGCTAGAAAAAAAAGGTAATTTTCATCTACTTATAGTATCATAAGTTGATAAATTTAATCGCCTGCTCTTAACCGGGGAAAATAGGGCTTGAAATAATGATATTAAACGCTCGAAAAGGGGGGAAGGGGTGGAATTCAACGTTTTGAAGACGACAGTATTATTCGCTGTGATATGAAGCATATTTATACCAATTTATTTTAGAGTTGGATAGGTAGTTTAGGAGAAGATAAACTTTACTCGTTTTTAATTTTGCTAACCCTAACTCATCAAGAATCCAATGCATGCATGTATCCATTCCAGGTCCAACCGCTTCATAAATTGGAGGACAGACGGACAGATAACTTAGGCTATTATTATATAAGGGATTAGAGGCTATTTTACTTCAGAAGCATACAAAATCTTGAAAAGGAAGTTGCACAATAAATATACTGGAAAGGTACAACATTCGTAATATACACTCTGGCGGCGTTAGTTAGATTAGAGGCCGGAAAAATGTTTATGTCAAGTGCAAATTTTTGCTATTTCTTATATTTTAGTTTATAATATTACCAACATACTGTAACGTTAGCTTTTTTGCTGCTTTTCAGACTAATTGTATAATTTAGCTTTAATCCTGATGTTTTTATAAATATACTGGAAAGGTACAACATTCGTAATATACACTCTGGCGGCTTTAGTTAGATGAGAGGCCGGGAAAATATTTCTGTCACATGTAAATTTTTGCTATTTCTTATATTTTAGTTTATAATATTACCTAATACTGTAATGCTAGCTTCTTTGCTGCTTTTCAGACTAATAGTATCATTTAGGTTTAATTCTGATGTTTTTATAAATATACTGGAAAGGTATAACATTCGTAACATACACTCTGGCGGCTTTAGTTAGATTAGAGGCAGGAAAAATATTTCTGTCACGTGCAAATTTTTGCTATTTCTTATATTTTAGTTTATAATATTACCTACATACTGTAACGCTAGCTTCTTTGCTGCTTTTCAGACTAATAGTATCATTTAGTTTTAATCTCGATATTTTTATAAATATATAAATATTTAATATAACTTAAAAAAAAAATATTATATAAGTGCATTTTTGCATTTATATATCTAAATATTCCCATACTGTAATACTTTTCTTTCTAATGCTTTGTCCTGATGATAAATATATAAAGTACAAATTCTTATACACCTCTTGGTGTATAATGAGGCTGGTATTTCTGTAAAGTGTTTTTGCTATTTTTACATATTTTTAGTCTTATTACCACATACTGTAACGCTAGTTCTTTCTGTCTTCTTCACTAATAGTATCTTTATTTTTATCCCGAATTTTTATCTCTACTCATAAAGTTAATTCCTATTAGTTATTTTAATACTTGGGCATTTATTTCCTATCTAAATCTTACAATACTTTTTTCATGCTGAGTGTTTCCCATGTGGTCTGTAATTAATAAAAATAGCTGTAGCAAAATATCTCATACACATAGTCCTCGGTAACTGCTTTAACTTTCTCCACTGACTACTTTTTGTATCTCGGTGTCTTCACACTATTTTTCTTTCTCTACTCTTACTACATCTCTCTCTATAATTTTTCTCATCCTCTCTCTCTCATATACAGTGTGTGTATTTGACGGGCGAATTTTATTCCACATTACACATGAATTAATCCCTATTATTTTTAATTGCACTTGCTTATTGTTCAACAGGCAAATCTAAGTAATTTTCATGCGCTCCATTCCATTAAAAAGAAGCAAGTTCAACTTAGAACTTTAACTTTATCCACTGAACTGGGGCCCCCAAACTTGGATTCTACCATGTGTGTGACACTAGTTTTGCACCTTTCTCTACTCTTATTACATCTCTCTCTTTTTTTCTCATCCTCTCTCGCTCATATATAGTGTGTGTATTTGACGGAAATTTTATACATTACACATGAATTAATCCCTATTATTTTTAATTTCACTTGCTTATTGTTCAACAGGCAAATCTAAGTAATTTTCATTCGCTCCATTCCATTAAAAAGAAGCAAGTTCAATTTAGAACTTTAACTTTACCCACTGAACTGGGGATCCCAAACTTGGATATTCTACCATGTGTGTGACACTAGTTTTGCACCTTTCTCTACTCTTATTACATCTCTCTCTTTTTTTCTCATCCTCTCTCGCTCATATATAGTGTGTGTATTTGACGGGCGAATTTTACTCCACATTACACATGAATTAATCCCTATTATTTTTAATTTCACTTGCTTATTGTTCAACAGGCAAATCTAAGTAATTTTCATTCGCTCCATTCCATTAAAAAGAAGCAAGTTCAATTTAGAACTTTAACTTTATTATGAACTGGGGATCCCAAACTTGGATATTCTACCATGTGTGTGACACTATTTTATTTTATTTAATACATCTCTCTTTATACATCTCTATAATTTATATTTTTTATATATATTTTTATTGATAAATTTTATTAATTAAATAATTAATTATTATCTTTAATTTTGCTTATTGTTAACATAAATCTAATAATTTTAGTTATTATTAAAAAGATACAATTTCAACTTAGAATAATTTCTCTATATTTAAAACTATATAATGTGTTTATAATATTTATTTCTAATTCTTTATACATTTATCTTAAACACTGTATAATTTTATATTTCTCTATATATATGTTAAATTTATAATTTAATTTACATTACACAGAATTAATTATTATATTTAATTGCATTTCTATTTTAACAGGCAAATTATAGTAATTTTTATTATATATTATAAATAAAAAGTATTAGAATTTATTAATTATAAACTTATTCTAATTTTGTACATATTTTTTAAATTATTAACACATTTTTATTTTATATAGAAAATATTATTTTCTTTCTATTTTATATCTTAATTTTTATTTTCAATAACTTTAAATGTATGTTTGTTAAATTTTTGTTTATATTATGTATTTTTTAAACACAAATAACATACATGTTTATATTTTTTGTTAATTAGTTTTAAAAAAATATAAATATAACAAAATAATGAATGTCTTTATGTATTAATCAAGTTAAATATTAATCTAAAATATTTATATAAAAATGTTTATTTAAATATAAAGATTTATTTTAAATTTATAGCAATATTTTACTGTGTTTTTGCAAAATACATTACAATTATTTATATTTTAATAAATATAATTATATATATATATAAATATTATATATATATATATATATATATATATATATGTATATCTGTATGTATATAGTCTGCCTTTCTATGTTGATTTTAGTGTTGATTGACAGCTTACGATTATTTGCTCCATTAGAATATAATAAAAAAAAGCAGAACAAATTCTAATGATACACAACCTTTAATACGTCAAAGACAATTTATTTACTTGCAGCTATTATTCCCTTCGATTTGTATAAGGTTTGGATTACTTAAATATAAATAATATATTTATTTATAAATATTTATTAGAAAGATTTAAAAATTAGTATAATATTTCTTTCTTTATTTACTCTGGTGATTCGATGGAGGAAAATAATATGGTAGTATATATCTGCAGTTTATTTCGATGTTTCTGCCTAGATCTACTATATAAAACGATTCTAAATGAGCTGCTTAGAATAAAAAGTTCATTCAATTTTTTAGAGAAATCTTATATTTTCAAAATATTATGTGTTTATTTTTCTTTATATAAATTTAAAGTTAAATTTACTTAGCCTTTCATACGAATTAAACTCGATAGTATGTTTTATCTATCATAAGCATGCTATAGGGAGGGGGATACTGTTTACATGGTTACGCTAATGCCTTACAAAGTACACTAAACAGTTGGTACCTCTGATCAGTAATTGAGTTTTCCATTCATCCCCTTCTATATAGAAATATAATAATAAATAATGCATCCATTTTTGAATCCTGCAATTCAGTAACATCCTATTTCAAAAATGAATGTCATTATATTTGCACTTCATTTATTTAAACCGTCTTTTCTCTGTAACTACATCTCTTTTAGCAATAAATGGACAGAGAAAATTGTATTCGAATAGATGGTTGAATAGCGGTCGATTAACCCGCAAGGTCACACACAGTACGAAATTCCATTAACGACATTTTGCAGCATGAACTATCATTCACACAACATCAATTTTCATCATTAATCATGTCTTTGAAAATACACTACAGTAAAACGGAATATATATAAATAAAGAGAGAGGGAGAGATTTGTGAAAGAAATAATAACACATTTTCTTTCAGGCATACTAAATGTATGTCTCTGTAATGAATAGTGTACAATTCAGTTGTATGCAATTTTTCACGAGAAAGGTCAAGGAATTTCGATGAAGCTGCATACACGAAAATTATTTAAACATGTCTTGTTTTTGATTGTGAAACTGCTAGAATCATTTAGATACGAATCATAATAAATGATACTTTTTTTAATATGAGTTTTAGTGGGTGTTTTGTTTTATAATATATGTATGGTATGAAATTTTTCTTTCAAAACTGTTATTATATAACTATTTGTAAATATGATAAATGATTTATATACTATTGATGTGGTAGATAATAATCTATTTATTTATTTATTTTTATCATATTGGAAACATAAATCTAATCTGTTTTATTTGTAACAGTTCTTTATATCCTTTCAAAACAGTTAGTCCTTATGTATTCACATTTATATTTTAACTTATTCTATGAACGAATATCACTTGAAATATTTACTTAAAATTGTTGTTTATTCTACTTATTAATTTATAATGCCTTTGAAACCCATAGGAGACATGGAAAGCTTTATATATCACAGAAATATACATTAGACGATTCACACAGTTGTTTTTGATCTAACCTGGTAGTTTTCAGAATTTGTCGAATCTCGAGTACTTTAGAAATGAAGGGATTTAAATTTAAAGTATTTTAAAATACCTATCATATAATGATCTGCAAATATCTACAAATAAAATACATTTTTGACCATTTAAAAAGAACCAATGATTTTAAAAAGTAATGAATTAAAAAACTAACGATATAAATACTGATTTATATTAAAATGAAGTAAATGAACCAACTTGTTTTAAATATTATTTTAAATTGTAACTTAAAATTGTGAATAATGTATATCAATATGTTATATATACTTTATATGAAGGCAAACTTTGGTGAATATTGCATTTTTTAAAGTAGTTCAAAAATAATATTCATGTACTTCATTCAATATTTGCTGTAACCTTTGCACCAAATGTCACTTTACCTTGTATTACACATTCTTTGCATTAGCTGTCATAGAAAGATACTGATTAATTTTTTAAATAAAATTAAATGAGCCGTATATACATGTGTATTACTTGATATTTTACTTTCAAAGATTTACTTCAAAAACTCAGGATGTGCATTACAAAAGAATATTTTTATTATTTTCGGTCGTCACGTGATATACGTAATAAAAAAGACATGTATTTAGGGAAGAAAATTAAGTTACATTACTAAATATAAATATTGCTGAATTTACACATTTATCTCCAATTGCATTTCTTTTATACAACAATACTAGTAACACGAAATATAATATAATATAATATAATATAATATAATATAGTTGATTTTGAATGCGGAATTAATGACTTAAAAGTCTGTTTTAATTTATATTGCATACTCCAGTTTTTCCTGACAATAATAATTTTAACACAATGTATGCGGGACGTGTACTGGTACGCTTTCTTACGATTGATACTTGAGCGCCGGACACGTACTAGTACGTTTTCTCACGATTGATACTTGAGCGCAGACAAGTACTAGTACTGGTTAGTGTAACAACATGGCTTATTTGTGGGTACAAAAATAACGGTATTACAGGAAAACGAAGCCGAGTGTTCTTGTGTACCACATAGATTCTGAAAAATTTAGACAAATAAAAACTAGTTTTTACATCAGTAGATGCGGAACCACAGAACGAGAAGGTTGATTAAAAAAATCAATTTAGATTTAAAATTAACTTTTTATTTATCCTTGCGAAAATGATATTATATATGTGTATATTTATATGTTTTATATATATATATATATATATATATATATATATATATATGTATATATATATATATATATATATATATATATATATATATATATATATATATGTATTATATATATATATTTGTTTATCTTTTCAATATAAAATACTAAAAGTTGATTAAAAAATTAAATAATTTTCAATCTATTGAGATTTAAATGAATAACTGAATTTACGCTGAAACGCCAAATTCCGGTACAATTCCGCTGCGAAATGTACCCGCAAGCAAAGTGTCAAGAAAGTAGTAATTTTCTTATAAGGGAAACCATTGCATGATTTTATAAGTTTTGGAACAGGTTTAAAATGTTACGGAAAGTTTTATATTATTTAATAAAAATTTAAGTTTTATAATTAGTCTATTTAAATGTGTACTAAGCATGCATTAAACCTATTTATGTACTAAGACTTGGTTAGAACGTATCTGAGACTCCTTAGAAATAAAAGATGATAGATTTATGATATGACATATATGAATCATCCATGATAGTTAATACATTATTGTATTTCGAAATAGGAAATCTTTTATTCTCTTTATATTTTATGAAATGAAGGTGTTGAATTTGCTTAATATCAAATTCAATATCGTTATTAATTCCATCTATGAATAAATTTCAATTCTAATTATCGTAATTAATTGTTTTTACGTCATAAATACAACCTATTTACTATCGAAAGTAAGTTTCACTATTAATCCTTTAACATAAATTCTCAAACAGAATGTTCTATCTCTGACACGATGATTTTAGAAGAATCATCGTATTATTTTATAACCTTTAAAAGACGTCTTAAACGTTTCGGAAATATTTATTTAATTTTAATTAGCATTTGAAGAGTTTTAATCGATTTAAAGATGTACTAAGCATGCATTAAATCTATTTATGTACTAAGACATCGTTAGAAAATTTATGTAATCCCTTAGAATTAAAAGTTGATGGCATGTATATAGAAATTAATCATCCATGATATATTATTCTATTTCGAATTAGCAAATGCTCTATTCTATGTGACTCTTTATATGAAACAGAAGTATTGAATTTGCTGACATTTAAATTCAATATCGTAATTAATTTTTTTCTATGAATTAATTTAAATTCTTCTTATCGTAATTCATTTTTAAATCATGTACTAAGCACGTATTAAATCTATTCATGTACTAAGACATCGTTAGAAAGTACATGTAATCCCTTAGAATTAAAAGTTGATGGCATGTATATAGAAATTAATCATCCATGATATATTATTCTGTTTCGAAATAGCAAATTCTATATTCTCTGTGACTTTTTATAAGAAACAGACGTATTGAATTTGTTTACGTTCAAATTCAATATCATAACTAACTTTTTTCTATGAATAATTTAAAATTCTTTTTATCGTAATTCATTCTTTTTACATCATGTACTAAACGCGTATTTACTATTCTACAACTATAAATCCTTTTACATAGATTATCAACCAGAATGTGTTATCTCTGACACTGAAAGTAAAAATCAACTGAAAAGAGAGGATCAATTTTTTTAGACGAATCATCGTATTATTTTATAATATTTGATGTTTGAAATTTGAAAATTTTATTTAATTTTAATTCATTTATTTATCATAAAATGTACTAAGCATATTAAATCTATTTATGTACTAAGATCGTTAAAAGTTCATGTACTTTCTTAGATATTAAAAGTTGATGGCTTTTATATATAGAAATTAATCATCCATGGTATATTATTCTATTTCTGAAATAGCAAATCAATCTCTGTGACTTTATATGAAATATATTAATTTTTATGACATTCAAATTATATTAATTAATTTTTTTTGAATAATTTAAATTTTTGAAGAATTCATTTTTACATTATGTACTAAGCATACATTAAATCTATTTATGTACTAAGGCATCGTTAGAAAGTTCATGTAACTTCTTAGAATTAAAAGTTGATGGCATATATATAGAAATTAATCATCCATGATATATTATTCTATTTCTAAATAGCAAATGCTATAGTCTCTGTGACTATTTATATAAAATAGTATTGATTTTTATGACATTCAAATTGAATATCGTAATTAATTTTTTCCTATGAATAAATTTAAATTCTTCTTATCGTAATTCATTTTTACATGTTAATAAATATTATATAATGAAACAAGACATTCTTTAATGATTTAAAATATGATTAGTGTTATATAAAAATCAATGATAAAAATCGGGTCAAATAGCACATCTAGACAAACATTCGCGAAACATTTTTAAGCAAAAAATCTTGAATTATTTAAAACATGAATTCATATAATGGTATGCTTAAAATTTCGTTTTCGTAATTTTTAGTAAAAAATTGTAAAAAGGACAAATAAGGCTTCCTTTTACTTATCATTAATCTTTAATTGAAAACTTTTAACTGTATAAGTTTGAAATACTGATTTATTGTAAAACAAGCACTAAAAAATATTATCTGTGATATATAGAAAACAAATGCAAAATAAACTACTATTTATAACTAAAAATATTCAGAATGTTTACTAATTTCAAACTTTATTTAATTATTTTCAGCTGCATATCATATAAAAATCTGTAGTAACAATTCATAATATAATAAGGAAACGGTTGATATAAACATATTATGAAAAACTGTTACTTATTGATAATTAAGTAATGGTGAAATATATAAAAACGCATTTATAACTAAAAATATTCAGAATGTTTACTAATTTCAAACTTTATTTAATTATTTTCAGCTGAAATATCATGTAAAAATGTGTAGTGATAATTCATAATACAATAAGGAAACTCTTGATATAAACATATTATGAACAACTGCTACTTATTGATATGAAGAAAACTTATTGATAATTAAGTAATGGTGAAATATAAAAATAAGTATTTATAACTAAAAATATTCAGAATGTTTACTAATTTCACTTTTTATTTAATTATTTTCAGCTGAAAAATCATGTACAAATCTGTAGTCACAATTCGTAATATAATAAGGAAACTCTTGATATAAACATATTATGAACAACTGCTACTTATTGATATGAAGAAAACTTATTGATAATTAAGTAATGGTGAAATATATAAATAAGTATTTATAACTAAATATATTCAGAATGTTTACTAATTTCAAACTTTATTTAATTATTTTCAGCTGAAATATCATGTAAAAATCTGTAGTGACAATTCATAATATAATAAGGAAACTTTTGATATAAACATATTATGAAAAACTGTTACTTATTGATATTAAGAATACTTATTGATAACTAAGTAATGGTGAAATATATAAATAAGTATTTATAACTAAAAATATTCAGAATGCTTACTAATTTCAAACTTTATTTATTTTCAGCTGAAATATCATGTAAAAATCTGTAGTCACAATTCGTAATATAATAAGGAAACTCTTGATATAAACATGTTACGAAAAACTGTTACTTATTGATATCAAGAATACTTGTTGATAACTAAGTAATGGTGAAATATATAAATAACTATTTATAACTAAAAATATTCAGAATGTATATTAATTTCAAACGTTATTTAATTAATTTCAGCTGAAATATTGTATAAAAATCTGTAGTGACAGTTCATAATATAATAAGGAAACTGTTGATATAATAATGGAAATATAAATAAGGTTAATTATTAAATAAGGAAATAATAAAATAATATAATAAGGAAACTCTTGATATAAACATATTATGAACAACTGTTACTTATTGATATCAAGAACACTTATTGATAAGTAAGTAATGGTGAAATATATAAATAAGTATTTATAACTAAAAATATTCAGAATGCTTACTAATTTCAAACTTTATTTATAATTATTTTCAGCTGACATATCATATTAAAATCTGTAGTGACAATTCATAATATAATAAGGAAACTGTTGATATAAACATATTACGAACAACTGTTACTTATTGATATCAAGAACACTTATTGATAATTAAGTAATGGTGAAATATACAAATAAGTATTTATAACTAAAAATATTCAGAATGCTTACTAATTTCAAACTTTATTTATTTTCAGCGGAAATATCCTGTAAAAATCTGTAGTGACAATATAATAAGGAAACTCTTGATATAATAAGGAAATATAATAAGGTAATATAATAAGGAAATAATAAAATAATATTATTTCCCTAATATAATAAGGAAACTCTTGATATAAACATATTATGAACAACTGTTACTTATTGATATCAAGAATACTTGTTGATAATTAAGTAATGGTAAAATATAAAAATAATTATTTAGAACTAAAAATATTCATAATGTTTACTAATTTCAAACTTTATTTAATTATTTTCAGATGAAATATCATATAAAAATCTGTAGTGACAATTCATAATATAATAAGGAAACGCTTGATATAAACATATTATGAACAACTGTTACTTATTGATATCAAGAACACTTGTTGATAATTAAATAATGGTGAAATATACAAATAAGTATTTATAAATAAACATATTCAGAATGCTTATTAATTTCAAACTTTATTTATTTTCAGCTGAAATATCCTGTAAAAATCTGTGGTGACAATTCATAATATAATAAGGAAACTCTTAATATAAACATATTAAGAAAAAATGTTACTTATTGATATCAAGAACACTTATTGATAATTAAGTAATGGTGAAATATATAAATAAGTATTCATAACTAAAATTATTCAGAATGCTTACTAATTTCAAACTTTATTTATTTTCAGCTGAAATATCATGTAAAAATCTATAGCGACAATTCATAATATAATAAGGAAACTCTTGATATAAACATATTATGAACAAATGTTACTTAATGATATCAAGGACACTTGTTGATAATTAAGTAATGGTGAAATATACAAATAAGTATTTATAACTAAAAATATTCAGAATGCTTACTAATTTCAAACTTTATTTAATTATTATTTTCGGCTGAAATAACATGTAAAAATCTGTAGTGACAATTCATAATATATTAAGAAAGCTCTTGAAAGGTATGAAAAATTTAAAGGTTTAATGTATCATTAAATAAAAATATGAATGCACGAAAATTAGTTTTGAATACTAATTTAGAATTATTCACATTGAAAATCGATATACTTCAAGATTGATTGACGATCAATAAATTTGTCAGTATTCTACCTAATTATGTCCCGTGGGGAAAAATGAATAGATAGGTAATTTAATAAAAGTTTTGAGGTTCCATTGGACACTTAGTTGGGTTGAAGTTGTCTCGAAATTACATTCATTGAACTGGGATATATAAATCAAATTAAAAAGAGAAGGTGACCTCAAAATCAGAGGGGGTGTTTCAATATTCATCACATTCAATGCAATATTCAAGAAATATTCAAGCATGCAATATTCAAGTAAGAAATTCTAACACGTGCAACAATTTAGATATTACTAATAAATTCCTTAAACAATTTTTAAAGCAAAAACAATTAAAGTGTTAAAATTACTCCTGGATTACTTAAACCATCAAATACCTTTAAAATTTATCGACAATTTATCGTGTAGAAAAAAATAAGCTAGTTAAAATTGTTGTTTTTCAAACAGTAAAAAGTTGTCATCTCTGAATCATATGAAATACATAAATAAATAAACAAAAATATATATATATATATATATACATATATATATATATATATATGTATATGTATATATTTATATATATATATATATATATGTATAATATATATATGTATATATATATATATATATATATATATATATATATATATATATATATATATATTATATATATATGTGTTTTGTGTTTTTATTGTATGTTTATATTGTACAGTTTAAGATGGATAGTTAAAATATGATATTTTTTTAATTATGTTTCCAAAGAATGCTAACAATTAATTTACTGAATAAAAGGCATGTAGTGAACAAACTTTATCGTAATATACGTAAAAGGTATTATCATGGAAGATTTTCAATAATGCAGTTAATAACATCTAACGGTGAGTAGTATTCCAGATTATTAAATTTGTTTCTTCAAATTGCAAAAACCTAACGAGGATATACTGCTAATAGCACTAAACAGTCAAGCAGATTAATTAAAAGTAAAAATGAATTGTTTTTAGAGAGCCATTTTCCCCTTAAAGATTGGAGCTTAGGAGAGTTTATTGCAGCTTAATGGTAACTTCTCATTTACATTTCGGACTATGCTCATCCTTGATTTTTAATCTCAAATGCAGCATTGCTAGTTGTTCTGTTTCTCCCATAATGACACACGTATATGCTAATAGTAATAATAACTGATACTAATAGTAATAATAACAACAAATGTTAATATTAAACTTAATAATTGGATTCATATTTTTTAGGGCAAAAACTCCTTAGACTACTCTTTCAACCTAATCGAAAGGGGAATTCCCCAATTTAGCTATTATTGTATTATTTTCTGGAGGCAGCAAAACCTCATAAATGTATACTACTTATCTACTGGAACTCTTTCAATAGCTTACTATTCCACCGCATTGACTGCTCACTCGCTACAACTAATCTTTTCTTTTGCTTAATTTATACAGCAGAAAGTAAATTTTCATCCAAAGATTATCTGTAGACAACGTTAATCTCATACCACTATAAGAAATATATGATTAATTAATAGGGCGTAATTAGAATGTAGGAAAGATTTGGGTTGCAACACATTTTAACCACTTAAAGATCAAAATTATTACATTCAGTTACAGCCGTGCAATAGAATTTGAATATAAGAACTATAAACGGCAGTTTCGGATTTTCATTTAGAGCTATTATAAAAGTTTAGCGTAAAATAATTTATATACTTTACAATGTTCTTTTAATTGGCACTGAAAGAATCATAAATCAGTCTAAACGAAATACGTGACTTGCACAATAAATAAAGTAAAACTAAACACACAAAGGATTAACTAACTGACTTCGGATTTTATCATTTATTTGTAAGAATTGCTTAACAAAGGACTAGAATTGGAAATATGCTTTTAGATATGAATATTTATTAAAGGAGACTTTTTAGTGAAAATATCGATTTTTTTAATATTTTCCTTCAAATTATTTCTTTTTCACATCTAGTATATGGACAAAACTTTAAAAGATATAATAATTAGAAACACATGCAAAACTGATATTATCATGATTGTATGTATTTAAACAGTTTCTTTACAACGTCTTCATTATTTCATTTGCCTAGATAATTTTTAACCCGTCAGGACACGTTTCCCGGAGTTACTCGAGAACTCGCAAGGGGCATCGGAGACCCGGTGCAATTCTTTTTTGAACAAGATACCAACAAAATTGCTTTTGAATAGAAAATTTGAGTTGCCAAATATACTTCATTAAAAGTTTAAAATATATTTCGGATTATTTGAAATATTAATTTTTAAAAGCATTTTTGACTGTGAATCATTTTTATTAGTATTCCAAAAGCACAAACATAAGACATACAGCTAAAAACTTAAATCATATTTTTTTATATTTCATTATTTTAATCATATAACGATGTATATTTGGCTGCATCTCTCCTCCGAGTACAAACACTAAATAAAAATGAAAAAGTGTAAGCAGTGAGTCTTTGGAGCCCGGATAAATTAAAATTATCTCTTTCTGAGAAAAATAATTATAGAAAATTGCGGAGAAGCTTGTTATTTCGTCTAGAAGACCTATAAGACACCTACTGGAAATTTAGGTAGTTTAATTTTATAGGGTGATTTTATGTGGAATGTTTTTATAACGCTCGTACATCAAAAACCCGGCGCGCGTCCTCGCAGGTTAAAATGAGGATAAAAGACGAAATATAAAGTTTGAATCAAAGAAGTAAGGAATACTTATGTGGCTGAATATTTTAAAAAATAAGGTTATGTGTACATGAAAAACACTTTTAAAGATATCAGTGTTGAACACAAGTCAGCTGTTAATATTAAATAAAATTAAATAATAAATTATTAAATAATAATCTAAGTATTAAATAATATTATTTAATGCGTAAAATGAAATTGTTATTAACAAAGCATATACTATATTCCATAAGCTACAGCATATGAAAGTACACCCACGAATAAACTGACTTGTTTGTTTTTATATATATTTAAAAATAGTTC
This sequence comes from Pardosa pseudoannulata, assembly GCA_032207245.1. NCBI lineage: Eukaryota > Metazoa > Arthropoda > Arachnida > Araneae > Lycosidae > Pardosa > Pardosa pseudoannulata. The sequence goes on along the minus strand of CM063508.1, from coordinate 110,988,861 downwards.
CCTAAAAGAATTAGGAATGGATTTGATATAAAACAGAAAATAACGAACTGTCAGAGATAAAATATACAGGATAGGTTTTTAGATCAATATTTATTTTTAAATTGGAAAATATGCATAAATTATATTTCTTATTTTTAAGTATAATTTTTTAATCTACGCAAGAAAAAGTATTTTATTACTAAAATTGCATGTATGTAATAATATCACTTTAGGATATGCAAAATATTTAATATACAACCTTAAATTTAAAATTTAAACATTAAAAGTTTACAGAGTTTTTTTCACAATGCCAGAATCCAAAAATGCGTTTATGCATCATAAAAAAGTGACGAAGGATATCCGACGATCAATAATACTGTGTTAACAAAACTTTCTTGACAGGGAAATTAAATGCAGAAAGGGTAATATTAATACAGCAGTTTTTTAATTCTGTTATTTCCTGAGATTGATGGCATGCACATTATTCGTTAACTTTGAGATTTTTATATTGTAACATTTCAAATTTTATAGTTTTAAAAATTTTTATAGAAAAGTAAGGTATTATAAAGAAGTTGACATATTACAGAGAAATTAAACTGTATGTTTCAGAAAATATTTTCTAAAACTTTTACAGCATAAAAAAGGTAATATAATATAAAAGATAAATTTTCTACTTGAAATATTGACAACAATTTAATTACTACTTACTGACGTACAGGGGGCAAACTTGTGTCGCCGGAAGTTAAATAAAAAGCCTCTTTTAAGCTATTCACGTAAAGCATATTAACTATTCTTGAAACAGCACATGAAATATATTCTACTGACATTATTATTTTTTGACAAGGCAGAGACAGTTCCTAAAAAAGCAAATTACTTTACTGTCAAGTTACTCAATTAGGAGAGAAAATAAAGTTAAAACTGTAAAACAAATTTGTGAACAATATTAAAGGTTAAAAATTTCTGAGAGTTATGAAAAGGAAATATAATATTTGAAAGAGAAAAATGAGTTTAATTCTTAAGTACAGTATTATGGTAGTAAAGCAAAAATAGTTACCTATAAGGGAATATATATATATATATATATATATATATATATATATATATATATATATATATGTGTGTGTGTGTGTGTGTGTGTGTATATGTGCATATATATTATACATATGTGTGTATACATTTTTAACGGTATGTATATATTAGGTGATCGACATTTAATAAAGATTAATCTATAAATGTAAAATGATAGGGTTTAAGACAATTGCATGGAAACAATTCTAGTTTTGTTTTACGACGAAAGAAAATAATGCTGCTGTATTGGAGACAGAAAACTAGTGTTACAATTCTTTTTTTTCAAACTATCATATGGAAAACATGTTGAATACCATTTACCATTTGTAGAAGATGAATACTATTTATGAGAAGAGGAATAAGAGAAATGTGCAAGTCACATTTCTTTCGATATTGTAGACGAGTGTTAATGTAAGATATCTTAGTCACTGCAGAGCAATCTAATGTTACGGTAGCAGCTGGTTCTGTGAACTGCCCACAATACTAAGCTGAAACTTAATCATAATTTCAATGTACAGTTTATATAAAAGGGATTTCTTCATAAAATATTGTTTTGTTGCCAGTATCTCAAGGAGATACTGATCAACCTCTTCCAGCATAATCCGATGGTGGAAAACTGTAAAGTGTGCATGCAAATAAAATATTAAGTCATCTTTTGAAATGTCACAAAAATGATTATTACTGTAATCTTTTTTACTTTTCATAAAATCTTTACACTGAATAAAAAAAGGTAGGAATTCAATTATCTTCAAACAAACTTATGAAAATTGTGAATTAGAAGCTAATATTTTGCATTAAATTTTAGCTAATTATATTTTTCATTCTGTAAGCTAAATTATATTAATTTGATTTATATATGTTATTTTACAGTATGATGAATGATATTGTTTTATTTTCAAAATCATATTAGTTTGTAGTTTATTTGTTAAAATTTAAATTTCATATTCATCAAACATTTCCCTTCAACAATTAATTTTTATATCAAATAAAAATTAATTTTCTTTAAAAGATATTTCTAAAGTTGTTTTGCGGATAAGTAATTTTCAAATGTTTCATTTTGTGTATGATTCCCATGCTATTCAGTATACTATTTTAAATAACAAAATATAAATAATTATTTTAAAGTCAGAGACTTATTGAAAATTTGGAAAATATTCATTATAAAAAAGCAGAATTTTACTTTTTCATAATTAATTGTAAAAAATAAAACACTTGTTATAAGAGTTCAAATTATTATGCCTAAATAAAGGCGCTATTAGTAACATTTTCATATTTATTGTTATAACAGATATATGCATTACATGTGATGGTGAGTATAAAAACCATTTTATATCTCGTTATTAGATATGAAATAACATTTTTATAACATAACAATATTTAATTTGTAGTCCTATTGCGACCGGCCGAATGTATATTAGCATCTTAATTAACATACTTCTAGAAATTTAGCAAACATATTTCTCCTGGTGTTGAAATTTGAAATAAATTATTATATCAATTTGTTCTATTTTATATTTCTAAGTAAATATTTTACTATTTTATGGTGCCTCAAATGCAAATGAAAAACATATAAATTCATTAAAATATTGTATTATGCTTAATTAAAGTGTATTATTTTATTAAATTCTTTAATTTAATTTTAATATTTTACTTTTTATTATTTAAACCTGCCACTTTGATCTAAATTAAAATAAACATATATTATTTCATAAAATAATTTATTGAAATTTAACTAATAGACAGAAAAAAATCAACTAAATAAGCTGCTATTGATGCTGACATATAAACTTTGCATTATTTTAAAACATTTTTATGATTTTATTATACTTCTTCTTTTTCTACACTGTTTATTGTAGCGCAGTTTGTCCCTTGAGGAATTAGCGCCACTAAATTTCAAACAACTAACCAAACTACACTGTTTATTGCACCTTAAAGATAATGTGAATTATACAAAAATTTGATTTTAATATTTTACTTTTTATTATTTAAATCTGCCACAAAATTAACTGATCTAAATTAAAGCAAACATATATTATTTCATAAAATAATTTATTGAAATTTAACTAATAGACATAAAGAAATTTACTAAAGAAGCTTTTTTTGATGCTGACGTATAAACGTTGCCTTATTTTAAAACTTTTTTTTATGATTTTCTTATACTTCTTCTTTTTCTACACTGTTTATTGCACCTTAAAGATAATGTGAATGATACAAAAATTTTTTTTATTATTTAAATCAGACACAAAATTAATTGATCTAAATTAAAGTAAACATATATTATTTCATAAAATAATTTACTAAAATTTAACTAATAGACGTAAAGAAATTTACTAATGAATTTTCTTTTGATGCAGACATATAAAATTTGCATTAATTTAACACTTTTTTTATGATTTTACTATATGTGTTCTTTTTCCACACTGTTTATCTCACCTTAAAGATAATATGAATTATATAAAAATAAAAATTTTATTTCATTAAAACAAAAAGAATTTAAAGTTTTGGTGCATATATTTATGTAAAAATTGAGATTAAATATGTCGGAGGGTTTTCTTTTTCTTAGAAATTCACTTAATTTATCCTCTTACAGGATAAAATGAGAATCTTTCTAGAGTGAGTGCTTCAAAATGCTTTTCTCTGAGGTTTCTGCTGCATAAAGAACGGCTTATAAATATTTATGAAAAAGCATACTAGAGGTATATTTAAATCTGGTTTCTCCTTACTTTATTGGTATATATTTACATATGTGCAACGATCGATTCAATATATTACTAATCCTACTAAAGAATTATATTACATTACACTGAAAAACCATGTTTGAAGATTAACAAAGCAATATGAAAATGTCGCTTCGTACTTCCAACCGATATAGATTTCATGTTAAATAATATAAAATTTTTATGCTCGTACGTTTCAAATAAAATTATTTTTAAATGTATATGTTATGATATGTATTTCCTTATTTCAAAGGGATTTCTTAATGTAGCAAATGTATTTTTGAACTCAAGATTAAATAGGAGATTTTGATCTGTTTTAATAATATAGCTATGCATATTCACTATCATTTTTAACAAATATAATATGCAT
>CM063508.1:110979727-110982227 GCA_032207245.1 Pardosa pseudoannulata | reverse complement strand
GAAACAATGCAAGATATTCATTGAAAATATTTGTAAATAAATTTAAATTATTTTATTTTATTTCACAGATTATATAGTAAAATGTAAACTAATTCCATGTAATAAAGACATTTTTAGTATCAAAGAGTTTTTTTTCACTGGTGATTGAGCGCTATTATAAAGTCCAACTAATGGTTAAAAAGTTAGAGAAATTACATACAATGGCGATTTAATAATAGGAGACGGTATATCCACATCTTAACCTGGTCCCTCTTCATGAAAACCAATGCTTGCATTTAGAATGAATAAACTTCTACTTTAAAGTGGACACGGCTTTACATTGCCATCAATAAATGAGTCTATATTTTAAATCTGGTGAAATAAAATTGCTCCGCAAGTGAAATATGATGATGCCATATTAAAAACCTTGGCCTAAAGATGAAACCAAAAAACGAATAGCAAAGGTGAGAAAAATTTCTCACTGCAAAAGAAAAAATCAAGAAACTCTAAGAGACTCAAATCAAGGAAATAGTTTTCTAAACAAGTTTAGGACCAATATGACAAAGACTTTGAACAATATGCTGCTAAACCTACTTCAAAATTCAAATAACGAGTAACTGATTTTCAATATCATTGTTATTTTGAATATGCTGACAACCCTTATACTATGTATGACAAAATGTATACTAAAAATACTATAATTCAAAAATAATTATTGTTATTCATAACAATAGCTAATAAAATTAAGTGAGTACTTGAAGTGTAAATATTACGAACTTTTATTAATAGAAACTCAGAAACATTGTTATAATAACAGCATTAGATGCCACATTTGCATTTATTTCTCAATGTTTTTTACTGCTGTAACTGTCCAAACAAAAAGGAAATTATTACAATTAGAATGTATTTACTAATAACATGAATTACGATAATTTAATAGCATTTAAAATTATAATATTAATCTGATATATATCTGAATTATATTTTAAAGACCACGTTTGGGAAAGTATTCAAATACTTCTATCTATTCCAATACTCAGTGTCATTATAAACCGGAATCTTTTAAACGAAGTTCTTCAGACTTGTTATCGGTTATCTTACACAATTGAAGAAGCTAGTATTGTGAATTAGGATATGAATTAAAACAGCTAACGCCACCTTCCCTTTTTAAGCATTGTTATACGAATGATTGCATATTTTTTATTTCTCTTGATTCTATAAGTAATAAGTAGAATGTGTATGTAATTTGGAGGAGAGATCTAATTACACTGAAGCATTTACGTTGCAAGTAGTAAGGACAAAAGATAATGTAAAATAGGAAATTCAGCGTTCAAAATTTATAATCAGTTTTGATTGTATGTTACATATAAGAATTAAAAGTATATTGTTAAATAGGTGCAGATATACTTTAATTGAGAAATATATTTACGTTTTTATTTTCTAAATTAAATAACTGACTTTATTTTGTCTCATATCATGGGATTACAGAAAGTAGTAAAATTTATTCCACGCATAATACACACTCTTACTTTTTGCTAAAAATCTAAAAAAAGATCGCACATTACATGAGAAAATACGATATATGACACAGCATAAATGCTACGAAAGAACCAGGCTAAAATAGAGTTTATTGCCCACAATTAAGGTCTTCAACCTACAATAGCTCAGTGTCTATGCCAGTTTTTTAGAACAATGTTACCTCATTTTGTATCTCTTCATCCCAGAAATGACCCGTTTCCATAGTGAAATATTTCTTCACTTGAAATAAAGAATAGTTTATTAGACTTCCCTTTGACTCTAGCCAATTCAAAGGAACTATCCTGCCTACGTGTTGGATCTAAGTAAAACATTACTTCATTGATTTGATAGATTCAGGTTGGGACTGAGATATGAGTTCTATTTTTAGCTGAAAACTCCACATTTGGGCATATATTATAATAAATGTTCTGTCCATCCAGAGTAGAATAGAAGCAAGGGTATTTTTTTAAATATTAAGATTAAATGAAGTTAATTTTTAGGATCTTCAATAAAATTAATTTTTTAAAATTATCACAGGTATCTGTATGCACACGCACATACATTGCATTTATATATACATACCTACACACACACACACACACACACACACACACACATATATATATATATATATATATATATATATATATATATATATATATATATATATATATATATATATATAAATGTATACATATGTATATATCTATCTATCTATCTATCTATACTATATATATGTATATATATGTATATATATATATATATATATATATATATATATATATATATATATATATATATATATATATGTATATATGTGTATATATATATGTATATATGGGTATATATGTATGTATATATATATGTATATATATATATGTATATATATATGTATATATGTATGTATATATATATTATATAGTATATACATACATACACATACATATATATATATTATATATATACATACATACACACACACATATATATATATATATATATA
>CM063508.1:110962227-110967227 GCA_032207245.1 Pardosa pseudoannulata | reverse complement strand
TATATATATATATATATATATATATATATATATATATATATATATATATATATATATATATATATATATATATATATATATATATATATATATATATATACACATATAAATGTGTGTGCGTATGTATGTACTAATATATGTGAGAGCTCATACTACGATATATATAATCATTTGTAGACACAAAAGTACAGGTTAACTGATGGAAAAAGTATACAATTACATGAAAATTATATTAATTATAGAAAGAGTTAGATCTCTTTTTGTAATTAACACAGGAAAGCTCTGAAATTAATTTTTATAATTTAACATCACGTTTAATTACAGGTAATATCTTGTTTTCCTTGAATGATATCTTCTAAACTTTTACCAATTTAAGAAAAATAAAAACCAATAGTCATAGATTGACACCTCTTCATAAAAACGGCATACAAATCCTTCTCTAACTAAAACACCAAGTAAAACAAATGAGCTGAGAACTCAATGAATAATTAAAACAATCGAACATTTTAAAGACAAAAGATTGTTCGTCAATTTGAAAGCAAATCTCATAGTGAAAAGGCAGTAAGAATTTTATTGACTGGCAAGAAGGACGAGTAGCATAATTGAAAAGCTAATGTAAGGAAAGGACTAAACAAAGAAAATATAATTATAAATAGATAAAATTTCATTAATCATGCCAAGATAAATTTTTTAAAAACCTTCAAAGTTGATAATTACTGCTTCAAAATATATATTGTGAGTATATATCTACTTACGTTTATAATAAAAAAGAAAATTATTAAACTTTTAACAGCATGACCTAACTTATGTACTAACTTACAATCTTATGGTATGCGTTCTCATATAAGTGTTATGGAAGAAGTCATTTTATAAGCATTTACCATTTTTGTATTTTTAACACAGTTACATATTTTATTCTACAGCCTCTCAAGTAGCCTCTTTATTATAATGGGTATTTTATAGCAATATTTTATTTTTTAAGCTTAAACTTTTACCAATTAAACTACTTACATTTTTGTTTTACATTGTAGTTTCTTTTTTTTGGAATAAAATGTACTAAATAAACGATTAAAGCAATTGTTCTCAAATCCATCTAATTTTCTTAATTACCCAGTGTGAAATACAGTACTTTTTTCAGGCTTAAACTATTGTAAGGTAAATTATGCCTTACTAATTAATGAGCTGGTTATATTATTTGTAATAAGTAATAACACTAGTATTTTTACTTAATTATGATTCATTTAATATTTAGCTCCGGAAGCCGTTTGTGTCTTTATTGGAAAAACTGGAATATAAATTACCTTTCCTTGCATCGATTTTCTTATTTGCATTGGGAATAACGTTATAAAAACAGCTCCTTTTGCAGAGACCATTTCAAAGGTTCTTAGTAAGTATTAAGCTTTCTTTTTTCTCTAAGAGCAACCGTATTGAAAAATCTGTAGTTTGTGTGTAAGGATATAACATGAAGTAAAAATTCCACACATAAAATTTATGGATATAATTTCATGTATGTCAAAGTAGTAGTTATAATCATCTTATTCTGTACTGATGATAGTACTAAAAACTCAATAATGATTTTACATATTAGTTTATATTCAAATGCAATGAAATAAAAAATATGATTTTTTCTCCGACTATATAAAGAAGGCTGATTTAGCAGTGTATTATACTATCAACGTATTTCAGGAAAATCAGGAAGTATAACTGTTTTTAATTGAATCAAATATTTTAATTGAATACATAAATATAGATGCTCGTTAAACAGTTTATACTTTTATTATTATTATTACTTTTTAATTTCATTTCAAATTTAAAACATAGTTTATTCTAGAAGACTATCATAGAAAGCTATTGTATATTATTAAATTTATATATATATATATATATATATATATATATATATATATATATATATATATGTATATATATACACATAAATATATATATATATATATATATATATATATATATATATATATATATATATATATATATATATATATATATATATATATATAATATACATATACATACATATATACATACATATATACATACATATACATATATACATATATATACATACATATACCCACACATACACATACATATATATATATATATATATATATATGTATATATATATATATATATATATATATATATATATATTATATATATATATATATATAAATATATATGTTTAGATATATATAAACTTGATAAGCAGTCACTATGAATCAAGTTCTAGTGCACTTTCAGTGTCATCCTATAGATGACTTTATTCTCAATATTGTTGCAGAACGATGACCTAATGGTTAGTGCATTGACCTTCTTAACCGGAATTCGTGTTTTTGAGTCCCACTGTGGGCTGGATGTTCGTAGCTGTTCGGGATCGGCTTTAAGCCGTCGCATTAGTCCTCGTGTTGCAGTAAAGTAGACTGTAGTGCTCCCAACCAACTTTCGCAATATTCTTATTTACACTTGGTCTTCAACAGTCTTAATACAATGGGAAGGGGTGTTATTTTACTACTATGAGATGGCTATAGGGCTAAAATTACAGATCTTTAACGTGATATCGTATTTCGTGAGGTTTTATTCGAATAATTGTATTTCCTTTTTTCTTCTCCAATCTAAAAATTGAATTTTGCGACACGTCCGAGTAAATTAAAGAAAATATTTATCAAATGAAATGTTTGAAAAAGATAGAAAATGATGTCCAATATGGTGTAACATTCAGTGAAACATGCAACAGATAATGGGAACTTTACTTAAAGTCGAAAATTCTTCGTTCAAAATTAATAAGTAGTCTTCATTGCTGTGTTGTATAGATGAAGTTATATTCAGTAAGATTTCTTTATTTTCTTACGTGCACTTTCGAATTTACTCCAGAACCAATGGCGATTTTATAAGTCCCAGAGCTCTTACATAAGGAAATAAACTACAACAACATCTGAAATAAAAATAAATTTTTAGATATCTTGTAATTAGTTACAATAAATAATTAATTTTATGAAACGATAGTAATAGTTTTGACAAGTAACTCAGTTTTTTGATTAGTGTTATTTTAAGAGAAGACATTAATTAACCATATACATATGAAGTTATTTTATATATTACCATATAGTAGACCTACAGCTACTTTATGTAAATTATGTAATTACAGTTATATGTTTTCCCGATTTTGTCACTCACATTTTTACTTTGGGTTTCACATTACCTTAAAAGAAGTAAAAAATGAAGTAATGCTCAACTAAAAGGTTTAGCAGACGAGGGTATAAGTTTAAAAAAGGTATATATTAGTAACAGTAAGTAAAAATTTAAAGTTGCGGTAAAGGCATTAGTAATAATGATAAAGGTATATATTAGTATTTATTAGTATATTAGTAAACAACGAGTAAAATATTTTAAACATGTAAATTAGTTTGGCATTACCTACAACAAATTTTGACTTTTTACCAGCAAGAAAAAAGTTAGTTCTAACAGCAGTTGTTAACTGCAGCTTCGTCTTCTGGAGAGAAGTTGACACACAAATAAAAATTATACCATGTATAGGATGCACCTTCAATTCTATTACTTTTTTAAGGTGTGTCAGAAAAAAAATGTGTATATGTACGTTCAACGATGCACAATATTACACTTCACGAATAATTAGTAATGTATTATGTTTTGAAAAATATGGAATCTTAGAAACATTAAAGTTTAAATTCTGCGCAAACGTAAACGTTACGTAAGGGATTTAATTCTATAAAACGGCTATTTCATTAGAGCTGTAGGAGATATAATGGCTTCGAAATTAACAATTATATATAAATTGTTAATATGTAAGGTTAATATGTAAAATTAATATGAATTTTGAAAACTTTGCTAATGTAAAATATCTGAGATAACATAAGAAGCATGTTGTAGTCAAATTGCCAAACCCTGCTAAATTCATAAATTATTTAATAATATTTCTTACTTGTAGATAAGATATAGCTTTAGCACGTTCAAAATTAAATAATAAATGTAATAAATGTATTTAGCATTCTAAATTTTGTAAAATAAATAATTTTGTTAAGTTTTATGTAGTATCCTTTTTTTTAATTCTACAGTTAGTGGAAACACTTTGTGGAAAAGCAGAGTGTAAGTGACTCCTGCATTAAATAGATCTTTTATATGTTATGTGATCAATTACAATTATATAATCCATTAATTTTACATTATAATTATGATTTTACATTATAATTTAATTTGGCGATTGATTTTACCTAATATTAACACCTTAAGTTATAATATATATATATACTATATATATATATATATATATATATATATATATATACATATATATATATATATATATATATATATATATATATATATATATATATATATATATATATATATATATATATAAATATTACACTAATACTACTTTTCTTAATCAGCTATTAATTTGGTTTGAAATGAAATATAACTTTGCTGTGTTAAACGAGATAAAATATTCTAAAACAACAACAATTTCTGTAGTAAATATAAAGTCATATTTAAAGGATCAACAAAAACCGCGTTTTTATTTTGTTTCTGTTAACTTTCCTAAATACATTAAATAAATTTTTCTAAAGACGAGATACAGCTGCCTACTAAAACATTTAAGCCAAATAATAGCATATAAAAAGTATATTATATAATAAAAACTTAAATAAATTTTTAATAGGTTTTCTTTCTATCAAATTTATCCGTTTTGTCTGACCACGAAGAACTATTTAAATATGGAAAGAGTTTTTTAATGAATTTTGTGTAAACAGAGATATATATTTAAACACAAGCATATATCCCGACATATGACAAGATCTCTAAAAGTGCTAAATTTCCAAAATTGTATGAGGCAGGTAAAAAAAAATGGTTATATTTTTGGCTGAGAATTATCTGGTACACGCTCAATAATTTGTTTTTTCTTCATACTCCTCTAAAGTCTCCCGATGCTGTCGATGCAGATTAGAATGATGTCGAATTCA
>CM063508.1:110952227-110957227 GCA_032207245.1 Pardosa pseudoannulata | reverse complement strand
ACCTATTAAAACCAAACTATTGGGTAAAAATTTTGTGAAAATAGGTGTTTTGAAAAATAAATAATATATTCATCTATTTACTTGAAAACAATTCTATTCGTACGTGATTTACGAAAACTTGTCATGGAAAATCTCTTCACTTCTAGTTTGAAATGCATAGTTCCATTTCTGTCTAACGTATTTGCAAAAATTATTATCGCCATCAACATATGCATAGCCTAAATCCAGGATATCAAGGAAGAATTCTTAAAGCAATAAATTCTGCACGTACCTGGAATTCTTTTATAAATTAGGCTTAGAAGTGATTGAAGATTAAAAATTTAGAACTGAGGGATATAAATCAGTTTTGTTTAGTCTTCTTTTTCATTTAACTCAAGAAAAACTTTAAGGGATAATTATTAATATTTCTAATAATTTATTGATTCATGGCTTACAAATATTAAACCATTAGTTATGTTTAAAATATTGTTAAAAATTGTAAAATTGTTAGATCTTATATATATATATATATATATATATATATATATATATATATATATATATATATATATATATATATATATATATATATATATAATATATATATATATATATATATATATATATATAATATATATATATATATATATATATATATATATGTATATATATACTATATAATATATATACATGTATATATATATATATATATATATATAATCTGTTTTATATATAGTCTTCTGTTTTGTTTTATTTAACTCAAGAAAAATTTTAAGGGATAATTATTAATATTTCCCATAATTTATTGATTCATGACTGACAAATATTAAACTATTAGTTACGTTTAAAATATTGTTAAAAATTATAAAATTGTTAGATCTTATATATATATATATATATATATATATATATATATATATATATATATATATATATATATATATATATATATATATGTATATATATATATATATATATGTATATATATATATATATATATATATATATATATATATATATATATATATATATATATATATATATATATATATATATATACATGTATATATATATATATATATATGTACATGTATATATATATATATATGCATATATATACATGTATTATATATATATATACATATATATATATATATATATATATATATATATATATATATATATATATATATATATATACATATATATATATATATATATACATATATATATACATATATATATACATATATATATATATATATATATATATATATATATATATATATATATATATATATATATATATATATATATATATATATATATATATACATATATATATATATATATATATATATACATATATATATATATATATATATATATACATATATATATATACATATATATACATATATATATATATATATATACTATATATATATATATATATATATATATATATATATATATATATATATATATATATATATATATATATATATATATATATATATATATATATATATATATATATATATATATATATATATATATATATATATATATATATATATATATATATATATATATATATATATATATATATATATATATATATATATATATATATATATATATATATATATATATATATATATAATATATATATATATATTAGACGTCTACGAATTATTTGCTTGTAAAAAAACGATCTATAGAAAATGAAAAATGCTAAAAAACTAAAATTACCTATTTAAGCAGACTACCTATTAAAATTAAAATTACCTATTAAAGCAAAATTGTGAAATGTCTAAAAAATATAAAATTTCACTTGAATCTTTTAATGGCTTTGTTTTGAATTCAGTTTTCATTAAAAATAACTCACTTCACTATCCATAACTCTTTTTAATACGAGAGTTGGAACTTTAATAGTGGTGTTTAATAGTGGTGTAACTGCTGTAAAAAAGCTACGCAACCAAACCAAAGAATGTCGCGTTTACTGTACGTGAGCTGCATATCTTACATATCAGCAAAAAATATCGTCCTTCCTAAGCCATACGAATGTGAAAAACTGATCTTTGTATTAGTTTGCGGTCTAAAGTAAATGTTGCCAAGATGTTTGCAAAACAAGAACATAAAAATTCAATGTGCTAGAGGTCGTACATCTCGACAATGTCATCTAGGGCTTCAAGAGGCTTGAGGGGAATCTGTATTGCCTTACAGAACTGCAGAAAGATGGGCAAAAGCCTTCGATGAAGGACGCCTAAATGTAGCAGACATGCATGGGGCAGGTTGTACTAGTGTCAGCGATGCAAAAGTGTATGATGTTGCAGAATTAATGGACAAATGATTTGTGAGCTAGCCCGAAAGACAGGATTTTCACATACGACTGTGCTTCACATTCTGAAGGAACACCTAAGTACGATATGAATAAAATTCTGCACTTTCTGAAGAAAGCCCCTATTATTCTGCATGACAATGCTCGGCGACATATATCGCAAGCTGTGACTGATTTGTTTGATTGATGGGCCTGGAAAGAGCTTTATCATCCACCATAATTCCTAGATCTAAGCCTTTGTGACTTTGTCTTGATTCCTATGATGAAGAAACTACTTCTTGGCATTCGTTTCAGCACTATTCCAGAGATTCTTGCGGCAACAGACCGGTCCATTCAAACTATCAATAGAACAATAGCTGCTACAGGTGTTCTACGACTTCCACATCGTTGGAAAATTGGTGTACACAATGCTGGCTACTATATTGAAGGACTGTAAAACAGGGTGACATGAAACACTTTTGTATTCCATGTAAATAAATAGATACCACTATTAAAGTTCCGAACCTCGTATTTCACCAGGCATTAGTTTACTCCTTAAAATATACTTTTTAAACTTATACTCTAATTCATTTACATTATTTTGTCTAACGTATGTGTAACTGTATTTTTTAAAGCATTTGATTGTTGTGAAATGAGGAAATCTGAGATGTTTGGAATTAAAAATACTACATTTTAAAAGTAATACGAAAGTTAATCCTATATATTGTGTAATATTTATGTTTGAATCTTGAATAACTTTTCTGTATTTACTTGTAACATTTATTCAGTTTTGTTATGTTAATTTATTTTGAAGTTTCATCACAGTTTATATATGTATGAAATTATACTAGGGGCTTTTTGGCTTCCTTCACATAACTCTTACAATACCAACAAAACCGAAGGGGAAATAATTGCTTCCAAAATAACTTTATGTGCTACTAACAGACCCAAGTTGTGTTCTATAACAGATTTACATACCCCATTTAATGCGGACTTGCTGTAATATCACTTTATTATTAACGTAATAGTACTCTTACCTATACATGTCATGAAAATTTATCTTTTTTAATACAGTATAAGTCGAAAGATGTGAGAAAAATAAAATGTACGTAGTTAACATATTCAAATCTAAAACAGTTTTGAGGGATAAGCAAAATATCTGTATAACTTTTACTTCACTGCTAAAATAGCAAATGAAATAAATACTTTGGAACACTTAAAGACACAATTTGGCACACATATTTACAAACGTAATATTTGAAGTATACTTTAAATTTTTAAACATCATGTATTTTGAACTTAAAATATGTTGTTAAAAATCTCCTAATGTTTTTACATAGAAATAAGAAAAAATATTAAAACATATTTGTATAAAATTAATGTTATAAACAATATTGATAATTATATATATATATATATATATATATATATATATATATATATATATATATATATATATATATATATATATACATATATATATACATACATACATATATGTATATATACATATGTATAAGCATATGTATATGTATATATATAATGTATATATATATACATATATACATATATATATATATATATATATGTATATATATATATATATATATATATATATATATATATATATATATACATATATATTCTTTGGTTATTTTCCTCTTGGTAATTTCGTTTGAAATACATATTATTAAAACTCTATCGTACTTTTTAAATGCATGTGTTTGATGAAAAGATTTTTATTTGATTTTTACAGTACACATAAATAGTAGAAAGTAATTTAATTACATTAAACTTTTTTTGTTGAATACATTGTAATATATACAATGTACTACTCTGAAGAACCATTATCACAATTAGTTTACTTTTTTAATTCGTTCATAGTTACATTTTCATGCTTATCTTCTGACAATCAAGTTTACGTTCTTAATTTTTCTTACAATTTTTTATTGTTTACATAAATAAAATTAAATTATGGAATCATTTTGGAATTTTTAATATGTTGTATTTTATTAAAAATAAGTTACGTTATCATGAAAAGTACAAATGATATTATTTAATATTTAAATATATTATTCTTCTCGTATGAATTACAAATAAAATCGTTGATATCATTCTTTACAGTCTTTCCTTCTTAAAACGAGGTTTCTACTAAAAAGGCACAAATAAATATTTCCAGAAGGAAAGTTATAGCACTAAATATTTGCTAATTTATGCAGTTTTAATATTTACTTAAACACATTATTAATATTTTTTTTGTTTTCAGATTTTATCTCTTATTGTTTTCTTCTTGGGTTGCATTTGTATTGCTTCGATAAATGACTTTCATAAATTAATTGTTATATCGCATTTCTTTTTAACATATGTAATTTAATTTCGACGTAGTTTAATATGTATTCTACTTTTTATAGTGTCATTTTTTTATTTTGAACAAAGTAATTCTGAATATAACGTTTTGTAATGATATATATTTTTGTCTTTAATGGAGTATAAGAAAATAATTTTAAACTATAATTAGTAACAAATTATTATATAAAAGCCAAATTACTGCTTTCAGTGATAAAAAAAACATTACTAAGGTAGTACAAAATATTATTTTATTAGTATTGATTTTTTTGTATGACGGTTTCACAGTTGTAGAAAGAGTAATAACAATCATAATATAAATAAATAGTGTTTGTGTTCACAGTTGTTTTTA
>CM063508.1:110914727-110949727 GCA_032207245.1 Pardosa pseudoannulata | reverse complement strand
CATCACGAAGGTTAATAATTTCATACTAAAAAAAAAAAGTAACTTTGTGAAGGAGTTAAGATTTTTGGTCACTTTTGCTACAAATGTGACGACTAGAACTTACGCTAATAAATGGTTTCAGAAAAGTATAGAACTAAAATTTTCTAGAATGTAATATGTCTATCTATAATTCCAAGTAATTTAGGTCGTCACCAATCTAATAGATTCAGTATTTATCTCTTGACGAAAGTGACCGAATGCGAATTAATTCAGATCGATCTGAATGGCAAAGCCATTTTCAAGGGATTTATAACGGAAAAATATCAACTAAGAAAGCGCTAAAAGTTTATATATTTTAAATATGGAGCAATAAGTATCTCTGTATAGGTGGCATTTCTAATCAAGTTTAAAATAGAACAAAAGAAGTAGTTTTATTTTAGTAATATTATTTGCGATTTACTTGAATGAGATTTATATCTCCTTTATCGAATATACATAGTGTTTCAAAAATGACCGGTATATTTGAAAAATCAATGAAAACTAAGCGGGTAGAAAAAGAAATACACCGTTTGTTGCAATATGATTGGGGCAACAGTAAATTTTCCTCCAGGCAAACTTTCGGAAATAGTTACAATTTTCAACAACAGATGGTGCTGCAATTTGATAGATATAGCAGAAAACGCAGTCTGTGAGTTTTCGAATATGTAAGCCGTCTTTCTGCTGTAAGCGTATGTCGATTACAAGCTTGTTGTGAAACAAATGGTTTATTCCTTAGAATAAAAAATGGCCTGGCCTGAGACGTTTACATGGGTTTCTGATTATTTGGTTCTGAGACTACGCCATATTGTTGCTGCACATGGGGGTTATGAGGAAAATATAATAAATTTTTTTAAGTGTGCAACGCCATCTGTTGTGCAAAATTGTAACTAATTTTGAAAGTTTGTCTGCATGAAAATTGACTCCTACCCCAAGCATATTTAAATAAAGGGTATATTTTTATCACTGCCTGTTTGTTTTTATTGATTTTTCAAATATACCGGCCATTTTTTAAACACCATGTACATCTCAACTTATATGTTCCTTACATATAACACATACTATTACCCTTGTATTTATATATAAAATTTTTCTCTCCTTGTATTTCTAAGCGAATTCCTCCTAAACGGCTAGACTTTGATGAAATTCTGTGTATGGAATTTAAGTGGTTTCGAGAATGGTTTAGATTCACAATTTAATCATATATTATTTTAATATAAAAAAACAGAATTGCACTCTTATGAAGATTATTATAATGCCCCTTGAAACCCTTCGCATCCAACGTATCTGTGGCGCAGAGGTCAGCGCTACGGACTTCAGTACGAGAAGTTCCAGGGTCGAATCCCCGTACAGGCAATCCGGGAGTTTTCATTTAATCTAATTACGTTTGTGATGAGTGTACGTGTGGTGGTGCCATGTTTTTTTAAGTTATGGTTTTCCTTACTTTTCCATCAAAACGGTCCAATTTATATTTTATTTAAAAAAAAAAAACATTTTACAATTTTTGGATTTATAACGGTAAAACAGGACAAAGTCTGTCGTGTCGTCTAGTTATATATAAAATTTGAATTTTATGCCTTGTCAATAATTTATTATACTACAAATTCTGCAATTATGCCTTTTTTTATTCAGAAAGCGTAAAAATTATTATTGTCAAGGCAGTATAATAAATATCGGTATATTTCTAAGTAACTTTTAAACAGAAAAAAAGGTTTTATAAGTTGGTAATTCCGTGTGCGATTTATTGGTGTTGAACAAAATTTATAACTCAGTTGCCGGCAGTACATAACTAAAATATATGATTCTTAAATACAAAATTTATTTATTGGTAAGCAATTTCCCTTTATCATATTAATGCCGTATTTGTCAACTGAAGTTGCACAAACGAAAATAATGGATGATTTTAAGTTTTTCACAGTTTTAGAGAAAATATTCACCTTTAACATAAATCTTCTTACTAAATTTTCATTTTTTTTATTCAAAACATTCTCGGAAGTAATTCTATATTAAACTATCACACCCTTTTTTATTTGGCAAAATATATATTAATAGCTATATTTATTCAGAGCTCATACCATTATTTATACAGGGTGTCCCAAAAGGTAGTTTACAAACTTAACATGCTGGTTTGTCATATCACGATGAACAAGATTTACATAGGAACTTGAGTCTGAAAATGCAAACTACGGTGATATCGACAGCGGTGTTAATATGATTTTTACTACAGATTAGGATTACTTCACAGCAAATGCTCCAAATTGTTTCCCTTCTCCACAATGCACTTTTCACAACGTCGTTGCATGGATTCACGAACCCGTTCAAATTGGCCAGGAGTGTCACGGACACGTGCTGCCGCTTCCGCGATCCTGGTGATAAGATCCATGTCCGATGTTAGGGGGTCTCGTACACCATGGACTTCATGTGTCCCCATAGGTAGAAATTGAGTGGAGTCAGGTCGGGTGATCGTCGTGGTCCGCCTCTACCAATCCAGCGATCTTCCTGCAATTATTGCCCTCTATCGGTCACAGTTTGGAGTTTCGGACACAAGTTCCTATGTAAATCTTGTTCATCATGATATGACAGACCAGCATGTTAAGTTTGTAAACGACCTTTTGGGACACCCTGTATGACATTCTAATTGTTATTACTTTCTTTGAAAGATATCGAATAGACGAAAAATACATAATAAATATTGTACATAGTATTACTTGTGTCCTCCAATTTAGTTAACCCTAGAGAATACACTGTTCCAGGAGTTAAGCAAGAACGTTCGCCGGGCCTCGGCAAGGTGCAACTTTTTTGAACAAAATATCCAAATTGCTTTTGATAATGAATAGAAAATTTGTATGGCCAAATATATTTTATTAAATGTTTAAAATATATTTTGGTTTACCTGAAATATTAATTTTTACAAGTATTTTGGACTATATATCTCTTTTATTAGCATTAAGTCATACGGCCACGAGCTCAAGCCGTACTCGTCCTCTGTGTATTGCTAAATGAGAGACTACCTCAGGGGTATGCCTCCTTTAGGCATATACGGGTGCCACTATCCCGGGGTTGATCTGAGTAATCTTTCCTAGTGTATTTGTAGTCTTGAGCTTACCTCTGTAGAGTTTGCTCTTTACTGGAATTGACCAAATTAATCTTCGAGCCATGGTGGACCTCGCGTATTTAAGCTGCAGCTTTCTAGCTGTCGTGATTGCTGTCGAGGTTGACTGATGATGTCTTCCGATAGTTCGGCGTCAGGAATTTACTTCTATTAGCATTAATAAAAGACAAACATGAGACACATACAATTTAAAAACTTAAATAACATCCTTATAGTTCATCTTTATAGTTCATCATTTTACTCATATAACGGTGCATTTTTGACAGCATCTGTGCTCCGACCTCAAATACTAAATAAAATTGGGAAAGTGTATGTGCGTTGGGTCTCTGAAGCCGAATAAATTAAAATTATCCCTTTATGAGAAAAATATTCATGGAAAATTTCGGAAATGGACTTTACTAGGGTCTAGAAGACATATAAAATAGCTACTGAAAATTTGGGAAGTTTATTTCTATTGAATGATTTTGTGTGGGATGTTTTTTACTCTCGGGTCTCAGGGGCCTCTCTAGTTAATGTCGATTATACTACAATTTATCAATGACAAACATTTAGTTAACCCATGAAACATGAAATACATTAAATAGGAAAAAAATCAAGACCATTGCATTTTGTGCAAAAAATTAAATTTAAATTTATTGCAATGAAATAAACTGTCTTAGTTATACATTGTTGTTTGGAAGTATAACTGCACATATTTTTTTTAAATATATTATTTGAAAATGATGAATTAATTATTGGAAATTATACCGAATTAATTATTTATTTGGAAATTAATTTAAAGATATTAATTTAAATGCTAGACACAAACTGACTGTAACATCTTGAATTGGTATAAATATTTCTACAAAAATTATGTATAGATATTAATGATATACAACATACTTTCTCATTGGTGCGGGACACAAAGAACTAGTTTGTGATGTGATGTATTACTTGTTTCTTTTAATTTAGCTAATGTCAAATATACTAAAATTTAGCAATGGCAAATTTTACTTAACCCCATTAACAGGCAAAGACATTAAATTGGAGAACAAATCAGGACCACTACATTTTGTGCAAAAAATTACATTTCATTTTATTGCAATGAAATAAAATTTCTTATTATAAACTGTTCTTTGGAAGTATAACTGCAAATGAACTTGTATAGAAGATTATAAAATATAACCTAATGTTTTTAATTGACTAATAAGAATTTCTCTTTACAGGTTATCTGCCAAAATAAAATTTTTCAAATCCATGACTTTTCATGACTTTCCCTGATTTAGCATATCATTTCCATGACTTTAAAAAGCCTTCATTAAAGTATATATGAATAAAACTTCTGATGTACATACAAATAAAATATATGCTTTTAGAGAAATTACAGGAATTTTATCATAAAAAACTATAAACTTACTTTATAAGTGTTAATAAACTCACATACATAAAAATAAATTGTTGTATCTACATACCTAAGTTTAATCATATAGCAATTTTTCAATCAAAATATTTCCAATTTGAATTCAGGGTACTTTGGTATTGATAATAGATATGAATAATAGCCAAATATAACCCTATAATGTTTATATACAATATCCCTAGAGATAAACTTATATTTTGTGCAAAAATCTTAACTAATTTTTATTAAAAAATAATTATTATTATATTAATAAAATTTTAATCTACAATTTAAGAAAAAACCAGAATAATATACATTTACCCATCCATTAAGCTTTCTTGCTTTGAATTTCCTTGGTGAACAAATTTTACTTGGCAATTGGGTCAATAGGATAATCCATAAATACCAAATTCAGTAACTTCAGCCAAATGACAAGTAAAATTAGAATTAAACAATTGAATGCATTTTTTTAATCGGTAGTTTAGCGGATCCATGACTTTCCATGACTTTTACTCATTTTACTTGAAAAATCATGAATTTCCATGACAAAATTAATCCATTGTCTAAATCCATGATTTTCCATGACTTTCCAGGTGCGCGGAAATCATGTCTTTACAAACTGCTACAATGTTGTTCACTAAATTATACTGCGTGTTATTAAGACTTTGTTTAATAATGTGCGTTTTTGGTATATGTTCGTAGAAATCAATATTACCTCTAAGTTGTAGTTGGTTATATTTAAATGTTAATTTAATTATTGGTAGTAGTTTCTCTAACAAATTGAGTTACAACATATTCAATATTTGAATAACAAATTGTTGGTTTGGTTTGGAGCGCTACAGCCTACTGTTTTGCACACGAGGGCTAATGAGACCGGGATCTACAGCTTAAAGCCGATTCCGAACGGCTACAAACAACCATGCGCGCAGCAGGATTCGAACCCGCGAACTCTGGTTCCGAAGAGCAGCGCTCTACCATTCGGCCATCGTTCAGCAACAAATTGTTGGTATTATTCACATTTTAAAATTACTACAGTTTTGGACATTGGTCATTAAGCTTGTAATTATAAAGCAATGTATTAAAAAATACTAATGTTGAAAATGTAACGAATATTTCATACTAATGGATTTTGATATTACATTTTATTAGCAAATTTATAGGCATAATTTTCTAAATATATTATTTGAAAATGTAATTTAAAGATATTATTTTAAATGCTAGACACAAACTGACTGTAACATCTTGAATGGGTATAAGCATTTTTATAAAAATTATATATAGATATTGATAATAAACAACATACTTGCTGATTGGTGTGGGACGCAAAGTACTAGTTTTTAATCTGCTGTAAAATTAGTCAGTTATTAAGCTAATTACGTAAGTCTATGATCATTCATATCAACAGTGGTATTCAAAAATATGATTTCCGATATGGACATGGAGGGTCGAAACTATTCAGTCTCAGTTGAACCATCGCATAATTGTAAGTCAGTAAGCAGGAATGAGCAATTTAACGATAGCAATACAAACCTACGAACAAGAAACCGGAATGTTTTGACAGTATTTATATACTTTCTGAACTTGTAAAAAGACGTTCATTGCTTATTGAGGGATGCAACCCTACTCCCTGAGACACAAAGAAGCTGGTAACTTTTCATGGATTTATAAATCTCTATTTCGAAGTATCTCATTTGCGGTAACTGATGTATCTCCAATTGAACTCCACTTTAATATCTTGGATAACTTTCGCAAAAAAAATATAAATAATTCTCTTTAAGAATATTTTTATTTGTACTTATAGAATCCATGGTATGTCTTATATGGGGATGATCTTCGAGACTTGACGTGCTTTGTGTGTGTATTAAAAATTAACAGTCTATAATATATATTTATATATCTATTTATAAAGCGGAAGTGAAGGGATATTAACGAGGGTGGGTTTCCCGTATTCCATTCTAGTCGACAAAGAGTACAGTAAAAAAATCATAGTAAGCTTTGGCCATTGACACAATAAACCTTTAGTGTACTTTTGGAGAATTTTTTTTAATCAGTGTGTTCTACTCGGAGGGTTAAGTACATATGTCATAATTTTAAATTTAATCATAGATTACTTTTTCTTGCAATGAAAATTTCATCGCAGGTATTAACAACTAATTCTTTTCATAAAAGTCTAGGAGTCTATTTCACGGACTAATAAATATCTAGCGTTCATGTTATATATCTTTGAAAATTGACAAATTGGTTCGTTTGGCTTTTAACATAACCACATGGTTTTCTAAATGAATTCAATATGATTCTAATCTGTATTCGCAGTATCGAAAAACTTTAGAGAAATACGAAGATAAACAAATTATTGAGCATGTACCAGGTAATTCTCAGCCAACAAGAAAACCATTTTTTTGGGGGGTGGGTTATTTTACAATTATGGAAAATTAAAATATTTACTAATCCCGTCAAATGACGGGCTATATGCTAGTTTTAAAAATATGTAATGAGTCCAATATTAGTATTCTTGAGAAGCGGCATTTTCAATATAGATTAAGAATTGTATATTATATATTAATATACATAATGA
The DNA here is from genome assembly GCA_032207245.1 of Pardosa pseudoannulata. Taxonomy (NCBI): domain Eukaryota; kingdom Metazoa; phylum Arthropoda; class Arachnida; order Araneae; family Lycosidae; genus Pardosa; species Pardosa pseudoannulata. The sequence continues at coordinate 110,942,647 of CM063508.1, read as the reverse complement.
ATTAATATGAATGGATAATTAAGAATTACACATATCGTAGCAAAAATTTCATTTGAATTATATGATAATATAAAAAAGTATAAAGCTTTAAAACTAGAATTCAGGAGTTCATTAAGATATTTTAATTAACTTCAATTAGACTTCAATTCTTCTTATTATTATTTCAAGAATATGGCATACATTGTGTAAACATTATTCTGTTTAGTCTTTTAGTTTTAATTGTTGTTTAAGAATTTAGTACTCCAAGGCAACATTAGATATTGTTGACTTTCTGCATTAACCAAAACTATACAACCAATCATATAGTGGAAATAAATCCCAATTTTGTCTCTTATGTTAGACGGACAATTACGGAATCGACAAGATCTTTCTAAGCCACAGTCCAAGTATTTCAATGCAATACATAAGCTAGCTTGGGTATATTCCTTCAAGTCGTTAGGATATGGGTTTGAGTAGTTGCTTCTGGTCTAATTGGTTCTTGTAAAGTTAAGTGAAAGCAAATAAGAGAAACTATATTTACAACGAGGTTATAATATGGATCATAAAAGTCATTAATACTAGTAGATAATCATCATCCAATATGTGATACTGTATATAGAATGAATAATGCTGGAACCACTTGAAACAAAATTAGAGAATTAACTCAGTTGGATTCAAACTGGAAAAATTATTGATTGGATTAAGAATAACTAATAAGGATAAGATAGTATGCAAAGCTATTTTCTAGAAATACCGAACTTCAGTTCAGTCGTTTCCATTCAAACCCTAATATTTTATTATTTTCGTCCTATTTTCTGTTGGTTATATACATTGTCTACCAATAAGTATTTGGACACCTATGCAAATGACTAGCATATAGCCCGTCATACGACGGGATAAGTAAAATTTTTAATATTCCAGAACTGTTAAGTACCCAATCAGGCAGGTAAAAAATGGTTTGTTTTTTGGCTGAGAACCATCTGGTTCACTCTCAATAATTTATTTATCGTCATACTCCTCTAGAGTCTCCTGATCCTGTAATGCAGTTTAGAATCACATTGAGTTCATTTAGTCAAACCGTGTGGTTATGTATAATAAACAAACACACAAAAGAACAAACTTCTTAATTTCCAAATATATATAAATTAAAAGTTGGATATTTATTAGTCCGTGAAATAGTCTCCTAGACTTATATGAAAAGAATTTATTGTTAATACCGGTGGTAAAAGTTTCATTGAAACAAAAAATAATCGATGATTAAATTTAAAATTATCACGCATGTACAAAATCTATTATTTAAGCCAAATATAAAAGAAAATCATTTACGTAATATCTAAGTTCAGTGATAAAAGATATTAAAATAGTGTAGACGATATTTAAATAGTTTAAAATATGAAATGATTAAATGAGATGTTTAAAGGAATGACGTCACAATGATATTGTCGCGTAGATGCAATGAACTGAACTTGGTGAAATGACTGATACACGCTCAAGACCAGTTCAAGATTTTTATTACCTCGCAACTGAAGGAAATCCTACTTATATACACTTTTAGAACCTTCCAGACTTGGAAGGCCCGCAGAAAATTAGGAACTAAATTTACATAAATTTGCATAATGAAATTAAATTAACATAAATTAAATCTAGGTTAAAATCAATTTTTAAATGCAGCTTGCCTCGCCTGTTTTCGAACCCGGAACCTCCCGTTCACGAGTCCGCCGCTTTTCCGACTGCGCCACGGCGTCCTTGCCGAAAGGAACGATTTTCGCTACATTACCTACATTCGCTACATTACTTAGGAGGAAGCAGCGTCCCGCTGCAGTCTTGTTTGGCTCCTTGTAACAGGTCTCCTGGAAGTAGGCATCTCCTCTTCATCCAATTGTCCTTTTGGATCAAGATAGGGTTTTAGTCTTATTACATGAACGACATCTTCTGATCTTCGACGTCCTTTATTTTGTTCGACACTTTCTACTGCATATGTCACGTCAGACAGTCGGCGTGTTATTCGATAAGGTCCGAAGTACCGTCTCAGTAGCTTTTCGGATAATCCCACCTTCCGTACCGGAGTAAAGACCCATACTAAGTCTCCGATATTGTAGCTAACAGGTCGATGCCTCTCGTCATATCGGCGTTTGTCTGCAGCTTGCGCTTCGCGGATATGGAGTTTTGCTAGCTGTCTAGCTTCCTCTGCCCTGGTAAGGAGATGATGCGCATAACTTTCTTCAAAAGTTTCGGTATTAGATGGGAAAATTACGTCAAGAGGAGTCTGGATATCTCTACCATGGACGAGAAAGAATGGGCTAAATCCCGTACTATCTTGTTTTGCTGAATTGTACGCAAAAGTCACGAACGGTAGTATGGTATCCCAATTCTTTTGTTCAACGTCTACGTACATAGATAGCATGTCAGCCAGTGTTTTCTTGAATCTTTCTGTCAATCCATTGGTCTGTGGATGGTAGGCGGTCGTCAGAAGGTGTGACGTCTGGCATAACTGGTTAACGTTTTTAACAATATTGGCTAAAAAGTTACGTCCTCTATCGCTTATCATTTCCTTAGGAGCTCCGTGCTTCAGTACAATTTCATCAACCATAAATTTAGCGATTTCAGTGGCCTCAGCAGTTGGTATTGCCTTTGTAACTGTGAATCTAGTTAAGCAATCTGTGCAAACGATAATCCACCGGTTGCCATTTCGGGTAACTGGAAAACGCCCAAGTAAATCTACTCCAATTTTGGCAAAAGGTATGTCAGGGGGTTTTATTGTCTGAAGCTGCCCCGGTGGGAGTTGTGGAGGGGATTTCCGTCTCTGGCATTCTCGGCAGTGTGAAACATATCGACGTATGCTCCCATATAGTCCTGGCCAAAAGTATTTTCTTCTTATTCTGTCGTAAGTTTTGGCAAAACCAAGATGACCGGCGGTTGGAGCATCATGGAGACTTCTTAAAACATCACTACGGAGTTTCTTTGGTACCACCAAGAGCCACTGTTGTCCCATCGGATCGAAGTTCCTTTTGTAAAGTACACCATTTCTTATTTGATAATTTTGGTATGCCTCACCTCTGTTGAGGATTGTTATGATGGTTTTCAACTGTTTATCCTTTTGTTGTTCTTTTCCGTAATCTTCGATAGTTGCGAAGGACGGGATTTCGTCATTGCTTTCAGTTATTGGTTCAATGAGGGGCTTTCTTGACAGAGAATCCGCATCCAAATGTTTACGGCCACTCTTGTAGATAATGTTTATGTCGTATTCTTGCAACCTGAGAGCCCAACGCGCCAATCTTCCCGACGGATCCTTAACGTTCGCCAACCAACATAAAGAATGGTGATCAGTTACTACTGCAAAAGGTTTTCCATAGAGATACGGCCTGAATTTACCGATCGCCCAGATGACGGCAAGGCATTCTTTTTCTGTTGTGGAATAGTTTCTTTCAGCTGAAGTAAGGGACCTTGATGCGTAAGCTATTGGTCTTTCTTTATTATCCTGGATTTGTACCAGAACTGCTCCGAGGCCATGGCCGCTAGCATCTGAATGTATCCTTGTTTCCGAGTCTGGGAGAAAATGCCCTAAAACAGGGTCATTGGTCAATAACTTTTGGAGTGTTGAAAAAGATTCCATCTGAGGTGGGTTCCAAGAAAATTTTGTGTCTTTCTTCAATAAGTCATGCAGGGGTTTTGCGATCTCAGCAAAATTTTTGATGAATCGTCGATAGTATGAGCATAAACCCAGAAAACTTCGGACATCCGTGACATTTTCCGGGGTAGGGAACTTTGCCACAGCCGCTGTTTTCTGTGGATCGGGATATATTCCATGTTGATCAACTAGGTGTCCGAGTATAGTTAGCTTCTTTTTCCCAAAAATGAACATTTGGCAGAATTTAGTGTTAGTCCCGCTTCTTTAATGCACTTCAGGACTTTCCTCAAGCGTATTTGATGTTCTCCGAAGTTCGGTGCATACACAATGATATCGTCTAGATAACAAAGACAAATATTCCACTTTAGACCTCTTAGTACAGTGTCCATCATTCGTTCGAAAGTTGCGGGGGCATTACATAGCCCGAACGGCATGACTTTGAATTCGAAAAGACCATCTGAAGTCACAAAGGCTGTCTTTTCCCTGTCTTTGTCGTCAACCTCTATTTGCCAGTAGCCTGACTTTAGGTCCATCATAGAGAAAATTTTCGAACCCGCCAGACAGTCCAGGGCATCATCGATGCGAGGTAATGGATATACATCCTTTCTGGTTATCTTGTTCAATCTCCTATAATCAACACAAAAACGCCATTCACCATTTTTCTTCTTCACAAGCACGACTGGAGATGACCATGGGCTATCTGACGGCTGTATCACGTCTTCTCTTAGCATTCGCTGTACTTCTTCGGCAATCAAGCGTCTTTCGATGGCTGATACACGGTAAGGTCGTTGCTTGATTGGGGCGCTGTCACCTGTATTGATTTTGTGCCTCACTGAATTACATCGAGTTTTCCTAGAATTTCTCTTAAAATCAAATATGTCACTAAATTCTTCTAATAGGTTCAATAGTTCGTCTTCTTCAGTGGTAGTTAGATCAGAATCGAGAATTTCTTTTAACTTTTCTCGAGTTACCCGTTTTCGGGACTTGTGCTCCTTGGGAGTTTCTTCAACTTTGTCACTCAGAAAGCAGATGGCGTTATTTTCGATTGTCGCAAAACAGCCTATATTCATCCCTTTCGGTATCAGTTGGGTTCGTCGGGAAAAGTTAGTTACCCACACTTTACAACAGCCATTCTTAATGTCGACAATTGAAACTGGAACAGATAACACTTTTTCGTACTTCAGAACTTCGCTACCAACAATCATAGCTCCATTTGCTTCTTGCACTGTTGAAGTCAAAGCAGATATTTGTCTTGTAGAGTTAGCTTCAATTAAGTAATTCGATGCGGCGATTAGAGAGCAATTTGATTCAGTTGAGACTGTATTGTATGGAAGGATTTCGGCAAGTTGGAGCTCTTGATTTCCACAATCAATAACGGCATCGGTGGCACGGAAAAAGTCCCAGCCAAGTATCATTTGATGACTACACTGCGGAAAAACGAGAAATTCAAACGGCTTCACAGTCCCGTTCAAGTCTATTTTTAATACACAGCGTCCAGAGGCGGCTACAGTTTTACCACAAGCAGTTTTCAGTATAGGTCCATTCTCAATAAACATAGGAGTATTCAATTGTCGGCGTAATTCTTCGGATATGACAGAATAATCGGCACCAGAATCAACGAGAGCTTTTATACACTGTCCATTCGCGATGATACAAGTGGTGTTCGCTTTTAACTTGGCTGTGGTGTACGTCGGAGGATTTTCTTTCACTGCGGCCTTACCTCCTGCACAGGTCACCCAAGTTAGTTTTCCTCACTCCTGCGACTCGGCGACAGACTGGGCCTTCGGTATGGTGATGGGGATCTAAAGCGGCGATTCGGCGAACGACCTCGATTTGGGCTTGGCGACTGGGATCTAGCGGCTAATCGGTTGCTTTCTGCGGCGGCGCGACTGCTAGTGTAATTTGAGAGGGTTTCACGTCCAAAGTTTCGACGGTAATCATCGAAAATAGCCTTTCGATCTTTGCAGTATCTTACAACATGTCCAGGTCGACCACAGTGAAAGCAGACGGGTCGATTATCTGTGGTACGCCATACGTCGGTCTTCCTAGGTTTTTCGTACGTTACATGTCGAAACTGTTCCCGAGTAGTCTCCGGTCTCCTATACGTCGGCTGGATGCGGCGCTTGGGTATCGAGAGGGGTTTCTGGAAGCCTGCGTCAGAAATAGGATTTAGAGATCTTCCCACTTCTTCTCGGACAATGGCTGCAATGGATTGTAGTCCTATTTCCTGCTCCTCTGTTTGCGACGAGGTGAGAGTTTGTATTTCCTCACGAACGATTTTCCTGATTAAGGACGTCAAATCAAGGTCCGATGATTCAATGGAGGCTATTGGTACGACATTAGGTAATCTTGTAAACTTTTGATGCCTAATCCGTTTCTGATTAATTTCTTCAATATGCTGGCACCATTTAATAAAATCGGCTACAGTCTTAATTTCTTTTGTTAATAGTGCCTGATAAATATCCTCGGCTACCCCTTTCATAAGATGAGATATCTTGTTGTCCTCTGACATGCTAGGGTCTGCTTGTTGGCAAAGTCTCAAAACCTCCTGAATGTACGATTGGGTAGATTCACCAAATTCCTGGGCACGACTTTTGAGTTTATCATTGGCTTGCCTTATATACAACTCCTCGTTGCCGAAAGTATTTTTTAATTCATCTTCAAATTTCTTCCATGATAGCAACATGTCCTCATTATTTTCAAACCATTTCTTCGCTGTTCCGTCCAGGAAGAAATACACATTTGCTAAACTGAGGGTATCGTCCCATTGATTGAATTTCGATACACGAAGATATTCCCTCAACCACTCTGTGGGATCCTGTCCGGGCTCGCCTTTAAAGATAGTAGGCTTTCTTGGCTCCCTAATCATGGTTGGAGTAACGAGAATCGGTGAGGACTTAAATTCCGGCTCCGTCATTTTCCTCGCCTTGCCTTCGTAAAGTCCGTGTTCCGGGGGAAGGTTTTGGAGTCGACGGCTTCGACGACACTCAGTTTCTTCCAGACTGATTGCAATACGATCTTTACCCGGCGCCTCCACCAAACTGTCGCGTAGATGCAATGAACTGAACTTGGTGAAATGACTGATACACGCTCAAGACCAGTTCAAGATTTTTATTACCTCGCAACTGAAGGAAATCCTACTTATATACACTTTTAGAACCTTCCAGACTTGGAAGGCCCGCAGAAAATTAGGAACTAAATTTACATAAATTTGCATAATGAAATTAAATTAACATAAATTAAATCTAGGTTAAAATCAATTTTTAAATGCAGCTTGCCTCGCCTGTTTTCGAACCCGGAACCTCCCGTTCACGAGTCCGCCGCTTTTCCGACTGCGCCACGGCGTCCTTGCCGAAAGGAACGATTTTCGCTACAATATAAAAAATTGTTATTTTTACCTATTTATTAAGTGATAAATTGATAAATTTAATCGCCTGCTCTTAAAAGGGGAAAATAGGGCTTAAAATAATGGCATTAAACTTTCGATAAGGATGGAAGGGTTGGATTTCGAACGTTTTAAAGACGACAGTATTTTTTGCAGTGATATGAAGCATATTTATACCAATTTAGTTTAGAATCGGATCGATAGTTTAGGAGAAGATAAACTTTATTTTCTTTGAATGAATGTCTCTATCCATTCCAGGTCCAACCGCTTCATAAATTGAAGGACAGACGTACAGTAACTTAGGCTATTATATAGGGGAGGATAAATGCGGTCCTGAGGTAGTCAGTTGTCACGGCCAGTCAGTTGTGATGTTTCAAATTAACCAAGGCTTGGTATGGTGCCAATGGAGTTCATCGAATGGACTGGCCTGCCCAGAGCCCAATACAAAACCTGAACCCTATCGAGAACCTCTGGAACGAGTTGGATCGCCGAATTAAGGGGTGCACTATCCTTCCAAAATCGGCGAAGGAACTTGTATGTGTACTCCAAGCCTAGTGGAAGACAATAACACTAGCTGTAATATACAGACTTGTAGAAAGTATGTCTCGGAGGGTTCCCGCTGTAATTGCCTCTCGTGGAGGCACTACCAACTATTGATTTTGGATAAAGTTAGTTTTCTTTTCTATCACATGTGTCCAAATACTGAGGTACTTTACGGCCAGTCAGTTGTCATGTTTCGAATTAACCAAGGCTTGGTATGGTGCCAATGGAGTTCATCGAATGGACTGGCCTGCCCAGAGCCCAATACAAAAACCTGAACCCTATCGAGAAGATCTGGAACGAGTTGGATCGCCGAATTAAGGGGTACACTAATCTTCCAAAATAGGCGAAGGAAATTGTATGTATACTCCAAGCCTAGTGGAAGAAAGTACCACTAGTTATAATACAAAAATTTGTGGAAAGTATGTCCCGGAGGGTTCAAGCTGCAATTGCCTCTTGTGTAGGCTCTACCAACTATTGATTTTGAATAAAGTTAGTTTTCTTTTCTATCACAAGTGTCCAAATACTTATTGTTAGACAGTGTATAATTAACCAAAGGTATAATGGATTCATCGAAAATTGAGCCCAATACAAAAACCTGAATATCGAGAATGGAACGAGTTGGATGAATATGCACTAATCTTCCAAAATAGGCGAAGGAAATTGTATGTATACTCCAATAGAAAAAGTACCACTAGCTGTAATACAAAATTTGTGAAACGTATTCCGGATCATCAATTGCCTCTTTTTTCTACCAACTATTGATTTTGAATATTATATTTCTTCTTTTCTATCACATCAAATACTTATTTTTATATAAATAAAAAACAATCGATACATTATTATGTGGAATATTTTAAATGCGAAATAAAATATACCAGAAAAAGTAACAATAGAATTATTTTATTATAGAAATTGCAAACTGTAATTAGCAGACTATATTGCATTTTATGGAGAGGATTTCGAAATATATTTCTATATTATATTTCTTCTTTTCTATCGACTTCTTTTTTGTTAAAAACCTATTATTATGTGTTATAATAAAGCTATCAACTACACAGCTCAAAATATTTTATTAAAATAATCATAAAATTTCGTGGAAGATTGTGTTAAGATTAGTATATGAACTAAATAATAAATTTTCACTTTAAATACCGAATAAAAATGAAAAAATAGCTTTATTAGCTTCATTTATAATGAATAGGAAGTAAAATTTTGATACTAATAAAAACAAATAAGCCTAAAGATACTAATTAAAAAAATAAACTCAGGTATTCCAGTTTATTTTCAAAACTTTTGTACTTTATTTTTTTTAATTCTCCAACATGGGCAGGTATACCTTTTTTTTCAGATATTGATAAATTTTAAGAACTAATACTCTCTTAATTTATTAAAAAAGAAAATAAATGTATTTAATATTTCTTACATATTTTTGAAAAGAACATACAACTATATATTATTTGAATATGTACTAAAATTTATAAATTTCTGTGAACTTTTTATTAACGTCAAGCTATCCATTTAGATTAACCATTGGAATATCAGATTTTGCTACAAAATGAAAAGGTCATGAGGAGAAAATTTGAAGAAAGAAACTAAAAAATATTTAATTAATTCTAGATTCGTATTTTTAAAGTATAAATCTTTGTTTAGCTTTGATTTATAAAAAATATCATATCTTTCATGATTAAGTATCTAGTAGAAATTTTATAACATCTTTCAATGAAAATAATTGGTTTCAGCAGCGAAAAGAATTTGCTTTTATTTAAAGGGCGGCTTCGTACATTTTCACGATATAAAGAAGGTGATATCCGTTTCTTTTATTAAAATTTGAATCTGGATTAATTTTTAATTAATGTATCTTTCGACGCTTTTTCTTTTTATGAAGGGGATATATTCTAATAAGATTTGAAATCAATCTTGAAGCTCTTTATTTAAACATACAGCCCTTTAGTGAAACATTTTCTTTAAACAAATATCATACCAATTATTTCTTCCTTAAATTACTCCGAATGTGGGTGTAAATACATATACATAAATAAGGTGGGATAAAATAGACGCAAAAATAATTTGTAATCTGTTAAGTTCATATACTTTATATGTTCCTTTAGGCGTTAATTAATAATTTTACATATGGTGAGTAGGAAAAGAGTATGATATAATTGGACATTACAATGAATTTTTTAACATTCAAAGAAATATATATATTAAAATTTTCATCTTTTATTAGAAGATAAAATATAAAAGAGAATTCTGGATTACTCTGGGGGAGATACATAAAATACTCCTAATTTAAAGAAATTATTTTTAAAAAAGAATTTTTCTGATTTTTTAAAATTACTTTTATTGGAAAAAAAACTGTAGAGACTTTTATCATTTAGAAAAGATGGAACAAATATCTTAATATTTTCTGTGTCTTTACAAAATAAAGAGGGTGTTTTATATCGTTTTTAGTTCTTAGTCCATCGTTAGATGGCGCTGTACATGATAGTGCTAGATAGAAAAATATAAAAAGAACGCTTTCCAGTCAAACATAACTCTCACCACAGTTAGTGAGCACGTTTTTCTGACAAAACGTGTAAAGGCGAATAATTGACACATCGACTGCCAATCACGTGCCAGCATGTGATGAGGTGTCATCCCCAAAGTGCCAGCAACGTGCTGTCGAGTGATGAGAAGTGATGTCTCAACAGTTATGGCATGGGAAAGTTCTTCTTTGATAATTTATTTTCGAGTTCATATGTGATTGCATACAAAGTACTTTTGCTGGTATTGGAGTATTGAAAAGAAACAAGGTATATATAATTGTGTTTTTAAAATTAATGCTTTTTTTATTAGAAAATAATTTTGAATTGAAATTTGGGTCCAATCTACTTCTGTGACATGGCAATAACAATCAACCTATCTCTAGTGGATGACATTCAAAGTGTTAAGAAGTGTCATAACAATTCATGACAAGCAACGAGCTATGCGTTAGAGAAGAAAAAGTGTTGGACGCCATCCTAACAGTGAATGACCATCATACTTGACATTTTCCTCAAATAAGAATGTATTTTAGCAGTGTCTAGGGTGTCTTGATTTGACTTCTACCATGCATTTGTCCTCAAATGGCTTAATGCTTTCTTATGAGCATTCTAAATGTGTGTATTTCATACAGTAGTTTATGAAAGATGATGCGTATTCACTACGTATATTCACTGATAAAGCCACTTTCAACAGGTATGGTGTGTTCAACTACCACAATTAGAATGTTTTTGCTTAAGAAACGTCCCGAGGTTTGCAGCCCAACATCTCTTTAAAGATAATGTGTGTGCGGTTATGGAATGCTTATTCTGGTTGTACCTTACACCATCCAGGTTGTCAGCCTCGAATTATCTTACGTTTTTCGAGCAGGTTTTTCCCAACTTGCTTGAGAATATACCTCCACATTAAATGTTGAATCTCTGAACCAACATCTTTTTCTTTTTTTCTTTAGATAATATATCGATTTCTGTCTATTAAAATGAAATAAGTAAATCCAAACATGATCAATTGTAACTACACCCATGTTCAAAACTGATATAATTTGCATATTTTGTTGAATTTTTAGAAAAGAACTAAAGAAAGTGTAAAACCACTGCTTCGAGACAAAGGTACAAATAGTAACATATGTGTAATACGTAAGCATACACGCGTGTGTAGGCTGACCTAGTAGAGAAGCAGGCTTTAAAAGAGAGAGGGATAAAAGCCACACTTCATTCGCCAAATATTTTGGTGTTTTTTTGTTCGTTAAATGTTGTTGTCGTTGTTGTTTTTCATGCCACTTGGACAAACCAAACACGATTGAGCCTGCAGGCTCTCGTATTAAGGCCAAGGAGTGAGCCTTTCATTTTAATGAGCACCATTAAACGAAAGAAAGACTTTGCTCAATCAGGTCCTCATAATTTTGAAGCAGGGACCAAGCAGAAGACCCTTTAGATTGGCCCGACACCCCCAGAGGTATTCATTGAGAACTTGGAGGACATTGTTACCACGAACCTATTTTACGTGCCCCAATCACCTTTAACGAACAAGGCGGATCTCGGTTCCGATTTGGGTTACGAACCCGCAACCTTTCAGTTACGAGATAGTTACCTTTGCCGACTGAGCTAGAGTGGCTCAATTCGTTAAATCCGATGTCTAATAATAAAAAAGAACAACTACCTATGTTTACATGATAAAATTAGATGGTAAATTTGGAGGAGATTAGAGGCTGTTAAGTTTCAACTTCAGATTTGTTGAGAGTTCAATTCAACGTACTGCGTCATGTACAACTTTTGAAAACAGTTTCAGGATACCTAGATTCATCAACAGAAAACCTGGACAAGGTCTCTAAAAACCACGACGGCTTTAGAAGATTACAATATCTTCCGGTTCAGCCGAACTACTGATTATCGGAGTAATTTAATTTATAGAGAATCAGAAAATAGATGCCTGCTCTCCAAATCCTTTAAAATCGGCCTTAATGGCTCCGGAGATTTAATGAATGGTCTGGCTAATCCTCATGTTAGATGGTCGTGCACGTCTTAACAGTGTCACTATGGCTATTTGGGCTATATGGATGAGGGAATCTTTTGTACACCTTTTCAACAGATGCAGTTGATATCTATCTATCTATCTATCTATCTATCTATCTCTTTATATATATATTTATGTATATATGTGTGTGTGTATATATCTGTATATATGTATTTATATGTATGTATATATATATATGTATGTATATATATGTATGTATATATATATATGTATGTATATATATGTATGTATATATATGTATATATATGTATGTATGTATATATATGTATATATATATATGTATATATGTATATATATATATATATATATATATATATATATATATATATATATATATACATATATATATATATATATATATATATATATATATATATATATATATATATATATATATATATATATATATATTATATTTATATATATACACATATGACAGGGCTACTAAACACACTATAGTCCTGAGTACAACTTCATATCTTTATTCAAATCTCATCCCACACTACTTTCTTCAATGGCGTCTCACATTGGCGCCCAACTTCTAACAAAGTCAGGCTTCGCTGCTTCGGAGAGCTACAGATCTGACCGTGAAATGGGCATACTGCCGTATTTATGTGGCTAACTCCTCATGCCGCGTCGCTCTCAATAAAAGAATCCCTAATTAAAATCTCTTAAAATTAATCTACATTTTAAATACTGACATATATATACATATACATATATATATATATATATATATATATATATATATATATATATATATATATATATATATTTATATGCATAATTTGCACATGCTTTACAAATATTTTGAAATATTATTCAAGATCGGCTAAATGATGCAATACACTGCCATAGTAATTTTAATATGTCTGCTTAAAATGAATATTAACACTCTAAATTAATCCAAAAAGTTAAAAACGTACCATTGTTTTCCTCTTTTTTAAATTATTTTATTTTGGATGGTAGTTATAGTTAAAAAAGATTTGCTCAGGAATAAAGCAAGGAGTTAATTAAAATCTCGTCAAATTTTAGAAATTAATTCAGAATAACTTTAGATAAAAAGAATGACACATATTACATCATTCTGCATAAAAACCCGTTCATATCTCATTAATTTTGATCCTTTATAATTAACATTTTTTAACTATTAATCGTGTACTACAATATTTCCATTTTTCTACTAAGAAATCTTTTTTTTAGCATTCTCTAATAAGACATACGTTCATATTTTAAAATGAAATAAAAAAAATTAATATAATGCATTGTGTAATAAAAATAATTTAAGAAAACTGCAAAAATTGAAAAATGCTCCAAGATACTCTTAGATAAATTTTAACAAGTATCTTCATATTAAGGGAATACCTTTAATCATATATACATTTTTGTTTCTTTCCTCATTTGTTAAAATTTTCACCATGCTTTTTTTCTAAAATCTGAAATGCGTATTTTTTCCTATCATTTCTATTAATTATGTTCCTTTAATAGTTTTTTGTTAGTATGAAAGAAATTTATTTCTGAAGTAACATGCAATTTTTTCTAATTAGAAAAGCTCGGAGAAAATTTCTTATAAAGCAAATTATATTTATATAATAAAATCTACATATATATATATATATATATATATATATATATATATATATATATATATATTATTACAATTAATAATTATAATCGACTATTTTGTTCCTTAATTTTTTACAATTATTAATATTATAATTACTATTATTATACTAAGAAATATTTTATTGATACTACACCAACTGATTTCATTGAACTATTTTCGATAAATATATAAAAAAAAAGTCTGTAACTTTAGAATATGTTTCTCAATCAGTAACTAGATAACCATAATGCACTACATATTGAACACGTCTACACGCTTACTACCCTGTAAAAAACTTTCTGTTGATTAAAAAAATTATTGAATATATTTAACGTACCCCCTTGATAATAATATAAAATACTCCTTTTATTGATAGTAATTTAGCTTTTTTAGAAATGCTTAAAAATATGTTTAATTAAAAGCTGTTAAGGAAATTTTTTATTCCTGTTTTTGTGTTAGAGAGTTTCTATAATTAATATAATTATGTAACACGTTTAGAAATAAAATAAAATTCTTCAAAATAATTGGCAGAAGTATTGGTTTGTTAGATTAGAATTTAGAAGGTAGGTGCTGCAGTTTTATAAATTATGTAATCTGCCCAAAACTCTATTTTAATTCACAATCACGACATTCACTTTTCTCTTAATTATATTATTATCTTGATTAGGGTCTGGTGGGGTAAAATGAGTAGAAAAAGCGAAATTTCTCACTCAGCATTCTTTTTCTGTTTAATAAAAAACTATAAACAAGCAATGTTTTGCATGTATTCATACATTGCATTCATTACCATTATTGCTAAAATAGTTTTATACATTTTTTAAAAAATGCAAATTTATACTTTTTTACTTCTTTTTTATACCTATTTTAAGCCAGAAATGGGGTAAAATGAGTAGTAGATAGAGTAAAATGGGTATTGTTTAAAAATGCTATTAATTAAGCAAAACTTAATTAAAACTTTATTTTTTAGTAACAAACAGATTTATATGTTATATAATTACAATTTTAATGGTTTGGTTTGGTTTGGAGTGCTACGGTCTACTTTTTGCAACACGAGGGCTAATGAGACCGGGACCTACAGCTTAAAGCCGATTCCGAACGGCTACGAACATCCATGCCACAGTGGGATTCGAACCCACGAACTCCGTACCGAAGGCCAGCACCCTAACCAATCGGCCATCGTTCGGCCAATTTTAATGGAAAACTGTAATGGTTATCTGTTATTAAGGTGAGCTACGTTCTGCTTCATCAGAAATAGTCATCAGTTCTCCGGCCTTAGTTTGAACCCGCTTTTCTTTTCGTCTGGCATTTTCTAAGTTTTTTTTCTTATCTTACAACTGCAGTGGTAAAATTGTTGTAAAGATGGCCTTTTTTAAATTCTTATATGGAGAAGAAATGATAAAACTCAGTGTGAGTGTGACCTAGAAGATTATGTAGGAGGAGCTTTCAGAGTAGCCGTTGTTGAAGTTTGTGCAACACTGCTGTTCTTTCTCCCTCTTTTTCAATGAACACTATTTTGTTTTTAACAGCCTTTACCTTTCACTGTCAAATAGCTGTTTCAGCAGGTTAGCGGATGCCGCTTTGGACACTTTTTAAAGTCAGCTCTAGGTGTACCATATCTTCAATTTTTTTCTACAGGCACACATCATAGGGTCAAATAATTCGACATCCAAAGGTTGCAGGACATGGCTTTAATTTCATAGCAGGCCGTAAATGGTGATTATATAGTCCATTACTTAATTTACTGTCTAATATGACAAGTGACCTTCGAATATAAAAAAATGGATTTTTCCAGGTTTTGTTTCAGAAAATGTCCAATAGATTCAAACATTGCATCATGCATCCACACTGTCTTTGTGCAGCTATATAATGCATCACGTATTTGACCTTTGGTCCTAGTTTTATATAATTTTGGACTTTTGTACAGTGAAAGTAGGAAGAAACTTTCTAGTCTCAGATGTACAAAACAGTCATGTAAACACATATACTTTTTTAGGATTATAAACTCAATTTTACTATTATTGTATTAATTTACTCTATTCCACAACACATAAATTTTATATATTATTTTTATATTATATATTATATATATTATTTTTATATTATATATTATATTATATATTTTGATATTATTTACACTAAAATTGAAGGTCTGAGTAAATAATTGCATCTAAAAATTTAAAACTTTATAATAAATTGTTAATCGTAACCAATACCCATTTTACTCCATCATACAAAAATAATCATTAAACATAAAATATTTAAAATATTTCTTGTCTGTTCTTGATAAACTGTTTAGAAATTCTTGCAGTTCATTATTGAAAAAATGTTCATGATAAAAGAAATAAAATACTACTTTTTTCAAAGTTTTTAAGACATTAGTATAGAAGAATATATTCCTCATTTGCAAACAATGCATTCTATGTTGACAGATGTAAAATATAAAACTTCTTAAGGAAAATAAATGTTGCCAACAAATGTCTAAAAATATATTGTAAAGCTATAATATAATTGTTAAAACTTATAATGTGTCTTTTAAGTAGATTATAAAAAATACCAATTTTACCCCATCAGATCCAACTAACTGGAACGAAAACTTTTATAATATAGATGCTTGATATAAAAAATGTCTTTTAAAAATAGATGGCAAAATAATTTTGTGTTTTCATTCTATTTTGAAAATAAAAATAGAATTCAAGGAAAATTTGACTTTATGTTTACATATTGCATGAGAGAGATGAATATGAATTCTGTCTTAAAATGACTCATAAAGGATTTCTACACTCTTGACAAAAATATGAAGGCTTTAGAAAGCGAAATATTCAAGGAGACGAAACAAAAGGGGAAGATTTCATAACGGATGATGACGCGTAGTTTAATACTGCTGCAGTCATCTGGACAAATTTATTTCGGGCGTTATGATCAAGTGGAATGTCAAAAAGATGTAGTCGTCTCTGTAGAATAACGTGATATGACAACAGGGAAATAACAGGAAGTTTGCTATTGAATTTTTTAGGCTTCTTGAAAGGAAGATCAGCTGAAAACATTATTATGCAGAGAAATCGAATTCCTCTAAATTTTGGTTTAAATTAACACTCCGTTATTTTGTGCACAGTGAAGAAATTCTAATCAAAAAGAAAAGGAAATTAAAAAGAATGATTAAATGTTTGTATAGAAATGCTATTTCGTGTACTTGCTAAATTGTGTAGTAAAACTGCAGCAGTAGTTTAATACTGCTGCAGTCCTCTGAACAGATTTATTTCGGGCGTTATGATCAAGTGGAATGTTATAAAGATGTAGTGTAACGTATCCGGTCAATGTTTTAGGTGACACAAGAATCAGGTGTATCTTGATTAATGAATTTATTTACACTTCTGCTATATATACATCATTTCACAACTACACACAAAAAAACAATTTCCGATCACAGGTAAGTGATTAGTACACGTTGGCTTGAGTAGAGACTGGTACCTAAACTAAAATCAGTCTCTGCCGAAATATTGGTGATTCGACCGAAGAAACAATTGGGTAACTAAAGTTCACTGAAGTACTTGTAGAATATCAAAGCACGGTTAGAGTTCCGAAGGAAAAGGCAAACAATTCTGCAGAGGATTATATTAGAAAAGGAAACCCAATCCACAGGGTAACGTTTCAATCTCAGCACGAGATATATCGCAAGACGGGATTTCGCTAAATAAAACTCTCCGATGGAGAGACTGGTCGAAGCGACCTCCCAGTTAGCCGATGCGGGCTACTCTTTAAAGAAAAGATACCAAGGTTGGATTATAGCAAAAAACTCTCCGGTAGAGAGACTGGTCAAGGCGAAGTCTGAATTAGCTGGTTGCTAGCTAACTAACATCTCTAAAAAACAAATCTTTTCTCGCCTCTCTCTAGGAAAGGGGCCTCTAAGAGAGGGGCCTCACCCACAATTTCATTATTGGATCACCTAGCAATGACCTCACCTTCGAACAACTGGATTGGTCCGGGTTAAACAATCATCGGCCGCAAAACCCAGGGTCCCTAGAATTCTTAGCGGCTACATCCAAGTCGCGGCAAATCCTTTGTCGTTTCAATGATCATAATTTTGGCTGTCAGTGAAGGTGCCGAGTTGTCTGGTATATTGTTCCTCTACTATAGGGCACAACAGTGTAGACATCGTGGTGATGGGGAAAACAATCCTTTTTTATCCACACAAGCGAAGTTCACCTCTCAAAGAAAAGTTTTTTGATGCCGACACACCGCTAAATCACGCCGTTACAGTAGTCATCTCTGTAGAATAACGTGATATGACAACAGGGAAATAACAGGAAGTTTGCCATTGAACTTTTTAGGCTTCTTGAAAGGAAGATCAGCTAAAAACATCATTATACAGAGAAATCGAATTCCTCTAAACTTTAGTTTAAATTGACAATCCGTTATTTTGTGCACAGCGAAGAAATTCTCAGCAAAAAGAAAAGGAAATTAAAAAGAATGATGGTTTATAAAAATATTGGTTTTAAAATACTATTACGTGTACATGTTAAAATTTTAATTAAGATTTTAGGTTACACTTTATCTATAGATAGAGAATCTGTAGATAATGTTAATCACAGGCATTATATCTTTATTTTCTTCTCCAAATTGTTAATATTTTCCACACCAATTTGAATAAAAAATAAATATAGATATATAATTCCTCTAATTTTTAAATCTAATTTACAATTCTGTGTATCCAGATGGATTAAATAGAACCCAACTAAGAGAATTGTTAAGCTCTTATTTTAAAATATTATGATATGTATATAAAATTTTTTTAATGAAAATTTAAAAAGATATTGAATTAATTTTGAATTAGATTTTTTTTTAATTTTAAGGTAATTTAAAATTTAATCCATACTTAATGAAAATATTCATTATTTTTTATATACCTTCGCAAGTAATACTTCTAAAACCGTTTCAAGGCTTTTGGATTTCGAATGTTTAAAAATAGGATATTATATATCATTCTCGTAAAAATAAAACAAGTTATACTATTTTTAACACAAAAGTTTGTCATGTTGTATATTTCTTTTCTTCCTTTTATCTCCCATGCTTTTAAAACCAATTATTCACTAATTAAAGACATTTGCAATTCTGTGATGCCTCAAGATGTTCTTTAGTTTCATATGAAAAGATATTCATATGCTGAATGTGAATGAGAGAACATTTTTATCATTAAGAATAATAAGGTTTTATATCTACAGAAGAGTCGTAATAATTAATGACTGTGGATAAGGGGATTAATTGAATTCTCTTTGAATTAATATATATATTTCTTTAATATGGAATAAAAGATCGACTAAGTGTTTGCATTTTTTCCTATGAATAAATTCACGACTTTTTGTATTCTGTAATTTATTGAGTAGAATTATCTTTAATTAGGTAGTATTAGTTGGTATTGGAAAAGTATAATCCCAAAGCCATCTTTAAGTTAAATAGTAAATCATACATAGATGGACAAATACTATATATCAGACTTTTTCTTTTTGTTTGATTTATGAATATATAGCTATTTCTTCTTGTGAGAGATTATTAAGAAAAATCAGACGATTAGAGTTGATAGGTTATTATTGTTTTTTTTATTAGAGCTTATTCTTAGCTTATCATTGATTTTTATAAAAACTAAAGTGGTAATCAATTCACTGTCTCATGAATGAGTATTAATTTTTGTAAGTAAGTTTTAAAGTATATTTTTTAATAACGAATAGAATAGTTTAACCTTATTTGAACAAATGCATTAATTACTGTCCTCCACTCCAAAGAGTTTCATTGTTAGTGGTACTGCAATAAAAGTGTATACTTCGACGAGTCTCTAATATTTACTGCAATTTATGGCAGCAATATTCTGGCTGGTAGTTGGGAACAAACTTACAAAAACCATTACGAAGCGCTTTCAATCATATCCAATGTTAATTCTTGTTATGGGGTATGCTTCATTGTTTTTACAATTTGTATTTGGTTTTGGAAATCTAAGAAATTTTGTTCTGTGGCCTGAGGTAAGGTATACTATTCTTAATGCTATTTTGGACTACAAAACAATGTAAATGATACATTGCTATTCAAATCATAGTTGTCATGGAAATAGTGTAGAACAATATGCTTATACGTATTTGTATAATTGCGGTTACATACCTACTAATCTCGTCCAAAAAATCTAACGTCATGAATTAGTTTTATCTGAAGTTTTTTGACTTAACAAATTTACTGTAAGCACGCCAAATTGCGCCGTTTTCATGGTTTGGTTTGGAGCGCTACGGTCTACTGTTTTGCTACACGATGTCTATTGAGACTGGTACCTACTGCTCTAACCTATTTCGAACTGTTACAGACTGTCAGCGGGATTCGGACTCACGAACTCCAGACCGAAGAGCAGCACTCCACCCTTTGTCCATCATTTCGGCTCATTTTCATGGAAAAAGTTAAATTTGAAACACTTGCGTAGTACATAATTTATTTACTATTTTAAAAAATTCTTTAATTTAAAATTTAAATGTTACAAGCTGAAAATATTAATAAATGTTTTAGAGTATTACAGGGCTAAGTACTAGATATCATCCTACTTTTTAATAATTACATTATATCTCTAAGTCAATGACGTCATTATAGATCCATGAGTGACAGAATTTTTTATGTACATATTTTCTGACCATTAACACAGTATTTAATAATTTTAAAGAATACAGAAACACTTAAATTTTCATCTTACAATTTTAGACGCTTCAGTTTAGAAGATTATTGTCTGTTGTCTTCCAAGCGAAATATGATTTCATATATTTCTCTTTTAAAGGTTTACAAGAATGCAGTTTCATGATATATGTTTCCTATCGCCTCTCATGTTTCAGTTGAACAAAAATTAGCATTACCTTTTCAGTTAAAAACTTGGTAACTGGGAGCTTGTACAAATTTCAAAGTTAAACATCCAGGAAGATATATTATATAATAATTGAGTTTTACGCAAATTTTGTGTAACAACTAACCACATTTTAATAAATCTCTAATATATTCTTTGGTAAAATCTCATTAATATTTAACATTATCTACATATAGATAATATGGTAGATAAGAAACAAAATATAGCAGTTTTACCTGTGGGGCACATTGCTTTTATCACATTTCATTACTAATTATCCCCAGGGCAGGGTTATTGATTATTAGACGATCTTATCTGAATCCAAAAGTTCCACACGGAGATATTGGAGAGAAAAAGCTTAAATCTTTATGATGCTAAAATTTGGTTAATACAATAGAGAAGGAAAATATCGTCATGCTGTGGAAATAATTTATCGAGAAGAGGAGTTATTTAGTTTAGGGTTAACAATAGAATACTCCTATGACAGCAGAGAATAGAAGAATAATTTATCTGGCCGAAAAAAATTAATGCTATAAGAAATCTAACAATCCCTGTATTCTGAAAGGAAAAGTTTTTCTTCTAGGCTGTCGTTTATCTCGAAGGGTTCTTCTTTTAATGTTTCGTGAAGAATGATTATACTGATAAAATAATAAAATGGACATAAATAATAATTTTATGTGAATAAATGGTAGCTTCTTTAAGAGAATACAGACGATGTTAAACTATGGATAATCGATTTTTTAAAATTTATTTAAAATTAACAGGTGTTTTGTCGATTTCAAAAATATATGATTTTTATATGAATTAATATATACATCTAGGTTGATGAGGAAATAATAAATTGTAATAAATGATAGTTGTTGGGAAATGTCCCGTACTTGCGGTTTAAATTAGCAACGGAATTCTTATTCGTAAACAAAATAACATCAATACACACGTGAAAGATTCCGTATTAAAACCGAGCACTTAAAGGAATTCTGATACAAATAACTTCAATAAATAAATACGCCAAAATAAAAACACATCTTTGGCCATTGCGTACTTCATCTCAATTTTTTATTCTATACTTTTCTCACAATTTTACACTGTTGCCACTAATCCTATCCATTTTGGAAAAGAAAAAATATCTGAAACCATGGAGGTAACAATAATTATGACAGATATTTAAAAATATATCTGAATTTTTCATAAAATGTAATTTTTTTATTCATTAGGGGCTGGTCTCACCAAATTCGTTTAACGGCTAAAAGCGATTAATCTCTGTTTAAACGGAAAATTGCGTCTCACCATTTGTCGACACCATGGGTTAATCGCGGTTAGCCGCTAAACAACTTGAGTGAGATCGGCCCTAAGTATGCTTATCTATCCTTCTGAATAAATCTTATTCAGCAGAATAAAAGTCTATTATCTGAAAGAAGAACAAACGAACACTCCATTTTTTCAATTTATTTAAAAAATAACAGGTGTTTTGTCGATTTCAAAAATATATAACTTTTATATGAGTTAATATATACATCTAGGTTGGTGAGGATAATAAATTGTAAGCAATGATTGTTGTGACAGATATTTAAAAATTCATCTGAATTTTTCATAAAATGTAATTTTTTTTATTCATTACGGGCCGGTCTCATCGAAGTCGTTTAAGGGCTAACCGCGATTAATCTTTGTTTAAACGGAGAATTGCGTCCCACATTGGTTGACGCCATGGGTTAATCGCGGTTAGCCGCTAAACAACTTTAGTGAGATCGGCCCTAAGTATGCTTATCTATCCTTCTAAATAAATCTTATTCAGTAGAAGAAAAAACTATTATTCTGAAAGAAGGGGTTTCTGAACGGCTAATCACGATTAATCTCTGTTTAAACAGAGAATTGCGTCCCACCATTGGTTGACGCCATGGGTTAATCGCGGTTAGCCGCTAAACAACTTTAGAGAGATCGGCACTAAGTATGCTTATCTATCCTTCTGAATAAATCTTATTCAGCAGAATATAAATCTATGATTTTGAAAGAAGAATAAACGAACACTCCATTTCTTCAATTTAATTAAAAAATAACAGGTGTTTTGCCGATTTAAAAAATCTATAATTTTATATGAATAAATATATATATCTAGGTTGAAGAGGATAATAAATTGTAAACAAAGATAGTTATGGCATATATTTAAAAATTTATCTGAATTTTTCCTAAAATGTAATTTTTCTATTCATTAGATATGCTTATATATCCTTCTGAATAAATCTTATTCAGCAGAATAAAAATCTATGTTTCTGAAAGAAGACTACTTTTAAATGAATATTTATACGACTTCAGTTTAATTAATAAGTACAATTTCTTTCTTTTATATATGTACTACATTATTTATTATTCATGAAATGTTTATTAGAAATGCGCCGTTTTTAGATAATTTAAAAAAAAAAAATCCAGTTTAGTGTATGAAATCTTGCACTAAAAATAACGGCATTAATACTCAACTACTTAAATGTTAATGCATTTTATTTGTAACAAATTATACTTTATTGTTTTAAAAAGCAAGAGGATATTTTTAAGCTGTAATTATATATCACAAAATATTGTACTACATATGTTATGGTAGCTGTTTATTTGACTATATATATTTAGAGAAAAAAGGTAAATAGCGAGGAAATTTTCCTTGTAATAAAAATGAATAAGCATTTAGTTTACATAAATGTAATGCAATTGTTGATAACTTTTGTATGAATAAAAGCAATAAACTTTTTAAAAGTTAAAGATTTTTATATTCTACGAAGTCGAAATTGACCCTAAAAGAAAACAAAGTACAAATTTTTACTTCTTCGTCTATTTTACTATTGATTATATAATTAACAGTATTTATATAACTATCTATAATTATTTTTTTCATAATTACTGAGAACTATTTTTAACGACACGACTTCAACTGATTTCATAACTACTTTGAATCAATGTATTGTCGTGTAGTCCTCGTTTTTATTTGAGTATTAACCTGTGATCAAATGTATAGTGAGATTTTATTTTGATTGCGTTGTGTAAAAGTATTTTAGTACTAAATTTAACCACAGGTTCTGAGAAACTACAGATATAAGATATGAAAATAAACTAAAAGCTAAATTAACAGCATCCGAAATTAGCTTAACATAAAAAAGTAAATTTATTATAATATATATACATCTATGTACACACAAACTGATTCTAATTTTCATAAAATATGCTTTATCAACACCTTCTAAATTAGTTCTGACAATAATTTTTCAATACTTAAGTAATTATGTAAATATAGAGAGAGGACCTAATCTCAATTTCAAAATGTATGTAAAAAGGGGTACCTTTGGGGAGCTAAAATGGTGTGCCCGGAACACTGCTGGTTGATGGGCTGATCAGGATTGGGTATCTATAGATCTTCCGTTGGTCTAGTTAGGGGCTTCCTCCTGAGTGTTTATGGTGCGGCCGTGCTATTTGATACAGGAACACTTCCCGTCGGACTTGACTGGACTCTCGAAGATGGTCGGTCGCACTTCTCTCCTCGTCTGGGCTACCGAACACCTTCCGTCGGACTTGTCTACTCGACTCCCTAACCTCTTCTCTTTTTTTAAAGATTTTTCTTATTTTATTATTTTCATCCTTGTCCCCTCTTCCTTCTTATCATCCAATCGGGATAGCTGTAAGAATCTAATTGGTCTGCTTGAACCCCGCCTTGAGACCTCCAACGTGAAAAACCTTATCCCTTCTAATTGGGCACTGTCCCAGAGGGACTCATAAATAACTCCTCACAGGTACATTCTTATTTAATGTCAAGTACGGAGAAGGGATTCTAACCTGGGACTGGGATCAGAATCCCGCCCGAGACCACCGTACAAGACAACAATATCCGTAGAATACAATTTTATGGTTCTCTATCTTTTTACAAAGATGTGCTGAGGTGAGATTTAGATCCCGAGCATTTTACTTCTTGTATGAATGAATCAATTATATAACTGATCTAAATCGCCTCATCACATGTATAAAAAAACCTGTATCCACATCAAATGTATGTAATCGATATCTAATAACTAAGAAGTTTGTACTACATATTGAACCCTTTTAATCTATATTATTTATAAAGCATACTTTCTTTGCATAGGCTTCTGTATTCTAAAAAATGATTTTAATCTTTCATGAAAAATAACTATACTGATAAAATAATAAAAGTGACAAAAATAATAATTTTTGTCACTTTTATTATTTTAACACTATAGTTATTTTTCATGAAAGATTAAAATCACTCTTTAGGTTACACAGCCTATGCAAAGAAAGTATTCTGAAAAAAAATAACAGACAATAATTCTTTTAACCTATATCGTATGTTGTTTTTACATATAGTAATCTCTCTATTTATTATAATTGGTGAGAAATATTTTATCGATAATATTTGAACTTATTTTATAAATTCTATCGATAAACATAAAAGTATCTGCAACTGCATAATATATCTGCAATCGATATTTATATCTTCAATAATGTGTGTATTAAATATTGAATTTGTCTACACCGTTAATATTTGTAAAAACAAAAAAAAAAAAAAAAATCAGTCCATTGAAAGATTACAGTTAAGAAACCCTTAACATATCTTTGACCTATCTCTAGATAATTTAAAATACTCCTTTTATTGATACTAATTTATTTCTTTTAGAAAAGCTGGAAAATACTTTTAATTAAAAGCTAGTAAGGCGCAAATTCTGTACTCATTTTTTTTTTATCGAGAGTGATTAATTATCTTAAACTTATAGAATTTTTTAAAGCGTGTAGAGAAGAATAATAATATAAAGATATTCAAAATCGTTTTCATGTGTCTATGATTATTTATAATGATTTTGAGAGAGGAATATTCATCGTATTAAAGGAGAAATAACTAAAGATTAAATATTACTCTTTTCTTGAAATTTTAAACGATTTATAAATTAGGAGTATTTTAAAGAAATTTATTAGTATTTTTAATATGATACGAAGATATTCATATCATATTAAAATTTTAATTATGAAAATATTCAAAATCGTTTTCATGTGTCTAAGATTATTTATAATGATTTTGAGAGAACAATATTCATCGTATAATAGGAAGAATAGTTAAAAATAAAAGATTACTCTTTTCTTGAAATTTTAAACGATAATTAATTTTTTTTGTTTTAATGAGTTAAAAGGTTGTATATTGAAAATATAATTATTTTAAAATAAAGAGATATTGAAAACATGAAGTTTTAACTACAAAAAAAAATAATTTATAACTTATAAATAATTGAACACTATTTAAAACAACTGAAATTGTACTCAGTATTTGATTTATAAATGAGGAGTATTTAAAAAAATTTATTAGTATTTTTAATATGATATGAAGATATTCATATCATATGGAAATTTTGATTATGAAGATATTCAAAATCGTTTTCATGTGTCTATAATTATTTATAATGATTTTGAGGCAGGAATATTCATTGTATTTTAAAGAGTATTTTAAAGAAATTTATTAGTATTTTTAATAAGATATGAAGATATTCATATCATTATAAAATTTTGATTATGGAGATATTCAAACCTGTTTTCATGTGTCTAAGATTATTCATAACGATTTTAAGATAGAAATATTCATCGTATTAAAGGAAAAATAGTTAAAAATGAAAGATTATACTTTTTTTGAAATTTTAAACTATAATTATTGTTTTGTTTTAATGAGTTAAAAGGTTTTATATTGAACATAATATATAAATATTTTAAAATAAAGAGATATTGGAAAAATGAAGTTTTAACTACAAACAAAAATTATTTATAGCTTATAAATAATTGAACACTATTTAAAACAACTGAAATTGTACTCAGTATTTGATTTATAAATGAGGAGTATTTAAAAAAAATTATTAGTATTTTTAATATGATATGAAGATATTCATATCATATGGAAATTTTGATTATGAAGATATTCAAAATCGTTTTCATGTGTCTATAATTATTTATAATGATTTTGAGACAGGAATATTCATTGTATTTTAAAGAGTATTTTAAAGAAATTTATTAGTATTTTTAATACGATATGAAGATATTCATATCATTATAAAATTTTGATTATGGATATATTCAAAATTGTTTTCATGTGTTTAAGATTATTCATAACGATTTTAAGAGAGAAATATTCATCGTATTAAAGGAAAAATAGTTAAAAATGAAAGATTATTCTTTTCTTGAAATTTTAAACTATAATTATTGTTTTGTTTTAATGAGTTAAAAGGTTTTATATTGAACACAATATATAAATATTTTAAAATAAAGAGATATTGGAAAAATGAAGTTTTAACTACAAACAAAAATTATTTATAGCTTATAAATAATTGAACACTATTTAAAACAACTGAAATTGTACTCAGTATTCGGATTTATAAATTAAGAGTATTTTAAAGAAATTTATTAGTATTTTTAATATGACATGAAGATTTTCATATCATTATAAAATTTTGATTATGGAAATATTCAAAATTGTTTTCATGTGTCTAAGATTATTCATAACGATTTTAAGAGAGAAATATTCATTGTATTAAAGGAAAAATAGTTAAAAATGAAAGATTATTCTTTTTTTGAAATTTTAAACGATAATTATTTTTTTTTGTTTTAATGGATTAAAAGGTTGTATTTATTGAATATATAATTATTTTAAAATAAAGATATACTAGAAAAATGAAGTTTTAACTACAAACAAGAATTATTTATAACTTAAAAATAATTTAACACTATTTAAAAGAAGTGAAATTGTACTCAGTATTTGGATTTATAAATGAGGATTATTTTAAAGAAATTTATTAGTATTTTAAATATGTTGATATTGTAAGATATATGCAATTCTAATAAGACTAAAATTGTTTCTGACATAAAAAAGTCAGTTATAACTTTATAAATGTTTTCAAGGAATTTCAAATAAAGTTTTATACCAATGGAAAGTTAGTTAAAATTCTTTCTTCTTATCTTGAAAAAATAATTACTTAGACGGGAAAAAACATATTTTGAAAATTAAAGTTCTGCAGATAATCTCGCATATTTTGTAAATAAAATAGAAATAAACTATTTTTGCAGTAAGAAAATCCTTTAGAACAACGGAGAATATTGTTCCAAGTAAATAAAACGGTCAAAGAAAAATCTTAACTTTTTAATTTTCAAATACAAGTTATCTTTTTTAATGAATATTGAAATAGGCTTTTTTTAAACAACTTTATTTGAATTATTTTCCACGGTATTAAGTTGTTTGCACAGACTGCAAAATGCATACACGTTGTTAAGTCAATATATCGTTGCAATGCATATATTCATGCGAACGTATGCCTGTCTATGTAAATAAATCAGTTAA
>CM063508.1:110904727-110912227 GCA_032207245.1 Pardosa pseudoannulata | reverse complement strand
CGTTTTTTTTAGATATCAAGTGAACGATTTTCGAAAAATAGTCTCTGGTGGGGTGAAATGGATAGTTGTTTAAAACGGGTATTTTTTATAATTTACTTAAAAGACACATTATAACTTTTAACAATTATATTTTAGCTTTGTTATATATTTTTAGATATTTTTGGTAACTTTCCTTTAAAAGTTTTATATTTTCCACCTGTCAACGTAGATAGATTGCCTTGTTTGGAAGTCAGGAATATATTCTTCTTTTCTAAGGTCTTAAAACTTTCATAAAAGTAATATTATCTTTTTTATCGTCAATATTTTTTTACTAATCAGCTGCAAGGGTTTCTGAATAACAGTTTTTAAAAAACAGGGAAGAAAATATATTATGTTTAATGATTAATTTTGTATGATGTGGGAAAATGGGTATTGTTTAGAATCAACAATTTATTATAAAGTTCTAAATTTTTATATGTAAAGATTTAAAACTGTCCTTCAAGTTTAGTGTAAAGAATATTTACATAATATTTTTAAAAACTTGTTTGTTGTGGTATAGAGTAAATCAATAAAATAATAGTAAAATTGAACTTGAGCCTAAAAATACATTTGCTTACAAGGCTGTTTTGTACATCTGCTACTGAAAATTTTCTTCCACCTTTCACTGTGTAAAAAAGTTCAAATTTATATGAATCTTAGATCAAGAGTGGACCACCTGGTGCATTATATGGCTGCACAGAGTCAGAGTGGATGCATGATACAATGTTTGGATCTTCGATAAGACATTTTGTTAAACAAGTGGATTACCTGGAAAGTATGTATTTAGATACCAAGTATCAGTTTTCTAAAATTAAATTTGAGCTGTATCGAGTATCTGTGTTTTCTTACACCTTTCACTGTGTACAAAAGTTCAAATTTACATGAAACTTGGATCAAGGTGGATTCTCTGGTGCATTATATGGCTGCACATAGTCAGGGTGAATGCAGGATACAATGTTTGGATCTTGGAGGAGACATTTTCTTAAACAAGTTCATTTCCTGGGGTGTATGTATTTAGATACTAGTAGTATCAGTTTTCAGATAGAGTATCAGTTTTCTAAAATTAACTTTGAGCTGTATCGGATTTAAATTACTGTAAAAAATATATGATAATTTTTCAATTTATGCAAGCAGTATATATTTAGATATCGAGTGCGCAGTTTTCTAAAATTAAGTTGTGAGCTATGTCAGATTTAAAGCACTGTAAAAATAATATGTGCTAAGTTTTAAATTTATGCGTGCGATATATATATATATATATATATATATATATATATATATATATATATATATATATATATAGATATTGAGCATCAGTTTTCTAAAATTAACTTTGAGCTATATTGGATCTAGATTACTGAAAAAAATATATGATAATTTTTCAATTTATGCAGGTGGTGTATATTTAGATATCGAGTGCGCAGTTTTCTAAAATTAAGTTGTGAGCTATGTCAGATTTAAAGCGCTGTAAAAATAATATGTGCTAAGTTTTAAATTCATGCTTGCGATATATATTTAGATATCGAGTATCAGTTTTCTAAAATTAATTTTGAGCTGTATCGGATTTAAATTACTGTAAAAAATATATGATAATTTTTCAATTTATGCAAGCAGTATATATTTGGATATCGAGTGCGCAGTTTTCTAAAATTAAGTTGTGAGCTATGTCAGATTTAAAGCACTGTAAAAATAATACGTGCTAAGTTTTAAATTTATGCGTGCGATATATATATATATATATATATATATATATATATATATATATATATATATATATTTAGATATTGAGCATCAGTTTTCTAAAATTAACTTTGAGCTTTATTGGATCTAAATTACTGAAAAAAATATATGATAATTTTTCAATTTATGCAGGCAATATATATTTAAATATCGAGTGCGCAGTTTTCTAAAATTAAGTTGTGAGCTATGTCCGATTTAAATCACTGTAACAAAAGTGTGCTTAGTTTTAAATTTTTGTGTGATATATTTTTAGATATCAAGTATTAGTTTTCTAAAATTAACTTTGAGCTATATTGGATTTAAATTACTGTAAAAGATTTATGATAAAGTTTGAATTTATGCATTGAGTATATATTTAGATATCGAGTGTGCATTTTTCTAAAATTAAGTTTTGAGCTATGCCGGATGTTTGAGCTATGCCGGATCACTGTAAAAAGTATGTGCTAAGTTTTAAATTTATACGAGCGGTATATTCATAGATATTGAATTTGCAGTTTTCAATAATTATGTTGAAAGTTATATCGATTTTAAACTACTGTAAACTTACCAATGGATGGCACATATTTTATTGTTATTACTTTAATTTTAGGTTTGGTTTGGTTTGGTTTGGAGTGCTACGGTCTACTTTTTGCAACACGAGGGCTAATGAGACCGGGACCTACTGCTTAAAGCCGATTCCGAACAGCTACGACCATCCATGCCATAGTGGGATTCGAACCCACGAACTCCGGTTCCGAAAGCCAACACACTTTAATTTTAGGAATTATTTTTGATTTTGTGTAAAACATCTAGTGTAAACTTATCTTTTAGATAAAGTATTTTAAAAATAGATTTTTTAAAAGTTTTCAATTTCATGCGTCCTCTTTAGTACATTTAATAAAGATAAAATGAGTTATCTTCACAGAACTCTCTGTATGTCCACTAAAACTTTTGTTAGAGTGATGGATTAAATCCAAAAGTAATAACATTTCTGTTTCAAATCTTGTGCCCTAATACAGAGTTAGACCTGAAATAAGTTTCATAAGAATATACCTCTTCTTTGGTTTATGAAAGTTCATACTTTCTGAAGATATTTCTCAGATATAAATCATGTACCTGTCTGTTCTGATGTTAAGAGAATACAATTTTCTTCAAGAAACACGATACATGGTGTTTGAGAAAAGGGTGTGAAATTCCCTTGTTTAGAAGGATGAAACTTTCTTGACAAATTTGGTTAAAAATAATTAATTATCACTCATAGTTTTATAGAGTGCTTAGTCGCTAGTCGGTCTTTATCTGTACAACCGTAAGTAGTACACATATACGACAAATTTAAAAAAATGTTACATATAACATGACTATTTATTTTGTAAAACTATTTTAATTGTTTGAGTGCTAAGAAGTGCTATCGCTCTTCTCATATATTCTGTCAAAAATGCCTGGAAGTGCGGTCGCGCTGATGTATGTTACTATAGTTTTCCCATTAATTGAGAGTAAAAGAAGACTTAATCTCTAGTCTGAAAATTATAGTAAAGTACAGCAGTGTGATCACACTATGCATTTTTAACACAGCACAAGACAAGCGAAATAGCACTTCGTAGCAGTCAGGCGGTTAAGTTTAAAATTGCTATTTCTTGAAAATTACAGAATTAAAATTTTAATACATTACCCCGTACTTTATGCAGTAAAATTAAAACTCGTCCAAAGAACCGAAACGTAAATCGTTAAATTTTTCTCTCAGAGAAATTGACCGAGATATTTCAAATTAAATTGGTCTAAAATGTAATAATGTCTTACTTTTTCTATGGGATTGGATAATAGATTTATCCTGATAATGCGAAGTTGAAATAAGGTTGCAACATTCCTATTACAGTAAAAAAGGGACGGGATTATCAGATTATTATACTGAAAATGTAGAGGACATGCAATTTTGAATGCAATGAAAATACGTCTTATTTATAATGAGAGGTCCACCAATCTTTCATATTGTGCTGAAGCATAGACGAATGGGAAGGTCGATGATCTTCCATTCTAGAATTCGTGAACTCCAGTTCCACTCCTGGAAGTTCCTAATCGTTAAGAACCGTCTTTAAGAAGTAAGTGCCGGTTTCATTAGCTGTCGAGTAGTAAAATATTAGCTCCACACCAACCAACCATAATAATAAAAACTAGGCATTTAAAATTAATTTCAGTTTCAAATTACTCTAATCAATCTATTAACTGATTCTAGAATCAGTGACATATCCAAATTCATTTAGGATCCAAAGACTTCATACAATGTATACAATTAATACAATTAATCTCTACAATAAAGTATACAATTAATCTCATTTAAAAAATATTCATAATCACAAGCACATACACGTATAAAAAGTACATACACATATACACAAGTCTTATACATATATCCTTAGAATTGCATTCTTAAAAGCAATCAGCCAAAATAACCGTAATCCCTTAAAAAAATTAGCTTAAAAAATATATTTTCATCCAAATTGTGCCTTTCATTTTACGTTCATTTCATTATGTAAATTTTTACCAGGTTTAAACTTGATTTTAAAATGTTGGTTATT
The DNA here is from genome assembly GCA_032207245.1 of Pardosa pseudoannulata. Lineage (NCBI taxonomy): Eukaryota > Metazoa > Arthropoda > Arachnida > Araneae > Lycosidae > Pardosa > Pardosa pseudoannulata. The sequence goes on along the minus strand of CM063508.1, from coordinate 110,907,917 downwards.
TAAACAGTTAAGTTATTTAAGAGAGGGTCAATGCCCCCAGGTCCTTCTACCGGTCAGTACGTTCTTCCCTCGAATAAAGGACAAAAAATATCTTAAAAATTTTAATGTAAAAATTTCAGTCAATTTTTACAGATAAGTAAAGTTTTTTGTGTTACGGTACTTTGGAAAATTTTAAATATTACTAAATATTTGACAGAGAACCAGGGGTACTTTGGACAAGTTTAAATATTATTAAATATAGTTACAGAGAACAGGGATATATTTACAGAGATTAAATATAGTTACAGAGTACGTATAAATTTTGTAATTTAAGCAAAACTGAATTTTTATCTTAAAAATACTAATATTTATTTGAATGTTTATTTTATTCAATGCATTTTTGTAAATTGAAATATATGTCTACACTAGACAATTATGGAGAAAATGGCCGGCGGACTTAATGTGGACCTCGTATATTTAACAGTCATAGCAACAAAGTTGATTTTTGACTCATTATTTTACGAGTTATTTATACTGAATATATATGATTGAATATCTTAAATCTCCATTAATATGATCAAACAGATTGAAAATAATATAACTGATACCCTGACCTCATTAATGATCGGATAAAATTTAAACATAATAGGTATCCCTGTATAAAAATATTAACTTGATAACAAGTTTTTTTAGAACCATGTAAGCTCAATAATATAAAATTAAACTGCATATAAAGTAATTACAGACGAAGTAATTGACAGTAAAGTAAATGTGTATGAAAAACTCTAAATTTTCACTAAAAAATATAATTGTAAACAATAATAGATACTTTAAAGTAGGGTGTCATAGTTCTCAAAGGTTAAAGTCTTCCATATGTTTGCAATGGTTAAAGTCCCTATAGGAGTTCAAGTATTTTTTTATACCACCGATACTTTTTGAAAAATCCGTAAATCCATTCTCTAACTTTTCAATAATCCCTTCCATAGAATTAATAATAGTAACTAATACATTAAAGCTCAACAATACGGAACACAAAAAGCGATGTGACAATGAGTGAAACCAATCGTGAAAGTACAGCATAAGAGGGGATATAACATTCATAGACGCGTAAACACTAATTTGACGATTTATAGTCTTTGTTGCCTACGTGTCTAGACAAGTCAACCTAGAGCACTGCTGTACACTAGATGATTTGATCTAGATCTATTTGAGTCTAGAATGGTTTTCATTTGAAAGTCAGATGAAGCATGTGGACAGGTTTTTCATTCAGTGAGACAATGTTTCTTTTATTAGATGCTCTTTTCTGTTCAAAACTTAAATATAAATGGATTGTTGGATTAAACAAAATACGTTGAAACGTATAACCAAATTCCTTGTTTGTTACTCTTATATCATCTACTAATTGGTAATTATGGATAAGGAGAAACAAAAATATTTGCTTAATTTCAGGTAGGCAATCTATCACCAGAGAGATGTTATGAAGATGAATCTAAAAAGAAGAAAAATGAAGAATGTAAAAAGAAGAAAATATAGTGAGAAATATATTCATTTCTGATTCATTAATGCGGATGATCATCCAAAATGTGCAGTATATAACAAAATATTTTCTAATTGCCCAAAGACTCCTACTAATTGTCGTGTAGCTCTCGTTTATATTTAGGTATTAACCTGTGATCAAATGTATAATGGTGTTTATTTTGGTTAGTTACAAAGCCTAAGAATTATGTGGTTGAGTTGTGTGAAAATATTTTAATTACTAAATTCCACCACAGGGTCTGAGATGCTACAGACATAAAAATAAGAAAATAAAGTAAAAAAGTAAATTAAAAGTAACTGAAATCATCTTAAAATAAAAAAGTAAATTTATTTTAATGATATATATATATATATATATATATATATATATATATATATATATATACACAATCTGATTCTATCTTCATAAAATTTACTTTATCAACACTTTCAAATTAGGTACCACACTAATTTAGGTCTGACAATAATTTTCCATCAATTAGATAATTATATATATATATATATATATATATATATATATATATATATATATATATATATATATATATATATATATATGTATATATATATATATATATATATATATATATATATATTTATATATATATATATATGTATATATATATATGTATATATATATATATATATATATATATATATATATATATATATATATATATATATATATATATATATATATATATATATATATATATATATATATATATATATATATATATATATATATATATATATATATATATATATATATATATATATATATATATGACCTAATCTCAATTTCATATATATGTAAAAAGAAGTACCTTTGTGGGTAAGTATGGTGTGCCAGGAACACTTCTGGATGAGAGCTAATCAAGATTGGTTATGTGTGGATCTTTCCTCCGTCTGGTCAAGGACTTCCTTCTGAGTATTTGCGGTGCGGCCATAACATTCAACACAGGAACACTGCTGGTAGCCACGAGATGTTCCCAACGTTTTCGGAGTCTATCTCGAACTCAAGGCTATTCTCCTTGGACTCCCGAAGTCTCTCTGTCACAGTCGTCTCCTCCGAATTCGGACCTCTCTGCTCTCCTTGATTCGACTCCACTCTCGAACACCGACCGTGGGTCTTGTCTCCTCGACTCGACCCTTAAAGACTCATAAATAAATCCACAAAGGTACATTCTGATTTAGTGTTATGTACGGAGACGTCATTCTAACCTGGGACTGGGATTAGAACCCTCCCGAGACTACTGGACACGACGAAAAAAATTCGTTGAAATAATTTTCATTGTCCTTTTCCACTTACAAAAGATGTGATGAGGTCAGATTTAGATCCCAAGCATTTTACTTCTCGTATGAATTAATCAATTATATTACTGAACTAAATCGCCTCATCACACTAATTTACGGTGCATTTATAAATTACTCCATTTAAAAACTACTATGTCAATGATAAGAGTATTGATATTTTTTATTTGTTAGGATCTAAATGTCAACATAACCAGAAAAAGAGTAACATAGGTAAAAATGACATTTTTTAAATATGAGCTTAAAAACTATACTTAAAATATTATTTTGTAAAATTGTTTTGAATTGTTTTTCAAAGAAAATAACAATAAAATGTATGTATCCAATTATGTTCTTTTTTCAAACATTAAATTCACTTAAT
>CM063508.1:110894727-110899727 GCA_032207245.1 Pardosa pseudoannulata | reverse complement strand
AAATGTACATTACATCCATTTCTGGAACGTTTTTGGAGGTCGAAAATTGTACTTGACAACCGCTTTGATGACATCATCGATTTGGCGGAATTGTACGTGCGAACCGATTAGAGGGTTAATTGGGATTCAATACTTCTACCCTCTATGAGATGACACCATTAAGTCTCACAGTACGACATTTAAGAATTTTATGTGATAGAAATTTTTGAAATTTGATATAATTTCCTTAAACTTCATTTCAACGGATTACTTCGTTGAAAATTATGAAACTGGAAAAAATTGATTTAAATTGACGTAATTAACCTATCTGCTGAATTCCTTTGTTATCACTTTTGTCAAAAGCAACGGAGACCTGGGGAACAACCAAATGGTATTCAATTATCTATAGATAAAATTATACATGTTTAAAAATTATGATTTCATAGTAAATCGTTTGAAGTAAATTCAAATTACCAAAGTAAGAAAATATACGGAGCTATATTTACACTATATTCAAATAGTTAATTGCTATAAATTCTATAATGGCACAAATTAGAACATTTTTTATCGTTAAAGACAAGGCAATGAGTATTTCTCAATCTTGTTATCACCACTTAATGATCCCCGAAGGGGTAATTATAGTAAGCAATAAATGGTGATGTAATTGAGAGGTTACTGGGCCCGCAAATGAGGAAAGGTGCAAGCATTTTACTCTGATACCTTTTATATAATTGAACGCATTGTTCATATGCTAATTGGGTAGCCAATTGAGAGTATTACACAAAATCCTTTAATTCCTAGCTTTCCTTTTAAGAATAGCTAGAAACTTTATTTGTTTTCTTAGAAAAAGCCTATGTTTTAGAGAAAATAAATTATAATTGTATTAACAACCTTTCAAAATTTAGATTATTGTAACACTATAAATCCAACACAGGAACAAAATGTCTACATTTAACAAATTAAAGTTTAATTATTAATATATTTACACATATTTACAAGTTTACTTAACAATTAGCATTGTCGAGAATGCAGAGAGCAGGAGGCCCTCGCACGTTAACACACCACACAACGAACTCTCTAACAGTCTGTCCTTTTCTTTTACTTCGGATTCTTTTCTGGTGCTAATGATAGTATCCAACAATGTTTTTGTGAATTCTTCGTCTTTAGTAATGCATCTTTAATTTTTTTTTTACTGTCTTGTAGATGCCTAATTTAAAAAAAAATACAAAAGAGATTATTTATGGTTAAAGGAAGGCCATATGAGAAAAATATTTTACCTATTATTATATAAATTGTAAAAATGAAGTAGAGTATTGAAGTAGGCATTAAGCTCGAAAATGAGGGAAATTATCATATGACAGTATTTCATGATATGAAGCATATAAATTTTATATAAGATCTATATAAGAAATAAAATTAATTTTGCACTAATATCTATATATTAAATAATCGAACAGACGTAGAAAATAGCTATTATTAAGATAATTTAAAATAATGAAAAAAGCATATCTTTATAATCTTGTTTTTATGAACGGATCTATAATAAAATGACAGATGAAGATAATTAAGTGTATTTTACATTCAAAGTTCTAAAAATATGGGTATAGAATAATAATTTTAGACTTTGATATACAAAAATAATTTAGAGATATGAGTCTTCCATTAATGGGGAAGGGATTAAAATTTGTGTTTTATAACATACAGAAAAATTTTTTCTGAATTTTGATAGAATTTATATCTTTGTCTTTTTTTTAAAATGAATCTGAATATTATTAGTTTTACATTCAAAGTTCTTTAAAAATTTATATTTGTTACAATCACAATAGTTTAGACTTATGATATAATCGATATATTAGCAGAATAGTTATTTTAATGGGTGAATTTTGACTGAAAAAATAATTTTTAAAATACAGAACAATCTTTTACTGATATTTTGCATTACTCAGCGATTTTATATCTTTGTGGTTTTTTTTAAAATGACAGATGAAGACTATTAAGTGTGGCTTTTACATTCAAAGTTCTTTAAAAATTATGTTTGGTATAGTAATAATAATTTAGACTTATGATATACAAAAATATATTTAGCAGAAATGAGTAGTCCATTAATGGGTGAAGTGTTTTGACTGAGTTAAAATAATGTGTTTAAACATACAGAAAAATCGTGAAGCTTTCTGATATGTTCTGCATTACTCAGCGATTTTATATCTTTGTGGTTTTGGTTTTAAAATGACATCTGAATATTATTAAGGTGTGGCTGTTACATTCAAAGTTCTTTAAAATTTATATTTGTTACAATCACAATAGTTTAGACTTATGATATACATGTATATATTTAGCAGAAATGAGTCGTCCATTAATGGGTGAAGTGTTTTGACTGAGTTAAAATAATGTGTTTAAACATACAGAAAAATCGTGAAGCTTTCTGATATGTTTTGCATTACTCAGCGATTTTATATCTTTGTGGTTTTGGTTTTAAAATGACATCTGAATATTATTAAGGTGTGGCTGTTACATTCAAAGTTCTTTAAAATTTATATTTGTTACAATCACAATAGTTTAGACTTATGATATACATGTATATATTTAGCAGAAATGAGTCGTCCATTAATGGGTGAAGTTTTTTGACTGAGTTAAAATAATGTATTTACACATACAGAAAGAAATCGTGGAGCTTTCTGATAGGTTTTGCATTACTCAGCGAGTTTATATCTTTGTGGTTTTGGCTTTCAAATGACAGCTGAATATTATTAAGGTGTGGCTTTTACATTCAAAGTTCTTTAAAGTTTATATTTGTTAGAGTCATACTAATTTAGATTTATGATATATATAAATATATTTAGCAGAAATGAGTCGTCCATTAATGAGTGAAATTTTCTGACTGAGTTAAAATAACGTAGAAATATACAGAAAGAAATCGTAGAACTTTCTGATAAGTTTTGTATTACTCACCGAGTTTATGTTTTTTTGGCTTTAAAGCGACAGCTGAATATTATTAAGGTGTGGCTTTTACATTCAAAGATCCTTAAAATTTATATTTGTTATAGTCATAATAATTTAGACTTATGATATACATAAATATATTTAGCAGAAATGAATCTTCCATTAATGGGAGAAGTGTTTTGACTGAGGTAAAATAATGTGTTTAAACATACAGAAAAAATCGTGAAGCTTTCTGATATGTTTTGCATTACTCAGCGATTTTATATCTTTGTGGTTTTGGTTTTAAAATGACATCTGAATATTATTAAGGTGTGGCTGTTACATTCAAAGTTCTTTAAAATTTATATTTGTTACAATCACAATAGTTTATACTTATGATATACATGTATATATTTAGCAGAAATGAGTCGTCTATTAATGGGTGAAGTGTTTTGACTGAGTTAAAATAATGTATTTACACATACAAAAAAAATCGTAGAGCTTTCTGATAGGTTCTGCATTACTCAGCGATTTTATATCTTTGTGGTTTTGGTTTTAAAATGACATCTGAATATTATTAAGGTGTGGCTTTTACATTCAAAGTTCTTTAAAATTTATATTTTTTATAGTCATACTAATTTAGATTTATGATATATATATATATATATATATATATATATATATATATATAAATATATTTAGCAGAAATGAGTCATCCATTAATGGGTAAAGTTTTTTGACTGAGTTAAAATTTACACATACAGAAAGAAATCGTAGACCTTTTTGATAGGTTTTGCATTATTCATCGAGTTTATATCTTTGAATTTTTGGCTTTAACTTTAGCCTGTGTTTTAAGAGACTTTTTACAGCTATTTCACCTACAGACAAAAAGACCTGCAAACCAGTGTTATGTAAGTTCACTAATGAAGAATGACAACTGCAAAAGGATTAGATAAGAAACTAGGTATTTTTGTCCGGATTGTGACGTTGGACTATGCCCCTTGATCTTTCACAAGATTTATCGTATTAAATCTGAACATTGAGTAAACAAGTTAAGTAAATATTGTAGTAGTATTTGCATTCAAAAATAATTGTGTAGTAATTGTAATCGAAGAACTGTAGACTTAACTTCCTTTTCTGGCATACATGAGAGAGAAAAGACAATTTCCAAGGAAAGCATCATTTTATTTTGTATCAAAATGTTATTTTACTTTCTTATAATAATTAGAAATATTACTTTTAATAACATTTTCCACCTTACAAATTCAAAATTAAAAAAAATTGTAATAAAATTTCTTGGATAGAATTCCTGATAAAAATGAAACTGTTTTAGGGTTATTCTTATTTGATCTTACCTTTATTTATACATTTATTTGGACAGAGGTTTTTTTCCGTTTTTATATGTGCATTTTTAAGACCTATGGAAACTTTTTACCCTACTAATGATATGTAAGTACATGTTTCTTTTAACAGTGTATAAGATGTTTTAGTTCTTGATACACAATCGTCAGAATTGTCGATTTGACGATCGATCACAATTGCCAATCGTCACAATTTGATCCGATAAGAAATGGTTTTTTAATAAAAACCAGAATTGCGCTCATATTGAGATTATTATAATAACGATTTTAACCCTTCACTTTCAGCGTATTTGTGGCATAGTGGTACGACGTACGCTTGGTGGTGTTAAGTATTTTTTAAATAATATTTTTAATGACTTTTTCATCAATACTGTCCAATTTATAATGTATTTAAAAACATTTTACATTTTTTGTGATTTACAGCATTAAAACAGGACAACGTTTGTCGGCTCATCTAGTATGTACACTCAAGAGCCAAAACATTATGACCACATGTCAATAACGAGATGACTCACCTTTGGAGCGCAACAGAGGTTCAACACACCTTGGAATGAATGCCACAAATCCTTGGAAAATGACCGGAGACAAATTGTACGAGATGGTTAAGCAACGGTTACACAAATCCGAGATATTGCGAATTGGTGGTCTTTGAACTCTGAGCTGCCGTTCTATGACATCCCAAATGTGTTTCATCGGATTGAGATCCGGTGAGTTAGGTGGCCATGACATAAACTAGACTTC
>CM063508.1:110882227-110889727 GCA_032207245.1 Pardosa pseudoannulata | reverse complement strand
TTGACACTTCTTTGTGCAGTCTTCTTAAATTCAATTTCAAAAGATTTTGTGTATGAAATGTGCTTTAATTCGAAAGTATTATGGACATTACAATTTTAGGAATACGGTATAATTTTAGCATACGTCTTTTTCGGAAAAGTGCATGGAATAAGCGCACGTTGACTTTCTCCAGACGACATGGTAAATGAATTACATATCTTTGAAATTAAATTCATTTCGCTTTCAACGTCATCGCTTGAAGATATAATGGTTCCTCTTCTCCAATGCGGATTTGTAGACTACCTTCTAAGGTGCGATCTTCTTTGAATTTTCTTCGTTTTTAAGGTATCCGTCTAAGTTAAAAACGTCAATTTTTGACAAAAATCATAATTTTTTTTTATTTCTCTATTGCAAAATGTCAACTTTTAGCCTTCTAAATATGTTTTTGGTTTGTTTCTATGGCATTTTAACTTACATCTGTTTAAACTTTATTGACAGCTGTCAAAACAAAATTCAAGTAGCGACCTCGGAACCAGAAGTTGTGAATTTTTTGGACAAAACTTTTAAAATTATCATGAAGTTTAGTTTAAACATTTTTCTAGTATTTTTAATAATCAGCAACTTGACAATTAGGAAGTTTTATATGAAGAAAGTGTGGGGAATTTTAAAGATGTGTTTTATTAATTTTTTAACAGTTAAAATTCCTTTCATAAATTTCAAATTCTCAGAACGGTATTTTTAGTAAAATTTTGAAACTTGAAATAGGAATTCTCAAAAAGTTCTTAAAATATTTTGTTGAAAATTATTATGAATGTTTTTGTATTTAGTGGTGAATGACGTAAAAGCTTTAAATTTGGATAATTTTTAATGATGTTACACTCATAGTTAGATTAATGAAAATTAATTAAAAATTCAACGTGTATGATTTTGAAGGACCAAAAGTTTTTACCAAATGTAAATTAAGCAAAGCTTTTAGGTGATTCACTAGTCCAGTGTATAAGAAATGTGTTGCGTCAAAAATATTAAAAGAATTTATTTTATTAAAAAAATAGACCTTTTGAAAGAAACCAATTTTTTTACTAAGTTTTCTTCATTTATTAGACATTTTATAAAAACAACTCCAGGAATAAATTTTTTAACTAAAATTCTCTATGATAATTTAACAATTAATCTAAAAATGTACAAACATGAACTAGTTTCTATGTTTAAAGAAAAAAGTTCTCCGAACGTAGAAGGATATCTTAAACACTAAGACTTGTCAAAAACTATTGTTACTGAAAAAAGAAGATACAGATTTCAAAATTATACTGAAAAAAAAAAACATCTGTTATAAGCATTTAAAGGTCGAATATACTTGATACATCCATAGTTCTTAAGTAATATATTTTTGCACCAAGCAATTCTTTTTTTCTGTGTTTAGAAAATACTGTACAGATCCAGAAAACAAAATATTTTATCGGACTAGAAATTATTAGTTTTTTTAACCTAAATAATATAAAAATATTGAATTTGACTGCAATTTATTAGTTAAATTCTAGAAATTCAAATGCAGTAAATAATTATTCTTAAAATAATATTGTAGTTTTATATAGGGTTCTGTTTAAATATATCGAACTATCAAGGACGCTAAAAGGGAAAGAAGCTTTCTAACCACTTCTTTAGTAAGGTTCCTGAATTAAATAAGCATGATAATGCTTAGTAGCAAGAGATTATCTCGTAAACTGAATATTTCTATGTGAGTAAAATTCTATTTCTTCTTCCTTTCCTTAACATCACCTTTTATGACGCATTAAATTCCTTTTGATGACCGCGTAAACAGATTCTAAATGCACTCTATCAAAAGGCTCAAGAACTAAGTCTCTAAATGGATAAGTAAATAAGGTATTTTAATGACTAGGATATATTACGAAGCAAACAAGCATTGTAAATTATAATTCAGGCAGTCGTATTATGTTCTATAAATCTTTACCAATGATAATATGTTTTCAAACATTTCCTCGCAATAAAGTATTTCTGGTATTTTAGAAAATTTTATTGATGAGGTATAAAATAGAGAAGGGAGTAAATAAACTGGTATTAGAATTTTTTTTTATTTCGCTGACAGGTTCAATGATGGTTTTTAAGCTTTTAAATCCCTCTTAATTTGGTGATAAATGTAAATATGGAGCTTTTTTACAATACCATTGTTCTTCATCAACTGCAATTAGATCTGTCAGCTGAAATGTAACCAAATTTCATGAAAACAAATTAATAGCGTAAAATTTATTCTGTGAAAAACATTAATTTTTACAACTATAGATAGAAATAATACCGAGCTGTTGTAAACTACTGAGTGTAGAGTTATACAAATGAATAACAATAAAGAAATTTCTTCCGGACCTTAAAAATATAATGAAGAAAATGAAATGTCCAGAGTTTATATGAAAATATGCATTTCTGTGTGCTACTTTATTTTATTCGATAAAATGCCTTTCGCCGATAAGGCATATATTTTTATCAGTGTGTTCACTGTTGCATAGGACAAACCATTAAATTATCTGTACACTCTTACCATATGTCGAATGTAACGAGACGTTACAATTGCTCAGAAAGTTCCATGCAAGTCGTTTAAATAAATTTGCAAAAATGGTTACACCAATAAAATATAACTTTTACATTGATATGAGAAGAGTGCTGATAAAATTATATTGAATCAGCAAGATGCCCATGTATGTGGTAAAAGAGTTATATATGTCTCTTACTTCTGTAACGTGATGGAGCATAAGTAGCCATACCGATGTACTAGTGTGCAGTGTAGCTTTATTTTATATAAATGTAAACTCATCAACCAACAGCTTGTCCTGAAGTTATGGAATACGAAAACTAGTCACCATTAAAGATAGTTTGAGCAGTTAAGGCACAAGCATGTATTTATTTTGTCTATACTCATATAGTTTGAAAGATATGACAATAGATGAAGAGTTACATTTTTTCTCCGGAGCCCATGTGACACATATTCCATACGACTAGAATCGAGCTTCTGTAAAAGCTGAATAGTTGCGTATTTTAGGAAGACGTCCATCAGGACTACACACTAACAAGACACGTTATCAGCCGTAAATATGGATACAACACCGACATCCCTTCGAAACAACATACAACGAAAGTATTCTTCTTTACCTTGTAGAATAAAAGACCCCGACTCAAGGATATAAAAGCAAGTGTGATTATCGAAACTAATACCTATCAACATTATGACTGCTCTTCAAAACGTATATCATTTCATGATGTTTCATGGATAAAAACATGCTCCACATCCTCTTCATATCATTATTTGAGGACAAATTCCAAGTCCAGACTAAAGCGAGACTCGTCGCTGAGTACCACACTGGCCGACTGTCAAAAACTACTTATGTTACAAACTTCTGAGTAAAAAGGGACACGTTTATACTCTGGCGTGAATATAAACTGTTGACCGTCTGTCAGACAGACCAACATGATTTAACCTCCTTTAAACAGTTTGCTTCCAAAAGACTTATAATCATGTTGCAAATGTAAGACCTGAACATAGTGCTCTTGCAAAATCATACATCTGACTTCGTGCAGCTAATGCAAATATTAATTTTGATAAACTGTTGTTATTTTTTGGTGAACCTTAAAATGATTGATTGGTTATATCTTTCGTGATTTTAACCTTTGCTTGAATCTTGAGACCACACATTGAGGTACATTCAAAATCCGAGATACTTAGGTTTGATATCGTCTAATTTCCAGTACTCAGATTATGCCAGATTCTTGGTCAACAGTGTGTATTGTCATTAGTTGCCTTATAAATTTTAGGTGTATTTCACGAGATAAATCGAACTATACGTGGTTCTTAATAATGTGATTTAAAAAGTCTTTGGTTTATAAACGTACTCAAATAATTATAATTTTCATTTCAGAATACATTTACTTTACTTATCGAAGTTTGCATTTTTCAATTGGGATTGCAGAAAACAAATTTGTACTACCAGATTAGAGATAACTAGGACGTTTTTCTTTTAGTATATTAACTCCAGAACCTAATATGTTATTCGCAATAAATTTATGTAAAAGTAGTGAAAATTTAAATTTATAATATTAATTACTATAAAATTTACTGCTAATATTTGTTTTTAAAAGTTTCAATGAAATAATGAATTAATAAGTGATTAATGATAATTCATTAATTTATGACAAGTTAAATGAATTAATAAACCTATTTTAAAAGTACGATATATTCATTTGAAATGTACAGGAAGAATTTTGACAATAATAAATGATAAACTCAAAAATGATATAATACTAACAAATTATGAGTACTAGGACAGGAGGCTTAGAATTAGGAATAATACTCTTTTTTTTTCTTTTGAATGCAAAAGTAATTTATAGATAGGGAATATATAAAATAGTCATGCTATTACCATAATCAAGTATTTTTATCATATTATATACTATAGTTTATTATAAACAGATTAAACATACCCAAAAATTTTACTTATACTTTTTTTATATATTTTTTTTATCTTGAGAAGAGAAGAATTATTCATTTCAAAATACAGCGATTTGAGAAATGTCAAAAATAGAATTTCATTTATATATATTTTTAAAATTATTAATATCAATTAATAATAATAAACATCATTGAATACTTGGATTAAGGCATTCTAATATATAATCAAATATGTTTTAACTTAAACTGTTTCAGATGCAAAGCCCTAATACAATAAATATTACTTTTCACATTCATTTGTTCCAGTTGGAAAACAATAACATAACGGCTGTATTACTTTATTACGCAACACTGGTTTTCCAAGAAATACAAAGTGACATTTTGATAGGTAATTAAGTACAAGTTCTAAAGCACTTCAGGAATCAGAGATTATACCTTGATGTTTAAAGAGAAGGAAATCTCGGTAGAAATATTGTTCACTAGAATGAAACTACCTTGCAAACATTCGTAAATGACCCTGAAAACTGATGCAGTATTAGTGGATTAGTTCATGAAAATAAATTACCTGCCATGTACCTAAAACCAAATATGTTTAACAAGAAGAGACGAGATCAGAGAGCTTTATAAAGTAACGAATTCATAATTGAATTAGCTTCAAAGTTTCAAACGCCAACGTTTTTCAAACGCTAATGAATAAAATTTTTAATAATCTTACTTAAATATAATTTCAGCGTTCTTATGAAAGATTTGTGAATAAACATTTGCCAACAATAAATTATAACTGCTAAATGAAATGGGGACTAGTTAACTATTTTAATAATTTATCTTACTAATTAAGCATTTTATAAATTGATATTATGCATTTCATAAATAAATATTTGTCAACAATAAGTTATTACTGAAAAACATGTTGGTAACTAAATAAATGTTTTAACAATGCATCGTACTAATTAAACATTTTAAAAATTGATATTAAGCATTCTGGTTTATTCACATTTCAAATAGGGAATACAGTTTAAAGACGTATATGTGACATTAAATTTACAAAGAATTTCTTTGCAATCCTTATTTGAAATTTCACGTATAAAAATAAAATTTGATGACTGTTAGTTTTTTTTATATTAAACTAATTTCAATATTTTACTTCTGTATAATATAATAATTTTCAAATTCTAATGTAAGTTAACAAATTCAGTATTAACTACGTTATTAAATTTACATAAATAGTACTGAGAATATTGGCAATGAAATTTGTATTAAGTTATTATGAGGCTACAATATATATTTCTAGTGTAATACTGTTTTATGTAAACATATACACCAAAGTTAATAAAATTTGCATTGAAAGAATTTATTTAGAAATTTTAGAGTTTAGGCAGAATTTTTTTAGTGTTTATTGGGTTGTCTGTTTATTTTTATCCATAAAATGCTATTAAAAGTATGTTATTTATATAAACTAGCACAGTTTAAATTTCTCATTTTACAATAAAGAAAAGGTTTTTATTATGTACTCTGAATATTTATCATAATTTTTTTCACTTTCTTTGCACGCTTGACAATTTTTTTTTATTTATAGCCAATCTCAGAAACTGTAAAATAAAACAGTATTTTGATATATAAAAGAAAAATCGTAGACTTCAAAATAGAATTACCGAAATTTAGGAAAAACTAGTTCTGCTAAAAATTGTTGAACATTTTTTTTATTTACAGAGAGTAAAGGATTTATTTTGAATATAATTTATTATAGATGTCCAAGAAAATTCCTTCCGAGATTCAAATTCGCAGTGAAATGAAAATCTTCAATTATTTTATGAAGATATGTTTTTTCTCTAGAAAACGGATTTGAATGTACTTTGAAAAGAATTCTCTCGGAAATTGCAAAGTCACGGAAATTTCAATAAATATGAAATTTGAATGAAAGCATAAAGCATTTTGAAGGAAGCAATTATCTGTACTACTCGAGAGTGGAAAAAATGATTTTATTCTAATAGTAAGTACTGAATTTATATGAATCAGTACAATTCAAATCTAATGCACACTTTGAAGAATTATTTACTTTTTTTAATTTCAAACTTTTTTTTCTGTTCTTCTTTAACTGTAGACATGCAGTAATATTAGAATACCTCGAATTTTAGGGAACGCCTATTTTGTATTAATAATGTACAATATAAGTACTGTGCAATAAATGTACAATATAAATGTTGTGTAATAACTATAGCTTATTATTAACAATAAAATTGTTTTATATAAACCTATATAAAAGAAAATAGTGTGTAATTGTGTTGAAAATCTTTCTTAAGTTCACCCATTATTTTCCATATTTAAGTTCAACAATTTTTAAATACCCTCTGTTTTTTTATACTTGAAGCCTCTATTAAATTTTGGTTTTACTTACCAGAATCTAAGTTATTATTTCAATTTCATTTATACTTGAAGATGATATTGAAGGAACATCAGTCGCAATAAACTTAATATCACTGAAAGTCACTTTTTACGGTAGGACTTTTATTAAATCAAAATTTAGAATGAGATAGGTTTTGCAACAATATATTGACTGCATATGGCTTTCCTTGTCATATTGCAGTAATAGTATGTATCATTTGAAACTTCAGAGCGACAAAAAGTATTATAGATAGTAAAAATCAATGGAAAAACACTATATGTTAAGAAGTCTCAAGAGAAAAGATTTCACAGATACATGGTTGCACAGTATAAACTCATACCAAAACACATTTCTTACATTTTGATACTAACTGTTAGCGAAGTTCATATGGAAAACATTTAAGCATTGGTATAAGTAAAAGCAAATGATATAAAATCAATGCATTATATTTTTTCAATTGGTTCAAAATTATATTTGAAATATATATAATTACTGATATTTTTTGAAATATATATAATACATATTCTTTTGTTAGAGATAAACCATATTAGCGGGATAAAAATGTACTTCTATAAAATAAATTATATAGGTAAATGTAAGTATATATAAAGAAAAGATATTGATAAAACTCACTTTTGATTTAAAATCGCTGCCTTATATCTAGGGTTAATTTAAAAGAATAATG
>CM063508.1:110875937-110877127 GCA_032207245.1 Pardosa pseudoannulata | reverse complement strand
ACATATATAAAAAATTTCTTTATTATAAAATGTCTTTGGTATTAATCTTATTATAAAAACTTAATGATTATATGGTAGGGAGGAAATCGCATAAAAAAGCAGTTTTAAAACTTTTCCACAGGAAAAAGAACATTTTTTCATAATTCCAAATTTTTGTAATTCTCAAAATTTTAAAAATGTTTGAATGTGTCTAATTTCTATACTTCTTCAGGATATCTTAAGAATATTTTAATGTATCCAATTTCTATAATTCTATAAATAGTATGAACTGACATCATAACATATTTTATTTTTTCTTTTTGTTATAAAGAATAAAATATTTAATAAAATTTTGTTAATTTTTAATATACATATAATAAATAGTACAAGAGCAATCAAATGAAAAGACTATTTGCAGTAAACAGATATTATAGAAAATTATATTTTTATCACATGGCTTTCATACTAATACTTTTATTAAAAAAAAAAAAGATAATTGTGAGCAGGAAAAGGCAAGGAAAAAAATTGTTTTAAAATTTTATTTCACATTGAAAAGAAGTTTTAAAAACGCTTTAAAGCATTTTTCTACAATTCAAGTTTTTATTCTTCAGAATATCATAAGAATATTTGATTTTATTTAATTTCTATAATTCTTCAGAAAATCGTGTAAGTATTAGAATATATCCAATTATCTCAAAATTTTCTCAAAAAAAGAAATCTTAAGAATATCTTAAGTTATTTGGCCCACATAAGCCTACATTTATAGAAAATTCAGATTATATTCTTAAGATTTTCTGCAGATTATTTTTCTTAAGATTTTCTGCAGATTATTTTAAGATTTTCTGCAGATTATATTCTTAAGAAAATCTTAAGATTTTAGGCTTAAGATGTGGGCCAAATAACTTAAGATTTTCTTAAGATTTTTTTTTGAGAAAATCTTGAGATTTTTTCTAGTAGGATACGATGTTTATTATTATATAACTAAGGATTATACATAGAAAGAATTTAGAGCAGAAATAACATTGGCTAACGCATACTCTGAGAGCCAGATAAAGACCGTCGACGTTATGACTCTAAGTGATGGTGTTATAGTATTAGCAGTTGTATGGGTTTATAGTCAAACGGTCTTTCAGAGAAGCTCTTAAGGAGGTATTTTCCCTATATGTTAGTCTATCCGACGTTACCTATGAATGCAAGATTTCGATCTTCCT
>CM063508.1:110863437-110870937 GCA_032207245.1 Pardosa pseudoannulata | reverse complement strand
ATATTGTTTATACATTATGTATATATATATATATATGTATATATATATGTATATGTATATATATATATATATATATATATATATATATATATATATTGTCACGAAGATTTGAATGAACACACCGTTTAACTTAACAGAACAATTTATTGAAGCTAAGTAGCAACTCGCAACCTTACAGGATCAAGAAGTTGCCTACAACTAGTGGGTATCAGCTTTTATACCCGAACAGAATATTCGAGAAATAAATAATTTACATATTAAAGAAAGATCTAGAAAGTTCAAGAACATAAGGAAACATAAGGAAACAATAAATAACATTTTTAAATTAAAAATCCGTACTATGGATAAACAGCCACGGCAAGGATCGAACCCACAATCTTCGGGTCTGGATCGCGTGCTTTGACCATTCGGCCACTTAGCTCGTTGGCTCAGCTTCTTTATGCGGCATTGCCCCTTTCTCAAAAAGACAGCGTCTCGCTGCTATTTAGATCTGGAGCGTGTCAAAGGTCCCTTGTAAATTTCTTTTGACTTCTCTTCCGGAAGAACGACACCTGGATTTCGTCCATCTTCACTTTCGGTCTGCTTCGTCGGATCATGGTATGGCTTCATACGTAAAACATGGACAACGTCTTTTGGTTTTCTTTTTCGGGAGGCAGGATCGAAATCTTGCACTTCATAGGTAACGTCGGATAAACGGCGCAACACTTGATAGGGACCAAAATACCTTCTTAAGAGCTTCTCTGAAAGACCGACCTTTCGGACCGGGGTATAAACCCATACGAGGTCTCCAGGACTATAAAACACCATTCGGTGCTTCGAGTCATAACGTCGACGGTCTTTATCTTGCGCTCTCAGAGTATGAGTTCTAGCTAACTGTCTCGACTCTTCTGCTCTGGAAATGGTCTTGGCTATGTAATCGTTAGTTGCATCATCAGGGCAGAATGGAAACATCGTGTCCAGAGTCGTTTCGGCTTCACGTCCATGAACTAGGTAGAACGGGGTGAATCCTGTTGTCTCCTGCTTAGCAGTGTTATAGGCGAACGTCACAAATGGTAGAATTTCGTCCCAGTTTTTCTGTTCGGTGTTAACATACATGGACAGCATATCGGCTACAGTTTTGTTAAGGCGCTCCGTCAAACCATTTGTCTGGGGATGATAGGCCGTCGTCATGCGATGATCGATATTACACAATTCGACGAGAGCGGAAACAAGTCTGGATTGAAAAACAGCACCACGATCTGTAATAATGACTCGAGGAGCTCCATGTTTTAGAAGAATCTCTTCGAGCAGGAACTTGGCTACTTCTTCGGCTTCAGCAGTTGGTAAAGCTTTAGTTATTGCATAGCGTGTACAATAATCGGTGCAAACTGCGATCCATTTATTACCATGGGCAGATTTAGGAAATCTCCCAAGCAGATCTATCCCAATTCGATGAAAAGGTGCGACAGCAGGAGGGATAGAAACCAAGCGTCCAGGTGGTACTTGAGGAACTGATTTTTTCCTTTGGCATTCTCGGCAGTGCATGACATATCTAACAACATTTCGGTACATCCCCGGCCAATAAAATCTTTTACGGATCCTGTCGTACGTTTTCGCAAAGCCAAGATGCCCTGCGGTAGGTGCGTCGTGAAAATGCTTCAGTATGTCTGCTCGCAGATGTTTGGGAATGACGGGCAACCATGTCTTTCCATCTGGATCAAAATTCTTTCTGCACAGGACTCCGTCAATTAACTCAAATTTATTTTCGGTGGATGAGCCGATCTTCGGAAGGATCATTTTTGCTATGTCTGGATCTTTCTTCTGCTCGACAGCGAGGTCTATACTCGTGGTTACAGCTAAAAATTGATCTTGCGTCTCAGTCTCTTCATCTACTGGATTCCTGGAGAGAGCGTCGGCATCGTTATGCTTCCTACCGGATTTGTATTTTACTGAAAAATTATGTTCTTGGAGTCGAAGAGCCCACCTTGCCAGTCTGCCTGAGGGATCCTTTAGGGTCATAAGCCAGCACAATGAATGGTGATCTGTCACGACGGTAAAATGTCTTCCAAACAGGTATGGCCGGAATTTATTGATAGCCCATACGACGGCAAGGCATTCTCGTTCTGTAGTAGAATAATTTTTTTCGGCCTTTGTCAGGGTCCTAGAGGCGTACCCTATGACTTTTTCCACGTCATTCTGAATTTGAACCAGAACTGCTCCAATACCATATCCGCTGGCGTCTGTATGAATTTCTGTAGGGCATCTTTCGTCGAATATCCCCAATACTGGATCAGATGTAAGCGCCTTCTTAAGGTTGTCAAAAGCCTCTACCTCTTCAGGACCCCAATGAAATTTCGCATCGCCTTTCAACAGCATCTGCAGGGGCTCGGCGATATAGCAAAAGCCTCTAATAAACCTTCTGAAGTAGGAGCAAAGCCCAAGAAAGCTTCGTACGTCATGTAAGTTCTGCGGAGTAGGAAAATTGGTCACTGCTCTCACTTTGTCAGGATCTGGACGGACACCGCTACTGGATACGAGATGGCCTAGTATTTTTACTTCTTGAGCAGCAAAAAGGCACTTCTTGGGGTTAAGCTTGAGTCCAGCTTGTTGAATGCATTTCAGGACTGTCCTTAATCGGATAAGGTGATCTTCGTAACTTTCTGAGAAAACTACTATGTCGTCCAAGTAACATAGGCACATAGTCCATTTAAGATGGCGTAGCAAATTATCCATCATTCTTTCAAAAGTCGCCGGTGCATTGCAAAGTCCAAACGGCATGACTTTAAATTCGTATAAACCTTCTGGAGTAATAAAGGCAGTCTTTTCACGATCCGCTTCATCCACTTCTATCTGCCAGTAACCAGATCGGAGATCCATGGAAGAAAAGAACTTTGCGCCTTTTAAACAGTCTAGAGTATCGTCAATACGGGGCAGAGGATAAACATCTTTCTTCGTGATTCTATTCAGTTTGCGATAGTCCACGCAAAAACGCCAGCTTCCATCCTTTTTCCTTATGAGTACGACGGGAGATGACCACGGACTCTCAGATGGCTGGACAATACCTTGATCAAGCATTTTCTGAACTTCTTCGCGAATTATGCGTCTTTCAGTCGGTGAAACTCGGTAAGCCCTTTGGTAGATTGGAGCATGGTCACCCGTATTGATCCTGTGTTTCACATTTGTCTTTGAGGCTGTCGACTTGTTGGCTTTTGTAAAAATTTCCGAAAAGGTTTGTAAGAGCTCGACTAATTTGCGTTTTCTTTCGCTGCTCAACTCAGGGGATATCATCATTGTATAATCTGTATTGGAATTCGTCGGCTCCTGCAGAGTACTTGTACTTTTTGTTGTTTCCGCAATCTCGCATATCTGCCCTTCATCCAGGAGCTCAGCTTCGCCTACGTACATTCCTTTAGGAATGACTTGATCTTTGGCTTGCATGTTGGCAATCCAAATTTCACTTCGTCCATTATGGTATAAGGATACCATAGATGGTGTAGCAAGGTTTCTTTCGAGCAGCAAGTGTCTATTGCCCTCCACGATTACGCTTATGTTTCTTCCGACATCTAAACCTGATACTGCTATTCTTGTCAAGGATCGTGGCTTAAGCTTGTAGTCCTTCGTGGCATACACCTTCCAAGCGTCTAGTGCTTTGGTTTCTTGGCCAGGATCTTCTAACAACAGTTCACTTCTGCCACAGTCTATCACAGCTTGAGAAGCTTCCAAAAAGTCCCATCCGAGGATTACGTCGTGACTACAATGCTGTAGGACGATGAATTCAACAGGCAGCTCTCGTCTATTTATAACGACACGCAGAACACATTTTCCCAGTGGCCTAACAAAATTGCCATTAGCGACTTTCAGCATAGTGTTCTTGGCGTCAGCGAACATAACTTTCTTTAAGGATCGACGAAACTTATCGGAGACGACAGAAAACGAGGCTCCAGAATCTACTAGAGCACGGATCGGCTGATTATTTACTAGAACATCGAGGTGGTTACCCGTCATCCTTGCGGCCGATGGAGGATTTTCATAACATGCGGCCTCACCTCCTCGAAAGGTCGCTCTGCTTAGTTTTCCTCGTTTCTACGGCTTGGAGATTGACCTGATCGACGATATGGCGACGGCGATCGGAAACGACGGGTTGGTGATCGGCCTCTAGTAGGACTAGGAAAAGAACGGCGTTCGGGGCTGGGTCGGCGAAACTCATCGTCAGCGTCATCGAAGTTCTGTCGGCGGGCTCGATAATCGTCAAAAATGGCCTTCCTCTCACGGCAATAGCGTACGACGTGTCCAGGGCGTCCACAGTGGAAACAAACTGGTCTGTTGTCGGTCGTTCTCCATAGGTCCGTTTTCCTGGGCTGCGGTGCTGATCTCTGGACAGAACTTCTAGGTTTCCTCGTCACAGCGGCTGCATACGTGGGA
Organism: Pardosa pseudoannulata; assembly: GCA_032207245.1. Lineage (NCBI taxonomy): Eukaryota > Metazoa > Arthropoda > Arachnida > Araneae > Lycosidae > Pardosa > Pardosa pseudoannulata. The sequence goes on along the minus strand of CM063508.1, from coordinate 110,866,536 downwards.
CGTCGTTGGGCGTCTGCAGACTTTACGACCACTGGCGCCAAAGCTCTTTCGACTTCGTCTTGGATGACGGTCTGTAGCGGCTGGGAATAGGGGTCCGGAAACTCGTCGACTTGATTTACTAATCGATTTACCTCTTCGCGTACAATTCTACGGATAAGAGACACTAAATCTGTCTCTTCCTCCATGGTTGCAACTGGTACGACGTTTGGTAGTCTCTCAAATTTTCGGCCAATTCTTTTTTGCCTCATGTCCTCAATGTAAGTTACACCACTTGATAAAGTCAGCTGTAGTCTTCACTTCTTTCATTAAGAGCACTTGGTACATATCTTCAGCCACTCCTTTCATTAAGTGAGATACTTTCTCGTTGTCGGACATTGAAGGATTGACTTCTTGACAAAGCCCTAATACACTCTGAATGTAGGACTGAGTACTCTCTCCTGCCCTTTGAGCTCTACATTTTAGTTGTTCTTCGGCCTTTTTTGTGTACTTGAGACGATCGCCCAAAAGTTCATTTAAACCCCTCTTGAATGCGTCCCAGGAGTCCAAGGTATCTTCATTATTTATGTACCACTGTTTGGCCGTACCGTCCAGGAAAAAATAGACGTTTGCAAGACACATCATTTCATCCCATTTGTTGAACTTTGCCACTCGATCGTATTCTGCAAGCCATTTCCGAGGGTCATCTCCAGGCTCCCCACGGAAGGTTGAAGGGTTTCTTAGGGGCGGGTAGGTAGGAGTTACCACGACAGGCTTTGTATCTTCGGGCATTATTTGCTTCTTTCTTTTTTCTGGGTCGTACAGGCCAAATTCCGGAGGTAATCCTCTTAAACGGAGACTTCTGCGAACACTGTCAGAGTTATCCACAATGGCGAAATCGGTACCCGGCGCCTCCACCAAATTTGTCACGAAGATTTGAATGAACACACCGTTTAACTTAACAGAACAATTTATTGAAGCTAAGTAGCAACTCGCAACCTTACAGGATCGAGTTGCCTACAACTAGTGGGTATCAGCTTTTATACCCGAACAGAATATTCGAGAAATAAATAATTTACATATTAAAGAAAGATCTAGAAAGTTCAAGAACATAAGGAAACAATAAATAACATTTTTAAATTAAAAATCCGTACTATGGATAAACAGCCACGGCAAGGATCGAACCCACAATCTTCGGGTCTGGATCGCGTGCTTTGACCATTCGGCCACTTAGCTCGTTGGCTCAGCTTCTTTATGCGGCAATATATATATATATATATCTATATATAATAAACCAAATATAATGCATATTTCACAAGAACGACATAACCTAACAACCTATACTATTTATATAAATCTATACTATAGATATGATAAGGTAAATAAACAAAGTGAAATTGAAATTTAACTTGAAATTATTGAATAAGACAATTAAAAGTAAGAATCAATTATTTGAATAAGCTAAATTAGTGTGAATAAAATTTAAACCAAATTCATATGTAAAAGTATGCATATTACCCTATATATGTTACCCTTCCTTTGAGAAGTACAGTTAATATTCATATTCGTAATATGACTTAAATATGAAAATGTCTGTAAAAGTGTTTTATAATAGATTATATAAAAATCGCATAATTATGTGCGGAATGCAATTTAATATGTAAAATATGCGTAATAACCTTGCTATGGTGATTACAATTAAAACCCTTACTTATAGTATGCCCCATTTTTCCTTAATGGAATTAAAATTATATAAAAACAATATTATGGGTGAAATTTATAATATGGTATTGAATTTGAATTTTAGAATATCCTAGAAACTTTCCTCCAAACTTAAATTCCCCAGTATTAGATATTCGTTTCACGATAAAACTCACGAAATAACTCTGGACCACTCTGTCAATACATCGTTTAAATAAATGCTAATATTTAAATAAAATCCTAAATCAATAAATGTTTTCCATAACAGAATCCAATGTAAAAATTCAATAAAGGTATTTATTTTAAAAAACCTTTTATTTATTTTAAAAAAATATCGATTTTTTTGTTTATTTGTGTAATGAGAAGCAAATGGGAAATGAGAAGAGTTGGTTGCATTCATGCAAATCTTTTAATGGAGTTTTTAATGCAGAATTTCCATTTAATCAGTTATTTACAGGCACTGAATTCAGTTGTCTTTTATCAAAAATTGTATTTTAAAATATTAATACATTTGAATGAAATATGTGAGGACTGTAATCGTTCAAATGTATATTAAAATTTAAAGTTATTTTTACTACTTAAGTTTTATGCCACTTTCATTTTACAAGCATGCCAGCTCACAGGTTATTAAACAGACAGAAAAAAAACAGGGAACAATAAACATTAATCAGTTATTTACAGGAACTGAATTCAGTTGTCTTTTATTAAAAATTGCATTTTAAAACATTAATACATTTGAGAGAAATATGTGAGGACTGTAATCTTTCAAATATATATTAAAATTTAAAGTTATTTTTACTACTTAAGTTTTACGCCACTTTCATTTTACAAGCATGCCATCTCATAGGTTTATTAAAAAAGGGAACAATAAACATTAATCAGTTATTTACAGGCACTGAATTTAGTTGTCTTTTATTAAAAATTGTATTTTAAAACATTAATACATTTGAGAGAAATATATGAGGACTGTAATCTTTCAAATATGTATTAAAATTTAAAGTTATTTTTACTACTTAAGTTTTATGCCACTTTCATTTTACAAGCATGCTATCTCATAGGTTTATTAAAAAAAGGGAACAATAAACATTAATCAGTTATTTACAGGCACTGAATTCAGTTGTCTTTTATCAAAAATTGCATTTTTAAACATTAATACCTTTGAGAGAAATATGTGAGGACTGCAATCTTTCAAATATATATTAAAATTTAAAGTTATTTTTACTACTTAATTTTTATGCCACTTTCATTTTACAACCATGCACCATATTTATTAAAAAAAGGGAACAATAAACATTAATCAGTTATTTACAGGCACTGAATTCAGTTGTCTTTTATCAAAAATTGCATTTTTAAACATTAATACATTTGAGAAAAATATGTGAGGACTGCAATCTGTCAAATATATATCAAAATTTAAAGTTA
>CM063508.1:110828437-110858437 GCA_032207245.1 Pardosa pseudoannulata | reverse complement strand
CAAAATCATCACATTTCTAGCCAGATTTCAACAATTTTGCAGCATTAATAGATTTTTATTGTACATAAATATTTTAAATATTTTAATATATTTCTAAAGGATGAAAAATTTAAGATAATTAATTTTCCGTATACATAATTTATATGACATTCTTTGTACATTTGTAGCAAGGGTTGCATAAGTATTCTTTTTATTTCTACGAGTTTTATTATTTGTGTTTATTTTTACACAGCTTATTCTCCTTCTCAAAAGCCTCATTCATGAGAATTCTATATTTATTTCATGCCCATTAAAATACTAACTTCTACCCAAATACAGCATGCTTAGTTTCTAGATCATATTCAAGTTTCTTGTCACAATATTTTCTGAAGTAATAAACCGGTTATTGCACAATACACTATCTTAATCACAATGCATAGATCAATGTCACATTAATGATAGCACACCAAAACTTTGCTGCCTAAATATTCTCCAACTATCATGATAAGGTTTAATTTCAACATTCTAAGGAAACATGTATTATCAGAGATATCTATAATTACACTTCTCCACTTTAGATACAGATATGCAATTCTGATCTCGTACTGAATAATTAGTTTCCAGTTTTCGAAATGAGTGTACAATATATACGCATTAAAGCAAGATACAAAATAAAAATTCTCAAGAAATATTTACGAATTTATAAGTAACAAATAGCAGTATTGTTGTAGAAATTGTGGTATATGTAATAGAAAACACCTAGGCTCACAGTACTCCATGTTGTTAATAAGAAGCTTTTGTAAGGCCTAGTATAGTTTGGATAAGCTAGGTGTTCGATCTTAGTCTTAATAAATCGAATAAATCGAATTTCTTTCTGGATTACCTGATTATTAGATGATGGCCAAGTAATCGTCTACATTTGGGTACTGGATTGAAAGAATTGACATACCGCTATCATCAAGGAGGTGTTTTAAGGTCGCTTCTAAGAAAAAATGAGCCTACCTCTTTTTTTTTTGTTAACATTACATATTTTTATAATCATTAATTTTATGAATATTTGTATAATTTTTCCTTAATAAATATTCAGTTCTTTTAAATTTATATATGTAAAATACATATCTTTTTAAACATATATACTGTAAATATAAACTAGGGCACAACATGACTTCTAAAGGAACTTTTGCTTAAATAACCTACTTAAGAAGTGGTATACGGAAAGAACTAAGAGCTGACATATAACATCCTATTTTACCCATTTGTCTAAAACATTTGCACACAATCGAGAAAGAAAAGACAAAGCATGTTAAAACGGAGAAATAAATGTTAATGTAAGTCTCAATTTCATTATATAATATCGATGTATAGAGATATGGAACATTATGTGGCTTTATTATTTTTTATTTTAAAGGTAAAGTATTTTATAATTCATTTAGATAAATAACGAATAGAAACAAGAACATTCCGTTTATTAAGCAGAAAAATAGATACATTAAAAAATTAAAATCCAGATTTTAAAACAATACTGAATAAACATGTTCATTTTACAGCTGTCTTTCCCTTTAGGTGCATTCATTGTGATTCATATATGTATATATATATATATATATATATATATATATATATATATATATATATATATATATATATATATATTATATATATATATATATAATATATATATATATATATATATATATATATATATATATATATATATATATATATATATATATATATATATATATATATATATATATATATATATATATATATATATATATGTATATATATGTATATATATGTATATATATATATATATATATATATATATATATATATATATATATATATATATATATATATATATATATATATATATATATATATATTATATATATATATATATATATATATATATATAATATATATATATATATATATATATATATATATATATATATATATATATATATATATATATATATATATATATATATATATATATATATATATATATATATATATATATATATTTATATATATACTATATATACTGTACATACGATTTTTTTTAAAACTTTATTGCTTGACCATAGACTTTAGAAATTTCCCTCATAGAAATAGAGATAAGTGTTGCAGACAGAGTATTCGATGAATGACTCACAAAATGTTATCTCTTTATTAGATAGAATATTAAACATCGTGGTCAGCAGATGGAGATTTAACAGGTGTTTTATCATTTCAGCAGAAACACTGTTGATGGGAAATGAAAGTAAGTTAAAAAAATGACCATAAATGAGTTTTTTGGGAAGTTTATCGTAAAGATTTATTTTTTACTTTCATTTAAACCTCTTAAAATTGTCTAGTAAAATGTGTATTACTTTTTATTTAAAAATATTTATTTTTTAAATTAGAAGTAAATGTCTTACATTCACAGCAAGAAAAATAAGATTAAATCTATAATATAAACAGTTATCTACACAAATGAATTCATAAATAATTATCTTCCTTAATTAAGTAGTGTTAAAATATTTGTTGATATGCCCCAGCGGCATAGTGGTTAAAACGACCACCTAGTATGGTGAAGGGTGTGATGTAGTGATTCTCAACCTTCTTTAAACTGTCGTTCCCTACGGAGTAAAATGGGTTCAACGCCCCCTTTGTATAAATCCCGTAATTTAAAGTATAAGAAAAGAGACATACGTAACCCCTTCACGCTCTGGTTATTTTTCAAAAATGCAACTAAAAACATCGTTTTGTTAATTCTAAATTTGTAATGTATTAAATATAAAATGGGGTAAAAACAAATCACAAAAAATGTAGATGTGTAGCAGCAGCATCTGTCTAGATATTTGCAAAACGTAATTTTTTTTAATAGCAAGTACGGTTTTTGCAAAAAATGGAGTCGAAATACAACTCTTTTGGGACCAATATAATTTTTATTACTGTTTATATATAATGCTGATAGATATTATGATAGTGAAATAGACATTAAGATAGTTATCATTGGTGTGTAACGTAGTTCATCTCTGGCTGGGTTACACACCACTGATCCTGTCTTCTCTAAGATGTCCTTGGCCTCGTTCTTTGTTCTTGTACAGTTCTTTTACAGTGTCTTGTAAAATTTGTTTGCTCTACAATTTTTCAACTAACTCATCATCAATAAAATAATCAAAAAACTGTATCGGCTTAGTGAATGATGAAATTTGGGGATCAATTGCGATTTTCCAATAAATTCAGATGGAGCTGATTGGGGGTGGGACATCTGTACTTACCCTTATTTCTGCCCATTTATTTATTCCATCTCTTTAATTTTCTTCTTTTTTCCAAACTCTGTACTGAAGTCGAAAATTCAATATTTGAAGAATCCAAGTGAAATTCCTCCAATTCACTGTCACTTTCCATTAGAAATCTTCAAGATCAAACATTTTATTAATATACATATAAGCATATAAATAAAAAAACCGCATTTTTTAGAAATTTTGAAGGAGTAGACATGCTGGACATAAATACAAATGTTTTTGCAATGTTTTACTCTAGTATATGACAAAGAAAACAATATCCACTAGTTCGAACAAATATTCAATAGCGTCTGGCTAGTGTGGATCGTTCATCTGTTGTGGAAATACGACCAAAATGAAACCGGCGAGCAGAGCTAGGGTTGATGCGATTTGACACGCTTGACTTGCTCGAGCATTGCTCGTTCTAAAGCAGTAAGTGGTTAATTATAAAAGGCAAATGTTAATTTGTTTCAATAGAGTTACATATAATTTTTTTTTACTGAAAATGCTGAAGAAACACAAATTTGAACGTTCTTGATTAAATATATTTTTCTGATTATCAGCCGAATTTCACATATCTGATCATAAGGAAAGAAAATTACAGGTCATTGTTCTGTCGCGTAAGTTTCTTTTATTATTGACAAAAATCGTGTAAATTGGGTAATTAAAGTAATGAATTCATTTGATATTTTTGGAGTTAAGTTTTAAATCCCAAATATGCTTACAACAAGTCCCTTAAACCCCAAATACGTTCATTGCCCATTAGCATCGTCCTACCGCCGATGAAAGAAACCAATGGTTTAGGGTCAAAAGGTCTTGCGTAAAACTTGGTGGTTGTCACTTTAGGTCAAAATTGATTTACCTGCATTTTTATGCAATAATAAGATGTTTAACAAAATCTGCAATTTCATAAACGATGAATGCTAATAGAGCCCCAATCATGTTCAATGGCTATCAGCATCGTCCCAAAACCAATAAAAACACCAATAATTTAGTGTCAAATCTCGCTTAAAACTTGGTTGTTGTCGCTTTAGGTCAAAGTTGACTTACCCGTATTTTTATGCAATAATAAAATGTCCAACAAATTTTGCAATTTCATAAATGAGGAATGCTAATAGAGCCCCAATCATGTTCAATGACTATCAGCATCGTCCCACCACTGATAAAAACACCAATAGTTTAGTGTCAAATCTCGCGTAAAGCTTGGTTGTTGTCACTTTAGGTCAAAGTTGACTTACTTGTATTTTTATGCAATAATAAAATCTCGAACAAATTCTGCAACCTCATAAATGATGAATGATAATAATAAAATCAAGCACCCTTACTCAATAAATTATATATAGAAATTTTATGCCTCTTTACAATGAATACTTCTTTTTAGTAGAAGTAATCGGTGGTGGATGTCAATATTAAGTAAGCAATTTGTTATACAGTACAGGGAAAAATAAACAAAACTTTCATCAAGGTGTAATGCTGTGTATGTATATAAGAACAAGAAAATTAGTAGTGGAGAATGAGTGCTTTTAGATACACGACAACAGACCTTGAATTAAAAGTTCAAACAAATCAAATAAAGCCTTACTAATTTTATACATTAGCGGCGTCAGCCTATCTTGAGTTAGGTTGTAGGTTTCAATTTATACAAACAATAACAAAAGAATAGCTGCGAAATTTAATAAATTAACAAGAAACGTATCATTTTGAATTTATAACAAATACAATAAATATGAACTGTTAATACATTAGTACTGATTTAATAAATAGGAAAATAACAATTTCATTTGACAACATTCAATTTGAAATTTATTCTGTTACCTCCTAGTATATAAAAATACTTACAGAAAAAATTTTATACGGCTCATTATTTTCAAAATTCAAGTAAAAGATTCATATCTACAAAAATGAAATCTTTTTTTTAATTTTCTCTCTATTTAAGAGACATAAAAGAGCATGGAGTTGAAAGATTTTCTAAGTTTTATCTCTCTCAATCGCATAATGTAAAATTTATGCTTCGAGACTACTTTCTTGATATTTCGAGAAATCTGGCACCTCTTTCAGAAAATAAAGGAATGATATTTATAGAAAGTGAACGGAACTAGAAATGTTTTTTACCTTTCTTATAAAAATCCTTTTATTGCAGGATAACATCAGGTATATAAATATCGTAAATGAATACTTCAAGAAAAAACTTTTTTTCAGCATTTTGACTTTCATTTAGAACTTTATGTGAAAAATTTCTTTTATCGGTTTTCAAATTTAAGGATTTTTATCAGTGATTTAATAAGTTCCGAACAGTGAAGGAAGTTCTTTTTTGCATTTCTTTTCTACAGGCGTCTCAAATATACCCTGAAAGAACCATATAAATTTGTTTGAAATTTCCTTTTCACAGTTCTTTTCTTCTAAAGTTTTATATCAGTGAATGTGAAAGTTTTCAAGTAAAGTAATTTTAGCCATGCGTGCAAATGATAAAAAATTTTACACTTATTTTTATGTTTCGACGATTATACTTCTAAATAACTTATTATGATTTATCTATTATTTTATAAATGCTTATGATTAAATATATCTATGAATATATATTTATTAAGTTTTAAATAGAATTGTCAAATTTTCATAATTTTATAAATGTCGATATTTTCCATTAATATCTTACAAATATATTTTTGACTAAACATTCATAATATTTTGATCTATCGGAGCAGACACTATTAGAGAGCTCAAAGAAAGCTTTAAATGGACTTAGATAGACGTAGTACTTTAGATATTTAAATAGTCTTTGAAATACACTCATTTGTAAATACTTTTCTGTGGCAACTTTAATATTTGTATAATGACGAAGTATCATAAAATTCTTTGTCACATTTTTGCACTTTTATGAAGATTGAATTTATGGATATTATTCTCCTTCAGATTTTCCTCGTATGATCTTCCTCAGATTTTCATAATTTTATAAATGTCGATAATTTTCATTAATCTCTTACAAATATATGTGTAACTAAAAATTCATCATATTTTGATCCTCAGAGCAAACACTATTAGAGAGCTCAAAGAAAACTTTAAATAGACTTAGATAGACATATTCCATTAGATATTTAAATAGTCTTTGAAATACACTCATTTGTAAGTACTTTTCTGTGGCAACTTTAATATTTGTATGAAGATGAGTTATCTTAATTTAGTCTTTGTCAGATTTTTGCTTTTTTATAAAAATTGAATTTATGGATATTATTTTCCTTCAGATTTTGCTCGTATGATGTTCATCAGATTTTCATAATTTTATAAATGTCTATATTTTTCAATAATTTCTTACAAATATATTTCTAACCAAACATTCATAATATTTTGGTCTCTCAGAGCAGACACTATTAGAGAGCTAAAAAAAACCTTTAAATGGACTTAGAAGACGTATCCCATTAGATATTTAAATAGTCTTTGAAATACACTCATTTGTAAATACTTTTCTGTGGCAACTTTAATATATGTATGATGACGAAGTATCTTAAAATTTTTATTATATTGTTGCACTTTTATAAAAATTGAATTTATGGATATTATTCTCTTTCAGAATTTCCTCGTATGATCTTCATCAGATTTTCATAATTTTATAAATGTCTATATTTTTCAATAATTTCTTACAAATATATTTCTAACCAAACATTCATAATATTTTGGTCTCTCAGAGCAGACACTATTAGAGAGCTCAAAGAAAACTTTAAATATACTTAGATAGACCTATTCCATTAGATATTTAAATAGTCTTTGAAATACATTCATTTGTAAATACTTTTCTGTGTCAACTTTAATATTTGTATGATGACGAAGTATCTTAAAATTCTTTGTCATACTTTTGCACTTTTATAAAAATTGAATTTATGGATATTATTCTCTTTCAGATTTTCCTCGTATGATCTTCATCAGATTTTCATAATTTTATAAATGTTGATATTTTTCATTAACCCTTAATTTGACAAGATGTTTTTTCAAATATTTTTTAATTTCTGTTATTTTTTCTGTTTAATTTCTGTTGTTTTCTGTTATCCCATGTCTGTATAGACATTAGGATCTCTGTAAAATAAACAAAAAAAATATTTTCCATTTTTGAGATAATTAATGTCCGCTGTGGCGAACACTGACAATTATGTTATATAGTAGTTATAAATATACATGTCCGGTGTAGCGGCCAGACTTAGCCAAATTAAGGGTTATTATCTTACAAACATATTTGTAACTAAACATTCATAATGTTTTGATTTCTCAGTACAGACACTATTAGAGAGCTCAAAGAAAACTTTAAATAGACTTAGATAGACGTATTCCATTAGATATTTAAATAGTCTTTGAAATACACTCATTTGTAAGTACTTTTCTGTGGCAACTTTAATATTTGTATGATGACGAAGTATCTTAAAATTCTTAGTATATTTTTGCACTTTTATAAAAATTGAATTTATGGATATTATTCTCTTTCAGATTTTCCTCTTATGATCTTCATCAGATTTTCATCATTTTATAAATCTCGATATTTTTCATTAACCCTTAATTTGACAAGATGTTTTATCAAATATTTTTTAACTTCTATTATTTTCCCATGTCTGTATAGACATTAGGATCTCTTTAAAATAAACAAAAAAAATATATCATTTTCCATTTTTGAGATAATTAATGTCCACTGTGACAAACACTGATAATTATGTTATATAGTAGCTATAAATATACATGTCCGGTGGAGCGGCCAAATTAAGGGTTATTATCTTGCAAACATATTTGTAACTAAACATTCATAATATTTTGATCTCTCAGCTCAGACACTATAAGAGAGCTCAAAGAAAACTTTAAATAGACTTAGATAGACGTAGTCCATTAGATATTTAAATAGTCTTTGAAATACATTCATTTGTAAATACTTTTCTGTGTCAACGTTAATATTTGTATGACGAAGAGGTATCTTCGTCATACATGTAAATATACATGTCCAGTGTAGCGGTCCGGTGTAGCGGCCAAATTAAGGGTTATTATCTTGCAAACATATTTGTAACTAAACATTCATAATATTTTGATCTCTCAGCTCAGACACTATAAGAGAGCTCAAAGAAAACTTTAAATAGACTTAGATAGACGTAGTCCATTAGATATTTAAATAGTCTTTGAAATACATTCATTTGTATATACTTTTCTGTTTCAACGTTAATATTTGTATGACGAAGAGGTATCTTCGTCATACATGTAAATATACATGTCCAGTGTAGCGGTCCGGTGTAGCGGCCAAATTAAGGGTTATTATCTTGCAAACATATTTGTAACTAAACATTCATAATATTTTGATCTCTCAGCTCAGACACTATAAGAGAGCTCAAAGAAAACTTTAAATAGACTTAGATAGACGTAGTCCATTAGATATTTAAATAGTCTTTGAAATACACTCATTTGTAAATACTTTTCTGTGTCAATTTTAATATTTGTATGATGAAGAGGTATATGAATTTAGCCTTTGTCAGATTTTTGTGCTTTTATAAAAATTGAAACCTTTCGTCAATGCTTTTTCAAATGATTAACAGTTAATCTATCTATAAAAGCAGACATAACACTATCAAAGCAAATATAACACCATCAGTCAGTGCAAAACCAACTTTAGATGGAATAAGATCCCTAATGTCAAATAGTTTCTGAAATATTTAGAAATATATTTATTTATAAATACTCTTCTGTGTCAGATTTTCTTCGTATGTCAAACGGAATGAGAAAAATATCTTCTTTTTCAGACATCTCTCGAGTACACTTTTTTTCCAGAAAGGCGATATCCGGTGCTATTCATATTAGAAATGAAAATATTCTAATATCGACATGAGTAGAAAAATCGCTTTTCTATGGAATTTCGATATTTGATGCATTTACTCAAGGGGGTATACCTCTATATTCTTCATTCTTACAACGTATTTCTATATAAGGGCCTAAACTGCATCTGATGATTTTTTGGTACTGACATTAACCCATATTGGACCGCTGTCCTATAAACAGGACAGTAAATATAATTCCATTTAATAATAAAGTTATAAATAATTTATGAGTGTAATTTTTTTTCAACACCTTTAAAATAGACAAACTTTAGCATAGTAACAAAAAACATTGAGAAATCAAATTATATTGTGTTGTAAAATTATTTTTCGCAACCCCTTAAAAATTGTCATCATTTAATCTTTAATTTTATATCTATTATTATTTTTTTCAAACATTTTGGAGATTGCTAGAAGTTTAAAAACAGAGCTAATAATGTATCTGAGTGTTTTTGTTCAAAAATATATTTTGCAAATTATTTTGGAAGGTACAATTGCAAGAAGTTCATGAAAAATAAACCTGTAAAATTTGTATATAAATTATAGATGTTAGCATCCTACAACGGATATCCTTTTTCTATTATCTCATACCAAAAATACCAGTTCAAGAACTGCAAGAGAAAACCAACAAAAGTATGATTAAAATGTAGTCTTGGACTTTGCTTTGACTTTTTCCCGAAATTTCAGATATGAATCGGCCTAATGCAATGTAAGTGATAATTGTTAAATTTTAGTAGTATATTGGACCATTGTCCTATTTATAGAACAATTACTTAAACAATTAAACATATTTTTTCAAAATTTTGGTTTTATATGCTTAGTTACATCATATTAATAATATAAAGTTTTAATATCTTACAGAAATATTTAGTTGGTGTGGTGAAATATGGGTTAAGCCTTTAAATGACTTTCTAATGTAAAATAGTAGAGATTGTTTATATAATAAATTTATAAGAAGATTAGATAGATTAAATTTGAGATACATAATAATATCACTGCATTTAAATTAAAGAATTCTATTCAAATATAAATCCCATATTGTTTTTCAGAAGAAAAAAAAAAGCTGGAAAAAATTTTCAGCGCGTACTCTTATGTACAAAGCTTTTCTATAATTTCCTTAAAAAAGGAATATTCAAATCGTAAGCATATTGCTGTAGGAGCACAATGACTCGAACTCCAGTCGTCATACAAATTCTTTCTAAATATGGTACTATTTTTAAAATTTCATATATCCTTCATGCATGTTTCCGATCATTTGGGATGATTGAGACAGTTTTGGTTACTAGGGGATATCTCTGGTCGTTAAAATTGACGATCTTAAATTTGGAGATACCACATTCATTTTTTATGGATTGTCATGCAAATCAATTTTCTTTTTCATTTTTCATCTTCGTTCTAAATAAATGGAGCTCTGTCCAACGTACGTATAATATAAAGAATATCTCTAAGTATATTTTATAACTTAAGTTATAAGTTTTGCAATACCCAACATAAAGCAGGAGTTGAGCTTCAACTCACTAATTTGGCGTTCATATTTAATATTCGATGTTACTAGCACTGTTGAATACAATAAGTACAATGAGAAGAAAATATAGATTCATCAATACTTCTATTGGATCAGATATTTGCTTTTTTAAAAAGTTTCTTATAATACAAATATATGATTACAGGTAAAGTAAAAATCTTCTAATAAGTTTATCAAGCGCAGGTCGAGATTTTGCCATACATTTTTAGGAAAAAAAAGGGCATTTGATGTACGAGAAAATACGAAAAATTTATTCATTAAAATCATTTCAGAGAATATGTATAAATATTTTTTTAATGCTTTTAAACTTTGAATTCGCACAACATAAGTTTTCTTTTAGTTTTTCTGTTAGTCTTTCTGTTTTTAGTTTTTCTTTTAGTCTTTCTGTTTAGTTCAATAAAGTTCTGGTGGACTTCAAGAATAATTGGTTGTAATTTTAAACAATCTGATTCAAATTTTAACAGGATGTTATTAGTAATATACTTATGTAAAAGTGGTTTCAGTTTCAAGAATTTTATGAAAGATTTTCTACCGAAGGAAAAATAAAGCTCTCAAAAAATTCGAAAACCAGTTGGTATTAACCTGTAAACAATAATGCTTCGAATATATTGTAGCTACTTTAGCATGCGATTAGGAAGCTATTTTACACATCTCTGTTAATGTTTTTAAACATAACACATATATGTATTAGGATAAAAGATATTTTACATTGAAACTCTTTTGTAAGTATGTTTTTGTTTAAAACTATCACAATGCAATAAAATTTACAGAGCTAAATTTACAGCACTAAAATCCAGTGCAATAAAATTTACAGAGTACTTTGCAAATATACTAGATACAAAAATGTAGATAACAAAAATAAGAGCATTAAGTGTTTCTTGTAATACAAGGCTATTTATTAAAGTATGTTTCATTGTGTATATGTGAAATATATATGTTTTGTACTAAAATTATCTAATAGTACACTGTAGATTTCAATTTACATAAGCATGTGATATGAAAATCTTTTAAGATACCAAAATGTATAGGCGATTATTAATGTTCTTGGAAATTGATGTTTATATATTTCAATGACAGTCTTCTAAACTTGGGCTGCTTTTCAACGGATTCACAAATTTGAATCCTGATAAACGTGAAGATGACAGTATTTGTTCGTCTAATAGGTCTAGGTCTCATTGGCCATCCTGTACCATAATAGAACGTAACATCTCTACTAACCGAACGGAACCTAGTCTAGGCCAATTTTGTCAAAGTGATCAATATATCATAGAATTAAAATTACAAAACAGGTGGTACAATTCAAATTCAAAAATTATGTTGAAAATAATATAAAAAAATAAAATAATATAATATGTTTTTTTTTATTCAGTAATTAAAACAGATAAAATATATTACTCATCATCAAATGGGCACCTTCATAAGGTTAGAAAAAAATTCTTCAATTCTTTATATGTTTGGTACAATTAGAGGAATAAAATTCATCAAAAATACTCAAGTGATTTCAACAATAAATTATGTTACCAAATTATGCAAGTATAAATTCTGTACTTGATCTCAAGTACAATCACAACATATTTACTTAAAGTGCTGATATCTCATACAATTTACTACTTATGCATATTAATTGCAACTGTAGGTTTTTTTTCTATAGATAATCAAAGTTTTCAGGAAAATATAATACCCTGCATGATGAAAAAAAAACTAGAGAAATAAGCATAGTTGATAATAACCAGCTTTGTAGATGAATGCAATCGAAACGAGACCTCATTTAACACATATTTATAGCTCATATATTTACATCCTTCAAACTTCTTGTTTATTTCTAAAGAGTTCTACATATTCAAGAAATTATCTAAAATAAATTATTTTTGTCAGTTTTGGCATTATATATATGACAATGGAATGATAAATTTTTCTAGATAATATACATATATGTTATCTAGCATTATTTTAAATACATTCAGACACACACACACATATACATATACACACACACACACACACACACACACACACATATATATATATATATATATATATATATATATATATATATATATATATATATATATATATATATATATATATATATATATATATATATATATATATATATATATATATATATATATATATATATATATATATATACATATATATATATATATATATATATATATATATATATATATATATATATATATATATATATATATATATATATATATTATATATATATATATATAATATATATATATATATATATATATATATATATATATATATATACATATATATATATACACATATATATATATATACATATATATAATATATATATATATATATATATATATATATATATATATATATATATATATATATATATATATATATATACATATATATATATATATATATATATATGTCAGGTTTATAAATGAGGGTTAAGAATTAAGAAATTTATAATGTAAATAGCAGAAACTCTTTAACGATAACGTAATAACAGAAACACACATCCTCGTGCGGAACTGTACAAAGTAAAGAAGTTGATGCAGAATAGACAAGAAGAACTTGTTTAGGTAAGCAACTCCAAAAAGGAACTTCTCAGAGGGGAACATCCTCCCCTCTTGTCTTCCCAAAATGTGAACAAAGGATAACTAAATGGAGTAACCATAATCAGAAGCATTACAAGAAAGAATTTTTATACATGAACCAATATGTGTCTTCCATGCCTTAATCACTCGGACAATGTGTCCTATATATATATATATATATATATATATATATATATATATATATGTGTGTGTGTGTGTGTGTGTATGTTTATGCAATATATTAAACTTTATACACCAAAAATTTTTATCTAAATGTCTCCTTTAATCTTTCTGATCTTTTAATCATAATTTTCACGTCGTAAAATACCAGGTATAGAGGAGTGTGAGCAGGAATCACAAAGAAAAATCATTTAGGGATGTATTTTTCTTGAGAATTCGATATAAAGCTCTTTCCCTGTAAAGAAAGAATTTAACCTGTACAATTTTATTATTAATAAATTACTTTACTATTCGTATTATCCCCTAAGCTTGGGCAATTCAGATAATAGGGGCTAATTTCACATGCAATTATTTAGAGTTGTTTCACTGGTTACGCACACACTTCTTTTATTTTCTTTATCAATACTCTGAGAGACGGTGAAAACTTACTGTAAATCCACATTTCTATAATGATGTCCTTTTTACGATGTTGTTAAATACCTGCCTTTACTTCTCATATATTTAGACAGCAGCTTGTCAACAACTTTTTAAAAAATTGCGGCTGGAAATTATATGGAAAATATGCATTTGGAGAAATGCACCTCGTTTAGAAAGAGTGTAAGAAATTAGAGAATATTAATTCTGGTTTTAAGAAGAGTGAACAGAATGTATATGAATGAGGCCCTTGATTTTATTTGGATGGGTGGTAAAAAGAGGATTAAAAGTTAGTGAATGAATTACGAGAATTTTATCGGACTTAGGAATACTCTTCAATTAGTATGATATTTCACACAGATACACAAACACATACATATACCTCAAGCTCGTTTCAAACTACCCTTATCAATTTTTCCAAATAATAATGATGAAAAAGGCTATCATTTTTCAATGTAATGTCTTTACCGCTTTATTCTTTTTCTGTACACTAACTACGTTCACTCTTATCTTCCTTTTCTATTTCTAATTTCCCTTCGGAATTACAAATGAACCAGTGAATGATTACCTTTTCCCTCTAGCATGGCTCATTAATATATAATCTGTTGTAATTAACAGAATATGAACGTCTTTTTGATAAATGACCTTCTTCTTTTTTACGATGTTAGCAAAACGGATTTTTTTTTCACAAAATATTACTAACTCAATTATGAGGAAAATACATCAGTATGTTCTAAATACTAGAAATCACTACATTGAAAACCTTTGAAAGTTACGAAGCTTATTTATTTTATTATAAATGATTATCACTGATTTACGAGGTTTAGCAAACATAATTGGAGCAATATGAAATCGCAATATTAAATGGCAAATTGTTTTTTTATAATAACCTCACTTCCTTTAATAAATGTAAATAGGGTGTTATAAATTTAAATTTATAAATTTATGTTATATTTATAAATGTGTATATTTTGTTTATTATAAATGAAGAAGGACTTTTCTTTTTGTAGGACAAGAACAACATTTTTTGGTTTCATTATTGCATGTTATTTATTTAGAAATAAGAGGAATTTTTAAGGTTATTTATATACAAGGAATAAATGAAATTATATTTCTATATAAGCATATTAAATCGAAATTATAAGAAAATTTTAAGACGGATGATTAAAAAAATAAATGAGCCTAGTTATATTAATATGAAGAGTATACTTAATGATTAATAAATTTTGGATTAAATGATTAATAAATTTTTGATAGCATAATGATTAATAAATTTTTGATATTAATGGAAATTATCATTACAGAATTTGTGGAACTGCTTCATTTACTAAAGGAGATTTGTAACTCATGTTCAAGTAAAATGGTTTTAAATAAAATGCATAAAAAAATATGTACAGTTTAATAAACGCGCAGAAAATATTGTGTTAGATATTTTTATTCTGAATTTGCATCCTCTCGTAGATTACATTACATATTCTAATAAAAGGATTCGAAATCACTTACTGGTTTAAAATATTTCAAAATTTAAATTATTTAATTACTCTTACAGAAAATTTATTTAGTACTGTATCCTTTTTATCTGTCAAAATGAGGGCGTTATATATGTATTCGGCTTTTTAGTTGTAAAATATCCCGGCCTAATTGTAGAAAACCTGTGTTTTATAACTGAAAGATTAGATATTGGTCCTTAACATCGTTCACAAATTATAAAAGATATTAACACAATTTCAAGACTTTAAAAAATAAAGAAGTTTTTCATTACAAATAATGAAAAAATAAAAAATAATAATAAAAAAATAGTGACATATAAAAAAATATAAAATATATAAATATAAAAAAATTGTGACATATTACTTGACTGTTAGAATGCGTACGTTAATTTAAATGTGTAGATTTTCACTTTAAAAGTATTGAAATTCTCAAATTCGTTTACTATTTAAAATATGACTTTGCTTCTAGCTACTGTAAAATAATGTCAACCTCAATGTGTTACATGCAAAATAGAGACATAAAAATCTAATCGTTTATCTCTTGAGAAGAGCTTATATTGGACACATAATAAATATTAACTATAACATTTACAATTATAAACTGCATATCACATCAGTTCAATACTTAAGATAACTTTACTAAAATATTAACTAGAGGTAACTACAGAGATACTCATTTAACTACAGAAATATTATATATTATTACCCCAAATGTTAGATTATGTAGAGAGATTCAACAGGAGTTTTTAGATCTTTTTAGTAAATCGGTTTATTGATATCAATCTACATTTATTTCTGCCAGGATAGGGCTATTAATCATACCTCTAAATCTACCATTCTGTACATGGAATTAAATAGTAAATAATGAACCCGGATTTATGAATGTTTCATTCAATACATCATCCTCAATACTTACGGCTTGCCTTGCACGAATTTCTAAGCATCCAAAGTTTTAAAAGACGTTATTTATAAATAAAAAGCTCTTTATTAATATTGGATATATTTAGGGAAATTGTACCTGAGATATGATAGACGATTAACATTTATATTTTGAGAAAATATCTTTAATTTTGGAAATTAAAATTCTTTTGGAAAAAATTAAAAAAAGCTTATAGAAAGCTTTTTAGAAAATAAACATCTTATCTTTGTACATATATATTTTCTTCTGACATATGTTTTTCAAAATCAATATAAAGTGTGCTAGAAACTTTACTAATAATTTACTTGCAACCGATTGATGTGAAAAATAACTGAATTCTTTCATATCTTGATTAATGGATTGATTAGAAAAGTTATAGTTAATGTATTGTTATTTCGTCTCGACCAAAGATATACCAAAAATGTTATAGCAAAACAAAATCTGTCGCTATCAGTACATCCATTGATCTTTATGATGACGGAGTAAGATGATTGATCAAAAACAAATTTCATTGATTTTACCAATTCTTGAAATATCCTGTACCGTCATTTCGCTATACTTAATGTTAAAATATATTTTAATATTATAAAGAAAATCAATTTCTTTATTCCAAATCTATCCGTGGTCCAATGGTATCTGTGTGTAGACTACTGTTTAATCAAATTAATAATTTACAAATTATTCACAAATGTAGAATTACACAACTTATTTGGTTTTTAAAGTATATAACATAAGATAATTAGAGTATCAGGGAATTAACTTAGATTAGGCAAAATTTGTCTGTTAATTCAATATTTCTCTGTATTGTGTTCATATAATTATAATATGTAACTAAGAATAAAATTTATTAATTTTTTATATCATTTTAGCACTATAATTAATTTTATGACTTAAATAAAGATTAACATTTTTTTTCAAATATATTTCATATCTTACAAAATGTGACGTTGCTCACGTCACATTATCATTTGTAAGTCTTAAGACACTACAGCTCGTGACCACCTTGGGAGTTGAAAGGATTAGATAGGGTTAATCATGTAAATACTGCATGACTATTCTGTTTAAACTGTGCACGTGCAAAATGAATGCTACCCCTGGAAAGTTCCCCGATCGCGTGATGATTGAAAAATACCCACAAGATCCCTGTTATCGATTTATCACGAGGTTGGGTTCTTCTAGAACTCTTTCCGCAGTCTAACAAAAGAATATATATATATATATATGTATGTATATATATATATATATATATGTATATATATATATATATATATATATATATATATATATATATATATATATATATATATATATATATATATATATATATATATATATATATATATATATATATATATATATATATATATATATATATATATATATATATATATATATATATATATATATATATATATATATATATATATATATATATATATATATATATATATATATATATATATATATATATATATATATATATATATATATATATATATTTATATATATATATCAGGGAGAGAGCGGAAGAGAAGACGCATTCCTTGGCACCACAAAATGGGAGCATTGGAAGGTAAGGCTATGTCCCTACTTAATTTGAGCTTTAATATTTGTGCGTAATGTCCCTAAGGCATTAATATTATGATTTCTTGTGTTTAATAAACCTCGTTAATTTGAGCTTTAATATTTGAGCGTAATGGCCCTAAGGCATTAATATTATGATTTCTTGTGTTTAATAAACCTCGTTAATTTGAGCTTTAATATTTGAGCGTAATGGCCCTAAGGCATTAATATTATGATTTCTTGTGTTTAATAAACCTCGTTAATTTGAGCTTTAATATTTGAGCGTAATGGCCCTAAGGCATTAATATTATGATTGCTTGTGTTTAATAAACCTCGTTAATTTGAGCTTTAATATTTGAACGTAATGGCCCTAAAGCATTAATATTATGATTTCTTGTGTTTATTATGATCTCTCGTGTTTAATAAATCTTGTTATTTCACTTTGCCATGAGCTACCAAAGAGTCTGTTTTAATTTAATATAGGGCAGCTTGATAAAAATGTTAAAATTGTTAACATTACCTATAAATGTCATTTCCTTTTAATTATTGTCAAAGTTTTGTAGAAGTTTTATCTTCTTACAGAAAAGTTATTTAAAATTAATATATATTACAGCATATATTATGTCAATTTTACACTTAAAAGAACTAATAAAGACTTTTCTTTAAAAAAGAATGGACAATTTTGTTATAAAGTTATTCTATTCCTATTTTAATTATTACAATTAATGTATGAATATATCCTATTGATACAGATTACATTAAAATTGGTAACAGGCATACCTATGAACTATTTATGCCGAAGTTACTTTTTAAAATATTATTTAATAACTTTAAAGATAGTATATACTTTTATTGATTTCAATCATTATTGCAAAATTAATATACATAACGTTATTATAAATGCTTAAGAAAATTTTATATATTAAAACTTAGCTTTAAAAAGACACTATTGTTTCACGCCTTCATAAATCTCTGCTAGAATCATTAGAATAACCTAGCTCCATGTCTGGACGTAACTTCATGCTTTCACAATATTTCGCATCTATTTAGTTTCAAAGATAATTTTATAAGCTACATAAAAAATTCAAAAGTCTATTATTTTTTTTTTCATTTTATGAATTTTAAATCCTCTTGGATAAATTTCACGAAATAGTTTGGTAACATGTCTAGAAGTTATTTCATATAGTAGAGAAAATTCTTTCAGTATGAGGTATTATTTTATATAATGAAAGAAAATATTTTTAAGAATTTATTAATACTTTATTAAATTTTGAAATCAAGAATTTCATATTAAAAATTTTATGAGATTCTGAAATGAAATGACTATATGCATATTTATGAATACTCACAAATACTTTTTAAGCTCTGCACTTAAAAAATAAATGTAATGATCTATGTATTTAGAGTGTTTAAATAGATTTAAAATAACTGATAAATGATATCAGTCTGAATTATTAATTTTTTTTCCTACTTGAATAAATATAATTAATTTTATACTTAAAGTTGAAATACAGACAAATAGAATGTATATAAAGGTGAGTGCTTGTTTTCATTATTATTATATTATATTTTGAAATACATAAAATATATAAATCCAAGCTATAAATGAGATTATAGGAACTTTTTATGTTAAGACGTGTTCATTACAATAATAATTTTCGAATCTTCTAAATTATTATTTAATTTATAAAGATTATTATTTAAATATATTTTCATTCCTTATTAAACTTGTTTAATAGTAAATAAGTAATGAGATCAATTTTAAAATAATATTATTATTTATGTAGATCTAAATTATACTATTTCATGTATTCTATATGACAACACTTTTATATTTCAAAAATGCTTGCATTAATAATTTATATTACTTGCAATCAATTCGGCAAAATATCTCTATAGTTATTTATAAAATTGTTTAAATGTCAATATTAATTTACTCAAGAACTGTTACTATGTTTAAACTTCCCTTTTTTACGAAAAACATAGTTATAAAATCCGAAAAGCCAAAATTTGCTGTGAAATTCTGTTGTTTTTTAATTCAGATAAAATCATCAAACTATTTTACTGTTGCAAACATGGTACACAAACTCTCTGTAAAACGAAAGTGCACGAATGGTTTTCTTTGATTAATTGTGAAGGAAGGCCGCTGAACTTCAGCCAATTTACAATCCTCCTACTAATAAGTCAAACCACCATCCCGCAATACCACTTAAAATCTAAATTTTGGAAATATATTCCTGGATATTTTCTTGACTTTTTATGAGCTATCATTCTGCTTCTCCTTTCTTCGACATCTTTTATAAATTTAATTTTTAAACTTTTTCAACTTTAATCCCTTGCTTTCCTCTGAATCTATTTCATTCTGATCTTTATTTAAATTCACGAATTTTGAAGTGCATAATCTGATTAGCTTAAATGACCATTTAATATGATCTGTAAATTTCTAAATTATATATGTAACTGGGTGAATTTACTCTATCTTCTGCAGAGAGAGGAAACCCCTAGTATTTGAATAGCCTGATCTTACTGGGCGATTAGAAGACCTAATTAAATTTCAGTCTTGGCTCCATCACAAAGAAGCAAACTAAAACGTTTATTAACTCTAATATTTTACATTTTAACATGACAATAGAAAAGCATAAAATGCTATCGGAAATACAATTCGATTACAAATTTCTTAGAACAGCGAGTGATCACGTTGATTCTTTTCCATGACACAAAGATCTAAGTTACCATTATGTAGCAATTTAGATATCGGAAGAGTGACGCAGTTTTTCTGGGATACTTGGAAAATGTGACGAGTTTACAAGAAATTATCATTTATTCTAGGTTTACTTTTGGGAGACTGGTAAACAGAATTTAAGTGTGCGAATACTAATTTAAGTAAGATATTATAAGGCAGGGAGATTAGGTATGAAAGAATGAGAAGGGGTAAAAGGAGAATTTTGGAAGGATATTTTAGGTTTGGTTTGGTTTGATTTGGAGAGCTACGGTCTAATGTTTTGCTCACGAGGGCTAATGAAACCAGATATTTTAGGTGTAATAAGTTTAATATATTACATATTATGTATAGACTATTTTATGTAAGAGGCAATATGCGTATATGAGATTTATTATGAAGAATAAACAGATGGTATCTTTAAAATTTGGGTCTACTACAAAGTTTCTTCAATTTGCAATACATTGGGAATTTAAAAATACTTTTGTTAAGGCCTATCAATAACATCAACTACGCCGAATGACTCTTTCGTTTTCCAGATGTATGATAATACTCTATAACATGCATATTTTTACTCACTAGACAGTCAAGCTAAACAATTGTTAATGTTATATTCATCTCATGTGTAACAAGCCATAAAAATAAAGCAAACATTATAAATTTAAATTGTAAGTTCATTCCATGCTTTTTAAATAGCATATTTCTACCACTATAATAGTTTATGTTTTAAGTGTTTAAGGAATCTAGAAATAAATTACTAATATCCTCTTCATTTTCATCACGTATTAAATTCCGTATATGAAACCAGTACATACGCACTGAAAGTCATTTCACGACTCTTTTGACCTACAGTTGTGTGAAATGCATGTGAATTAGAATCAGTCTTCAAGTTCAATTTTTATCATACAAGAGGAAAAAAGTCCAAGTAGTCGAACAGAAACAGCCAATCAGAGATGAGAATCGTAAGAATGCAGATTTTAAAATGGCTGTTGTATCAAGAATGATACAGTGGTGCAATGAGTTGAAGAGTTTTATTGTAGATGTAAAGTAATAACATATGGAATGCCAGTGATATAGATATTGTATTGATGTATAATATTTCCTTAGATAAGAAGGTCGAAAATACCACTCCCCTCATTAAAATATTTTACAGGTATGATTCATATAATCACCAATGCCTGTATGGGATTTCACGCCAATGAGAAAAGGTGAGTCATCGGCTACTTTTAGAGAATGGTTACGTTATGTCTCTAAAATTGGTCGAAGTTGTAGGGGGAAGTAATAGTCTGTGCCTTTTTAAGTTATCGTGTCATAAGGCTTATTGCACTACACATTATGAATACATATAAATAGTTTTAAAAAATATTCAAAACAAATAAAATATCTGAATATCAACTAAGTTTTTGCAGACATTGCTAAACATAGTATATGTAGGAAATTTTGTATTTATACAACTACGCCTAGTTTTTTTACATGTCTGCAGTGCTAAACAGTCGCACTAAACATTTGTCAGCTCTTATCTTCGTTTTGTGTGATAAGTCTTTTACAAAATTGAATAACATTTGAATATAACTAAAAACGTATCAATTTTTCTGTATACTCTAGGAAATTTCCATGTGCTTTGCCTTATTCAACACTCAAGAGCCAAAACAACCCCTAAATTTTGCAATGAACTCACCTGGATGGCGTGGAAGGCAAGTGATCAGGTGGAAGTGGTATTTAACTGATGTTGGAGAGTCTGAAGAATCATTCTTTCACTTACCTCTGTGTGTTATGAGAATGGCTGCTGATCTAAGTGATTTTGATAGACGGCAGATTGTAATGCCTTGAAATCTCGGAACAAGTATTTCCGAAACTGCAAGACTCGTGGGTTGTTCTCCATCTACAGTTGTTAGTAATTATGCAAAGAGGATGAATGACAATGAACCAACAGTAGACGACATGGTGTTGGACAGCCACAAGCTACTAAAGAAAAAGGTCGTCGGAGACTGTCTCGCATGGTGAAGCAAAACCAACGGTTACCAACCGTGGACCAACTCGTTATTGACAAGTGGTCATAATGTTTTGGAACTTGAGTGTAATTTCATCAACATCTGAACATTGGAATGAATGTGTGGTTATGTATGAGTTATCTTTTGAATTCCCATCCCAGATCATCTAACTTCTTAAAATCTTGTTACTTCTTATGTGGAATATTTTTAAGCACTTCATATATATACTACAAAAAAAAAACATTATCTCAAGCAAAAATCACTTTAAGAAGTGACCATTATCAGGATGGTGATATAAAATATGTAGAAATGAATTGAACTAACGACGAGTGTGTGACCTAGACGTCCCACTCAGAACTTTCTTCAGTACACAGAAAACTCTGTTTCTTCGCATATTACTTGTTATTAGTTTTTGACGTTATTACTTTTTCTCGTATAATTCTTTTCAACATTTAGCATTTCGTAATTGAATGAGTCGTTTGTACAAGACTACACTTCTACAAGAAAAAATTTTGATCCATACGCTTTAAGAACCAGGCGAGATGACAAGGTGATTTAAAATGGCTTCTTTTTATTCTAAAAGTTTTAAGTAAAGTACTATTTTCTATTTAAATGCCATAATATATGTTCAGAAAACTAAGCATATAATATTTCTGGTGAATACACAACTGCTATAAATTTTGAAAGATATTGGGAAATTCTTGAAAAGTTCTTTTATTTGTGTTAATGTTTCCAAACTCAATGGCACCGATCCCAGTGTTTTCAAAACATTTTATGACTGCATTCTATTCTATTATAATGTATGGCTGTACTTTAGTCCACTGGCTTTTAAAGAATATCACATACATTTCTGTAATACTGAGATATGTATTCAAGGATACGCTTTTCTATGGCTTCCAAGAGCAGCGTAAAGTTTATTTGAATTGTTATCATCGATAACAAATTTTTACTACCAAGGCTTACATAATGTTTATTCAAGAATTTTAAAAATTGTTTAGTAAACTTAACATTTTGGAATTGAAAAGAATTAAAGCTTTTACTAAAAGAAATGGAGGGAAGTATGAGTTTGATTTATCTTCATAATAAAATATTTCTGAATGTAATAAAGGCGGGTAAAAGTAATTAGATTTATTTATTAAAATGTTAATTGAAAAATGATACACATGACCGTGATGTTTCTTAAAGAACCCTTATAGTAAATTTCTGAATCTGCACTAATTTTAACGATATCTATGTAATATTGAAATCCATTTTTTATACATTTTAATATTAATTTAATAACTTTTATTCATAAAGGACGTTTGGAGTTTGAGCGGTAATTCTGATATTTCCATCCAGACATGCTACAGACTTAATTTAGCCTCTGTCTGTACTACTTTCGCAAATAGTTAGCGCTTTCTCTTTAAACATGTGCATTTTTTATCACGTGATCAATTTGCGCTTAGGGATTATTCGTAGTCATTTTACCTTAAAAAGCTCTACTTGAAAAATGTGTGTGCGCAGGATCAAATTGTCTGTTTGCACGATGTTGTAAAAGAGCTTGCCTGTTGTATGGATTTCATGTATCTCACCAGTAATAAAATGTGTTGTGCTTTTGAATGAGTCTCGCCCATATTACATCTACATTCTCCATATCCCAATTTTTCGTATCATGACAAAATAAAAGATATATAAAGATAAAATTAAAAAAAAATGTTTTATAGAAATAACAGACATGAGTGTTTGACAAAATATTTGATGTTTTTATACGATATTATTTAACATTTGTTCAGTGAAATGTTTTTGAAATTGTAAAAAAATATAAAATTTTAATGAAAACGATGGATAGAAATATACCATTGATTTGGGAACATGATATAATATTTTCAAATATAAAAAATCCGTGTAAAAAATCCGTTTTTGATTAAAAGTATTTTATTGCAATGTATTGATGTACTTAAATATCTTGTTAAACAGGGAATCCAAATAATATTTTTTAATCTGCCCTAGTTTTGTCTAATGATAATTCTCATTAATGTTATCTTTACATAACACTCGTTTTCTCATATCCTGACATTAAATAAAATTAAAAATAAATAAAACCATTCTTAAGAGAAATAACTTGGTGACTACTTGACTTAATAATTGGGACTCTGTGTAACAAAATGAGAAAGAATT
This sequence comes from Pardosa pseudoannulata, assembly GCA_032207245.1. Classification (NCBI taxonomy): domain Eukaryota; kingdom Metazoa; phylum Arthropoda; class Arachnida; order Araneae; family Lycosidae; genus Pardosa; species Pardosa pseudoannulata. The sequence goes on along the minus strand of CM063508.1, from coordinate 110,833,791 downwards.
GTTAATTCTCAAACAAACATTTCCTGTTTCCAAGTTAAAAGTATCTTTTATCGATTTCAGTGAAATTTTCTTGCTTTTGAAGATTCATTCGTTAAGATTGCAAAGATAGAAGAATCTCAAACTAAAATATTTTTCATTAAAAATATACATTATTTAACTAATGTTGGAGTTTATTACTGAACATTTAAAATTATTATATTTTAGTTGTAAATCATACGTGGTTAATTAAACCTATATTTTATATCTTACCTTTTTTAGGAAAATTAAAAACATTTTGAATAATTTTATTATATTTTTAGTGAATACAGTTTGAAATCCTATAATCAATTGCTACAAAGTTCCAAGTATATATTATTTATATATTTATTCTTATGTATTGGCAGTTTGTATTTTCTTGTGCATCATACATGAAATTGCTTTTCAGAGAGTTTATTGATATAAATCTTGACGAATAACTCACTATATTATAAAAAATTCCTTTCTAGTTCATTTTTCAAATAACTTAGCAAATTAATCATTTAACACGCAGTTTATACATATCTTTCCTCTTTCAGAAATTACGGCTCATCAGTGAGAAAAACAGACTAATTTTCATTCTGTTGAAATTTCACTATACACTCAATAGTCCATAACCACTCTATTAAGTACATTTATAAATATATATTCCGCATTAATGATTTTAATGTTATTGGGTTTCGCACGCGATACCTTTGATATCTTGATTTCATACATTGCGTTCAATTATAGTATGTAATGATTTTTGTTACACAGTTTGCTAAAATTTTTCCCCAACGTTATAACGTTTGATTATTTCCATCTTCTTTGAAATTTGTGTTTTATGTTTTCTTTTAATAACGATGACAGTATTTTGAATATTAGCTATCTTATAATTCCAAATTTCTTCTTTATAAACATATATATTTTCCTTTAATTATAAATATATTACAGAATTTTTGATGTTTCTAAAATCTTGACTTATACATACGAAAATATTTTAAATTATAAAATGAACACCTTACAGATTTTTTTTATAAAAGTTAATTTAATATAAAATAAACCAAAATAGAATTTTCTTAACCATACCTTTCATTTTTACCCTTAATTTGAATAAATCCGCTACAACAAACAATCAAATAAATAAAATCTTTATAATAAATATATATTTTTATCTATAATATATAAAATATTATATATATTATATATTATTATTATTATTATTATTATTATTATTGTTATTATTATTTATTTAAATATATTTTTAATCGATATTTGAAAAAAACATCTTGTCAAATTAAGGTTTAAATAAATAATGCGGGTACAAGTAATTGGTTTTAATTATTAAAATGTTAACTGAAAAATGGCACAGAATGAGTGTTTGACAAAATATTTGATGTTTTTATACTACACTATTTAACATTTGTTCTGTGAGATCTTTTTGAAATTAAAAAAAAAATGTAAATAAAACTTTTAATGAAAACAAAGAATAGAAATATACCGTTGATTTGTGCACCATTGATTTGTACCATTGATTTGTGCACATGATATAATATTTTCAAATATGAAAAACTCGTGTAAAATAATCCGTTTTTGATTAAAAATATTTTGTTGCAATGTATTAATGTACTTAAATATGTTATTAAACACGGGATCCAGATAATATTTTTTAATTGGTTCTAGTTTTGTCTAATGATACTTCTGATTGATGTTCACTTAACAGGCCTTTTCTCGTATCCGCACATTAAATAAAATTTAAAATAAATAAAACCGTTATTAAGAGAAATAACTGGTGACTACTTGACTTAATAATTGGGACATTTTGTGTGACAAAATGTTAAATTGAAATTGAAAAATTGACTTGAAATTGAAAAACATATAACATTTTTAATGAAAACGAGGGTTAAAAATATACCATTGATTTGTGCCCATGATATAATATTTTCAAATAAGAAAAACTAGTGTAAAAAAATTCCGTTTTTGATTAAAAGTATTTTATTGCAATGTATTTATGTACTTAAAATGTTGTTAAACCAAGAATCCAAATAATATTTTTAGTCCCTAGTTTTGTCTAATAATAATTCTGAATTATGTTATCTTTACATAACACTCCTTTTCTCGTATCCTGACATTAAATAAAATTAAAATTAAATAAAACCGTTTATAAGAGAAATAACCTGGTGACTACTTGACTTAATAATTGTGACTATATGTAATAAAATAAGAAAGAATTGTTAATTCTTAAACAAACATTTCCTATTTTTAAGTTAAAAGTATCTTTTATCGATTCAAGCGAAATTTTCTTGTTTTTGAAGATTCATTCGTTAGGATTGCAAAGGAGAAAAAATCTCAAAAAGAAACATTTTTCATTAAAATATACATACATGATTTAGTTAACTTTGGAGGTTATTACTCAACATTTAAAATTATTGTATTACATTTGAATGTAATAAAGAACTTTACTTTTAAATTTCAAATGTGTTTATTTTTTTATTTACTCTGTGAAAGAATGCACAAGATAGCACAAAGAAAAATACATCAAATACATACAAAAACATTTTGTTAAATATTTTTCTTTTAATTACAAATACAAATCATTGTCACAATCTATTATATTCGTAATATGCATAAAAGATATTATTAAAAGATATTATAGTAATATAAAAAAAGATAAGTATTTTCCGTTTCATTACCTTCAAAGATAATTTTCAGTTTCGAAAGAAAAAAAATATTTTCAAGACTTAATTATATTTTCTTACAGATTCTCTGACAACGATAAAATACTATGTTATTTTATTAAAAGTACGGCTTTAATGTAAATTAACGGTATTTTTTAAAATAACTGATAAGTTCATTTCACAAGGAAATGTGTGTAAAGGTTTGTTATAGTCTATGGTATGACCATTTCAATATATATTAAACTACAGCCATAATTTTCTTTGTAGTTATTGTTATTGTTAATAAGTTTGAAAGCTCTGTGTAGTCTTGTAATAAATATATTTAATTATATATATATATATATATATATATATATATATATATATATATATATATATATATATATATATATATATATATATATATATATATATATATATATATATATATATATATATATATATATATATATATATATATATATACATATATACATACATATACATATATAAATGTATATATATATATATGTGTGTGTGTGTGTGTGTAATGATATATGTAAAAGAAAATCTGTAGAAAAATGGAGGAAAACACTAATTGTTTTTTTCTTACCTGATTATTTTAACAATGTCCGAAAGTATTGGTCAGTTAAAAATAGGCTTAAATATATTTACAGAAAAATTATATGAGTTTTTTATTAGAGCAAAATAAACAAAAATATCTTTTTCCTGAAATATTTTCTTTTATATCAAATTTAGAACAGAATTTATATTAGTTTGAATTCTGAGTTTTGAAACGTTTTAGGTTGGACAACTTATAAAAACTATTGTACTACCTAAATGAAAGAGACTAAAATTGAATAATTAATTTTAATTAGGAAAGATAAATAAATACGTTACAGGTATCGATGCAAAAGGTGTAAGTCCAAAAGTTTTAAAAAGTTATTTCAACATTGAAGTTTCAAAATAACTCTTCGGGAAGAAAGCCATATTAACTTCATGACGCAAATACACAGACTGTAATTTTATAGTATTTTAGGTCACCATGGAGAATGCTTGGTGGCAAGCATGAAAGCTGTGTAGCTACATGGGCTTAAATAATTATTACAGAGTATCTGAAATAAGCTTTATTTGGTTTGTAATGCATATTTCTATAACTAATAATTACTGTATTGGCTAAAATAGGAAAAGTATTAAGCGGTTTCATTATATGTGATAGGAAATGCATTGAATCCATTTACTTTTATCCAAAAAAATTGAATCTTTCAGTACTAAATTACAATTTAGATAACAATTAAGAATTCCCCTTGAATTAAGTTTATTTTTCCTCAGTAATCCTCACTATGTTTAATATAATTATATGAAGTATTAATTGAATTTATATTGGTAATCACGGTATAAATCAGCGTTAAATGAATACTTCCATTAATATAAAATATTAAATCATGTGTAAAGTTTATTAGAGCAAAAATGTCGGCATACAAATTTTGGCGTACTTAAAGCACTGATTTACTTTTTAATAACATAAAGCAGATAAAAAATTACCATCTCTTATGTACTTTAGAAATAAATTAGCTACTTTGAGTTTTAAAGTGAGAGTAAAATAATAAACTGAAAACTTGAAAAAAGTTATACGTTATGTGTCAAAATTTCGATGAAGTGTATAACAGCTGTAAATCAAAATCTAATTTACGTAGTTCTAAAATTAAGTCATTAATTAAAGAAATATTGTAAAAGAATATAAATATTAGCATAAAAAGAATGAAAAATATATCCAGGCAAACTTTAAACAAATTCTTAATTATGAAAATATTTACCGAGGCTAAAATTGTGACAGTGTTTTCATTATATTTTAAAATTTCGAGCAAAATAAACTTTTACTTGTTAAAACTATCAGCCTTTAAAGTTGATAGTTTTTCATTCTACTTAATGGCTTATAACTCGTGAGGTTTTATAATAAATTTTCAAACAGCATAGGCTCATAATTTTTTTGAAATTAGTTACTCTACTTTTTAAAGTATACTCAAAATTATACAATAAACCATTGTTGTTAAAAAGGGTAAATAGATCAAAATTGCTAGCATAATTTTATTTTAATAAATTTCAAAAAATGCCCAAATAAAATTTTATAGTTCTGTCTTATTAACATAAATGTAAATGTAATAATTACAGGATTTATTAAAAAATCACTACTAACTTCAATTAACAAATATAAACAAAATTCAATGTTTTAAACTTTACTTTTAGGTATTTTTAAGCTTTTATATACTTCAATGGTAATTAACATTTACTACTTATGTAACAGGATTGAAAGCATCTTTAAATGTGTAACAGATCTAAAGAAGAAAATAGCTTTCGGCATATCCCAAATGCATTTAGGTATCCTCAAAATAACTGTTAAATTTAAAATTTTACGACAGATTTTTAAATATTGTTTTAAATTACTTGTTCAAATAATAATAAATTATACTTACTTCAATTTACGTGACAATCCCCATGAATAAGATTGTTCTGCAACCTAAAACAAACTCTGATAAATATTCTCTGCAGAGCCACAAAGGCTTGATGTAGAACCACGATGTAAAACTTTTAGGAAATATTCATTAATTCACTTTCGTAAGAACCATTTTGAGATTTTGACAGCTGAATAACTAAATTCTTTGTTCAAACTGTGTATGTCTTTAACAATAAATAATAGTTTCC
>CM063508.1:110820937-110823437 GCA_032207245.1 Pardosa pseudoannulata | reverse complement strand
TATATATATATATATATATATATATATATATATATATATATATATATATATATATGTATATATATAAAGTTTTGAATGCTGAATAATTCATATACATTTGTCATATATTTTGAATTTAAAATGCAAATAATTATATCAATCATTTTATTTATTGTAATCTTTCTAACATTTTTGAAAATTCTTGATAGCATTTGTCAATGTAGTGTACTTTTCAAGAATAAAATACTGTTTATGCTTCAGGAAATCAGTAATTTGACAGAAATGACACACTGAAAAAAAAATCATGGCTTAGCTTTTCTATCTGACAAAAAAATTTAGTGAAAATATTTAAGAATGAGAACGATATATGACATATTTACTGTTATATTGATTGTCACTTAACATATATATTTCACAACAGTTATGACAGAAAATGAATTTTATATATTGCACAATATTTGAAAGGTTAGCCTTTAGTATTTTTATTAGTTTATTTAATTGAAAGGCAATATATTTTAAAAATATAGAAATAATTAAATGAATACATTTTGTGCTTTTCTGGTATCTATATTTTTAAACCTTTCTAAAGACTAAATTTTTTCAATTTGTTTTTACATTTTTACTTTAATTCAAGTACATAGTATTGAACCAATTTTTTTTTGCCGTCAGTGTCCTTAACTTGAATTTCCTGGTTTTGAGAAATAAAGACATGTCTTATGTAAGTAAAACGAATGTTGTAATACTAAAGACTCTTTTAATGATTCGATAAAGTCTTGATCACTCTTGTAAAGTGATGTAAAATTTTTATTTTCCATATGGCACCGAGATAGATTAATGTTCCAATATGAAGAAAAATTAATTTTCTAGAATACCTGAAAGGTTTTACAAGCCATGCATGAAAAAGAAAAGAAGCAGCAAGATTTAGATCTTTACATTAAAAAAAAAACAGTAAATGATTTAAAAATTAAATTTCGCTTCTTTTTCTGCTGAATATGATATACTGGGTAAAATATTTCTGTTTGAATTAGAAACAAATTTGTTTTCTTTTCTAAATTAAATTTCCTTAGAATTTTTTTTATATAGTTGATGATATATTTTTCTGCCAATAATGATAATGATGATATGATGAAAGTTACTAAGTTTACTAATAATTTAGTAAACTTAGTGTATATAACTTTCCAAAATTTATGGTAAATATTTGTTGAAATAAACCAGAAGTGTTGAAATAAAGAATAGAAAAATTTAAAATATTATTTATTACTTTAGAGTGCTATGGTCTACTTTTTGTAACACGATTGCTAATGAGACCGGGACCTACAACTTATAGCCGATTCCGAACGACTACGTTAACCCATGCCACTGTGTTATTTGAACCCACGATCACCGGTATCGAATTCCAGCTCTCTAACCAATCAGTCTTTGTTCATCAGATTAATTAAAAAATTATATATTATTAAATTATTGGAATATCTTTTGTTACGTTTAAAAATGACTCAATTTTATTTGCTAGTAAATACATTTGCTAGTATAAACTGTGTATTTAATATTTTAATGTATTACATTACTTTATTTCTAATTTCTAATTTTTTATTGTGACGTAATTTCAAGTGATGATACCTACATATGTAATATCCAGTCAAGGGAAGCACAATACACTTTTAGCAGAAGAGCTTATGTATCTGTTTATTAAGGTATTTCTAATGTCTTAAATGAAATAGCTATGATAGAAAAATGGTCATTATTAAAAAACTTGACGGATTACGATTCACAAAATAGCACCAGCATGATTACATAATAAATGAGTTAAATTAGGACCTAATTAATTTTTTTCAACTTTTTAGTCTTTAATATATTCGTTTAAAACATGAAATGGCATATATAATCTGTTATAAGCAATTACAAATATTAAGTGAGTTCCTTTACAAAGAAATGCATTATAAAATGCATTTATTTGTGTTTACATTTAACTAAGGTAACCTTTAGCCAATTTTATAATCTTTTAAGGAAAATATTCTTTCAAAAAATTGTTTTATCTCATAAAACTTTACACAAACAGAAAATATTTCTGCTTTAATAGAAATTTTGTCAATATTTGTAAAAAAATATGTTTTTTGCTTTAGTCCTAAATTTGAAAATATTTTTATCTTTAAACATATTTTCTCTATGCTTTTTAATATAAATTAAGAATAATGCAACTTTTTTATAAAAATGTGTTCACTTTTTCCCTTCTATTTGAAAAATAGGGAAAAATAAAAAAATCTTCAACTTTAGCTTTGAGAAGAACACATTATTTTTAAAAAAATGTATATTACTTGTATTTTAAGGTATCCTAAATTTCCTTTTTATATTGTTTCAACAAACAAAAGAATAAATTTCGGCCCAAAATAACCAAGTAACTGTACATGCAATTATTTTTTTTACTAGTCTACTTTACTGAAAAGCACGCAATTTAATAATCTTTAAGAACATTTGATAGAAGTTTAAAGAATAATAATATTGAAACTTGCATATAAAAATATCC
>CM063508.1:110798437-110805937 GCA_032207245.1 Pardosa pseudoannulata | reverse complement strand
TTTATTTTCCTTAAGAAACCAGGAAGGATTACATCAAATACAATAAGATACAATAATTACAGTAATCGATTACCAACAGATCAAGAAGTAACAAATACAGATATCCGTTTTGGGGTAAAACGTATATTTTTCTATGTCTTGTAAAATGTCTTTCGGGAAAAGAAAAATCCTTTTTCTAGCTAAAATAAGTGAGATTTCTTTAATTTGAATTCAGATAATTCATATATCGATATCAAAGTAAAATAATTTGAAAATGATGTATTCATAGATTGTTCTCAAAGTAATGACGAGTTCTTATTCCTACATATTAAAGAACTAAAGTAAGAAAATTAGAAGTCAGTTCATAGTAAAATAAATGTCGTTGATCAGTAAAGGGAATATTATAGTGTTGACTAGAAATCTGTGATATAATAGGCAAATCTGTTTATTTGTTATTTTGACTATATAATAGTAAATACATCTATTTTAATGATAATAGCTAATTTTCTTGCTACTCAAATCTCCCGACATTACGAGGTTTTAAAAAGGGATTAAATAAATCGATTAGTAATTATTTTTTGACACGAAAGCAGGTTATAGCCATAAAATAAAGTTTTCATTATTGTAAGAATAAGAAAAAAATAATAGATATAAATGGACATGTGTCAACTGTCGTAAAATTAATAAGAAAAATTAGTGTAAAGCAAAAAATTTCAGACAGTTAACAAGTAACATTTATGTTTAGGCAAGTTACATATAATAAGAATGTTCTATGATATAGAAGCTTAAAATACAAAAAGTATTTGAAATTTTCCTTTGATGATGAAATATTGAAATTAAATAATTATAGATACAGACAAAAATAAAATTTCTTTCAACAAAATATTAATAGAAGCACACGTGATGGACAAACTAATTTTATAAAATTATAAAAGCTCAAAAATTAACATCCATTTTTTAAATTTAATCTTAATTGCAGAATAATTTCAGTTTCATTAATAATAAGAATTAAAAAACAAAGTTTCGAAAATAATTATTTTTTTAAACTGAATGAAATACATTTAAATACCAATTTATTAAATATTTAAATATCAATTTATACTAATATCAATTACAATAAAAAGCATTTTATTTGCATCTGTAAAATTTGCGTTTTACATTGTCTAATGTTGAGATCTTTATGTTTGTTAGACAAATATAATTTCAAATTATAACCAGGATTCTTCACAAATGGTTAAAAATAGTATTCTTCTTTCATTTCAGACTCAATAGCTCTCAGCCGACATAAATAAAGGGGTGTAACAAACCAAAAAAGACTACCGAAAAGTAGAACGCAGTGGGTCGTTCCCGCTCGAGAGAACAGGTGCAACTTGTTTTCTTGGATTAACTGGCTAACAAAAAACTAGGGAGGAGGAAAGCATGTAAAGTTTTTGATGGTATAAAGGGGTGTAACTAACCAAAAAAAAAAAACTGTCGAAAAGAAGATGCAGTGGGTTGTTGTACCTTCTCAAGAGAAGGGGTGCAACTGGATGGTTAAAAAATAAGCATGGGGACAAGAAGGAACTTGCTTGGAGTGTAAAAAACCAACAAAGACTACCGAAAAAAAGAAGCCAGTAGGTCGTTCCCTCTCGAGAGAATGGGTGCTATTTGTTTTCTTTTATTAACTGGTTAACAAAGAACTAGGGAGAAGAAAAACTTGTAAGATATTTCTGGTATAAAGGGGTATAACCAACTAAATAAAACTGCCGAATAGAAGATGCAGTGGGTTGTCGAGCCTTCTCAAGAGAAGGGGTGCAACTTGATGGATAAAAATTAAACATGGGGACAAGAAGGAACTTGCTTGGGGTGTCACAAACCAACAAAGACTACCGAAAAGTAGAAGGCAGTGGGTCGTTCCCTCTCGAGAGAATGGTTGCTATTTGTTTTCTTGGATTAACTGGTTAACAAAGAACTAGGGAGAAGGAAAATTGTAAGATATTTCTGGAATAAAGGGGTGTAACAAACTAAATAAGTCTGCCGAAAAGAAGATGCAGTTGGTTGAAGTACCTTCTGAAGAAAAGGGGTGCAACTTGATGGTTATAAAATAAACATGGGGACAAGAAGGACAACACTGGGGGAAAACAACCTAAATATGGGCAGTATAAATAGGTGGAACCAACAAAAAAGACTGTCGTAAAGAAAAATGAAGAGGAACCTTCCCTCTCAAGAGAAGGGGTGCAACTTGCTTGGACTGGGAACTAGAAGATATTTCAAATTTCAGTTTAAGAGTTAAAAAAACAAAAAATATTAAAAAAAGATTAGCAAACAAGATAATAACAAGATTTTTTGTATGAATAAGTGTCCCATTATGAAACCATTAGGTATAGTTTCAAAATGTAGTATTAAAGTGTCTTCAAGTTTTCTTCAGATAAACATATAATTTGTTAAAAAGAATGGATTATGTCAATGGAGACTTGTGTGAGTATAATCCTATAAAAGAGAAGATACTCCAAATTTATAGAGACATATTTAAAAGCATTTTAAATATTTTAATATATGTATGAAGACAATAGAATCGATTTTATTTATTAAATTTATTCTTGTGCTTAAATGATGTGAACATGTGTAGGAATAATGCGTATCCTTCATTTGAATAAAAAATGTTTCTGAGTAGAATTTTTTGTCCCTTTCCTAAAAAAATGTTCTCGTGAAAATTTGACAACATATATGTGTTCAGATATTTTAATACTTCTTACATCAGCTTTTGACATGTCACTTGCAGAATTTGAATTCTTTGTGGCATGAATAATATACATTTGCATCACCCACGCCATTGCATGTTATTGATTTTACAGTATATTTTAAGAATTTATATCAAAATAATTAAATTCATTGACTGAAGCATAAATATTTAATTCACCCTTTAAGCTTAATTCCAAAATCTTTCATATCAGTGGAATCTCAACTTTTATAATTATGTCGAACATGATTTTATTTAATATCAGTATTTACTCCGATTGCTGATCTATCAGATTCAATTAAACTAAGTTTAAAATTTAGCAAATGAAATCTTTAAATAGATGTATAACTTTAAAAGAATGGATTATATTGTAGCTAGTTCTTCATCGTGAAAGTCTTAATTTGTGTAATCTCTTACCAATAACAAAATATTGGGAACTGGAATAATGATTTTTCGGAAGGGAAGTTTAAGAAAAATAACTTAAAGAGGCTTAAAGTGTTGTTATTTAAAAGCAAATAAAATTTAATTGTAACTAACATAGCTCTAAATAGCTCTAACATAGCAGCATACATTGTAGACCGGCATTTTTAATGAAATTGAAATCGCCTGCTTTAATGCATGTTTATAAGACAATAATTTTGACGATAATACTTGTTGTGTTTACTAGAATGGTGTCATAAAATATACATCAGATAAATGATGATAATATAATAATTATTTCAAAAATATTGAACAAAAAAGGAAATTTAAAAAATTCAATTTACAAACCTGAACTATACGTATAACTTTAAAAGAATGGATTATATTTTACCTAGTTGTTCATCTTGAAAGACTTAGTTTTTTATAATCTTTTTACAATATCAGAATAGTGGTAACTGGAATACTTGCTTTTCGAAATTGGAGTTTAAGAAAAATAACTCAAAACAGCTTAAAGAGCTTTTATTTAAAAGCCAATAAAATTTAATTGTAACTAACATAGCTCTAAAAAATCGTCAGTAAAAAGAATATAAAGTCACCTTACGTTGTCGACCGGCATTTTTATGAAATGGAAAAAAGTGCTTTAATGTATGTTTATAATACAATAATTTGAACAATAATATGGATCTATGTTTACTACAATGGTGTCATGATATATACATCAGAAAAATGATGATATTATAATAACTATTTCAAATATATTGAAAGAAAAAAATAAAATTAAAAAAATTTCAATTTATAAACCTGAACTATACGTATAACTTGAAAAAAAAGGATTATATTTAAGCCAGTTCTTCATCTTGAAACACTTAATTTGGTAACTGGAATATTTGCTTTTCGGAATGGGAGTTTAAGAAAAATAATTTAAAAGGCTTAAGAGTTCTGATATTTACAAACAAATAAAATTTAAATGTAACTAACATAGCTGTAAAAAATCTTCAGTAAGAAGAATATAAAGTCGCCATACATTATCGATCGGCATTTTTGTGAAGTGAAAACCACGTGCTTCAATATGTGCTTATAATACACTAATTTGGACGATAATAATTGCTATGTTTACTGCAATGGTGTCATGAGATATAAATCAAATAAATATTGATAATATAATAATTATTTCAAAAATATTGATAAATAAAATGAAATTTTAAAAATTTCAATTTACAAACCATAATTTACTATGAGTATCACTTTAAAAGAATGGATTATATTTTAGCTAGTTCTTCATCGTGAAAGTCTTAATTTGTGTAATCTCTTAGCATAAACATAATAGTGGCAACTAGACTACTTGCTTTTCGGAATGGGAGTTTAATAAAAATAACTTAAAGGGATTAAAAGTGCTGATATTTAAAAGCAAATAAAATCTAAATTTAACTAACATATCTGTAAAAAATTTTCAGTAAAAAGAATATAAAGTCACCATCCATTGTCGACCGGCATTTTTATGAAATGACAACCACGTGCTGTAATACATGTTTATAATTCACTAATTTGAACTATAATAATTGATATGTTTACTACAATAGTGTCATGAAATATACATCAGATAATTGATGATAATATAATAATTATTTCAAAAATGTTGTACGGAAAAAAGGAAATTAAAAAAATGAAATTTGAAAAAAATTAAGTTCTATATGTTTCTATTATCAACAATGAGGAATAGAATAACCACTGATAAAAATTGCAAATTACATAATAGTGGAAAATTATTCATAGCTTAAAAGTATGAAAAATGTCACCTTAAAATATTAAAGTTTAGAAAAAAAGGCGGGGAAAGTTCGAGAGTTCCAGGAGAAAGTTGTTTCCGATGCTATAAAAATAAACACAGTGGTAAAAAATATTTGACCCATTGATGCCAGGCATCTCATTTTAGGAATAGAATTTTGATTTTTCGGAACGAGTTTTTCTTTTGAAAGTGACTGGCAATAATGTAATTAATTTACTAAAATTTCAAGAATATGCAGTTATTAATAACTTTCCATGTTGATCAACGATTCCTGATTTTTTTTATTCAATCTTTTAAATTTGCTGTTTTTGCAGGTCCATCTACTGAAATAACTACAAATAGCTGTATCAATCACAAATTATCACTATACAGTACTGTGTTTGCATGTCGAAATAAATATCTGATTACGGAATTTTTATATTTCTTAATGGAATCCTACGATATTTAAAACGATTAATAGGATATAAGGTTTAGGACTAATAATGATCTTTAATACGAACTGTTGTAATTTTCAATTATATTTTTATGCTCAGGAGTATATAACAACACAGGAGATACTCAATATTTCATTCCAGTATTAGTATATTATTATTAGTACCATTCGTCTAACTGAAGAATTAATGGATTAATTAGCTTCTTCGAACCCAGCCTTCTATATGAGCAGTAAAATTTTCCTAATAAAGGTATAAATCCACTACTATAGATAAGCAATTTTTAAAAATATTAAACATAATCGTATTCTGCAGATTACTTACAAATATGATAGTTTATTAACAACAGACAATCCCAGTTCTAAATGTGTGTCTGTACAGTATTGCCCGGAAACCACAGCATAATAAAACTAAATTCCACAACATTCTATACTACATGAGTTAATATCCAATACATTATGGATATGCATGCATATCATGTTTTTACTGTAAAAATTTATTTCAAATATATTTAAAAAAATTATTACATACCCAATTTCACGCTTCCTTTCTTTAGTGTATGGAATAGTTTCCTTTTACGATGTAATGGAACACCAAATAAAGGTGCAAATGAATTAGTTGGATTTCAGTCATTTTAAGGAATTCAGTTTATTATCTAAATCATATAGGTTTATACTCCATAAGACGTACGAAAATTTTATATTAATTACTTTATGTTATATAAATGAAGTTCTTTATTTATCCTAAGAGAATACAAAATTGTTTGCTCTGACGTTACGTAAGATGTATTTGCATTTTTTATTTTATCTTTATTATCAAGACGTTCATTTTAAACGAAATGATTAATCGGATTTATCTTTTAACCATTAGGGTCTCATTTTGTGTGTACACAACTAAGATTACACTGTAAAAATTTCTTCACTGAATATTCCTTTCCATCTAAAAATAAGATACAGAAGTTTAAATGCAGTACAAAATAAGGACATTCATATTTTATAGTCCAACGTCCAACATTTACATGTGCAAAGTGAGCCTTACTCGAATATTTCTAATACGGCGCATTCTTTATAGCTTTTCACTTCAACGTTGAATCTGACTCAATATCTCTTTCTTTTTAGCAATTCTAAAGTGAAATGTGCCTCAACAATTTTTTTTTTATTTAAGACCAAGTTCATTCTTGTTCCACACATATAAAATTGCTACGTCATAAGTAATATGACAAGACTTAAAAATGAATTTGAACCAAGCAACTGGGAATTAAGAAAATTAATTTTATCTAGAAACATAAATCGTTGGGATTCGTGTAGACAAAGGTAGATTAGTGTCATGTATAGGATGTATAGAATGAGATAAGAGCCATGGTAGCTCCATCGGCAAAGACAATGCTTTCGTATCTGGAGGTTTAAGGGTTTGGAGCCCGAACCGGCCGAAGATCTTCGTTAAAGATGCTAGGACACGTGAAATATGTTCGTGGTCACAAAGTCCTCCAAGTTCTCAATCAATACCTCTAGGGTAGGCAGGTCAAGCTAGTGGGGCCTTTGCTTGGTGTCTGCTTTTAAATTAAGCGGTCCCACTTGAGCAATAGTCGTACTTTCACCTTAGCGGTGATCGTTAAAACGAAAGGCGTACACCTTTGCCATAATCTATGGCTCAAAAACATATGGCTCAATCGTGCTTGGTTTGATCAAGTGGCATATGAAACAACAACAGCATAGGACGAGGTAATAATTGTATTTTGAGATTCAAATTAAAAAAACATTCTCATAATGAATGGAAAACTAGTCTATTTAAAACATAACAAAAAAACCAGATATAACCCACACTATGATTTGCGCTTTTTATTACTATGTTATCAGCTTCAATACAGTCAATATTTTCCTCGCAATCAGAATAAAACTCACCAAAATAGGAGGAGAACATAGTTTGTTTCTATTTTTTTATCCTAACTTACATTGGCTTGAAAATTATTCCCATAACTTTATTATGAAATTTTTAGTTACATAGAAGAGTGCATATTGCGATAAAAAGTCATTGCACAACTAGATGTTCTATGAGTCCTACACACAAAATTTCCATATTCAAAGGCCAATCATTTTATGACTTATGCCATACAGCATTTACAAATATTGTACTGAAATTTAAATAAATTCAATACATATATATTTTTA
>CM063508.1:110780937-110793437 GCA_032207245.1 Pardosa pseudoannulata | reverse complement strand
GAGTGGAGCGATAAGCAACAAAATGGAAAAAGCAGCTGATTTTTTGGAATTACATAAACATCAAAACTTTTTAGCTCAGCCATTGGGAACATCAGTATGATTAACAACGAGTTTAGTGGGCTGTTCACATGCAGCTGCAGGTGAACAATGTGCAGTTTTAAGTTCATATCTCAAGTGGTGTATGAATAGTGAAATAATATGTCGCTGGCAAACGGTGGTCCGAGGCTCATTAATTCCAGAAAAGAGAGGAGATTGCTACACATTGTTCGCTGGGACCAAAGAGATACAAAAGCCGCAATAACCATCAATTACAACATTGGCTTCCCAGACAATGTTTCTAAACATATTGTGCAGCGTACATGGCTGCGTATGGGCCTACGCAGCTAGAGGCCGAAGCTTGTCCTTGAATTGAGGGGCCGTCTAAGGCAGCTGCATATGTAATATGCCAAGAAACATGGGAAATGGACATAGGAAAATGCTATAAAGTTGCATGGTGCGACGAATCATGTTTTCTGTTGATATGAATACTTTTGCTCTCACATTGACGGTCGTGTGTTGATTCGTCGATTTCGAAAGGAAATCCTGGCTACCGGATGCACAATTGGATTTAGACAAGGCGGTGGAGGGGGTACTATGGTGTGGACAATGTTTTCATGGTGCACATTAGGACCAATAATACCCATAGAACAATTCCTGACGTCTTTCCACGACTTGAATATCGTTGCAGACCAGGTTCACCCAGTTAATAAAATTATTTCCGGAGGAGGAGGGTTTTTACCAATAGAATATTGCCCTTAACGTTCCAGGGAGTGGGTCGAATAACTTTCCTGTGACTTCAAAGTTATGTCTTCCAATTTACCACTCCTTTCCAATTTACCTAACTTTATTCCAATACAGCATTTGAGGTCCAACCTGGAAAATCAAATTCATGCTGCCATGCAATCTCCTATCAATGTGCGGTAATTGCAGGACCAGTGAACCTCTTGGTACTAATTACCTCAGAATAACATCAGCCCCTTGTGTAGTCAATGCTACGATGGAAGATGTTGGTTTATAGGGCTAAAGGTGGGCCTACATGTTATTAATAGGGTGGTCATACTGTAATAAATAAGTAATAGATGTAATAGAAAATTATACCAAAAATCAGCATAATAACCACTGCTCTACGCATTTCGAGTAAGAGTACTATTTCCTAAACAAACCCAGGAAAATTATTTATTTTCTTATAATTAAATTATGTTTGATAATATTTTAAAGTGTTTTCCTGTATCTTTATATCTTGAGCATTAACTATACATTCAATTGAATATATTTTTTCATAGGCACAATCAATTTCAGATACACTCCTTTAAAGTTCAAATTAAATATCTATTGAAACTTTTGACGTTTGGTCATAGGGATGATACGGGATAGTACAGTTTTAAGTTGACTATTGTGTTAAAAAAAATCTAATTTCAAAATATTTTACTGCTTACATTTTTATGTACAGGTTACTTCTGAAATATACTTGTATTTCAGAAGACATGTCTTCAATAAATAAATTTCTGATGCATTATCTAATAAATGACTTAAAACTTACTATACTTTAAATATAGAAAAAATGTAATGCTAATGTAAAGCTAATGTAAGTAAGACGTAGACATCGAGATAAATATCAAATATACCTCTTTCGTTCCTTCAAGCAAACAATATTATTAATGCTATAGCACTTAGTAGCTTATAAAAGCTAAACTAAGTCACTCGCTTAGTGTGCTTTTACAAGTTCCAGAGTGCAAATTTGAGAATGTTGTGTATTTGGAGAAACGAAACCATTTGCTACATTCTATCTCTCTTAACTTATTCCTTATTTATACAGCCAAAAGTTTTACTTTCTAGTATAATACAAATCTATGACAAAGCAGAAAAACTTTATACTTAGCAAAAATAATGGTATAAGAGTCATAAATAACACTTTTAAAATTTTATTTTATAATAAAAATTAAAAAGACAGTTTTATAAAATGTTAAGACATGTTTATAAATCAATATTGCAAAGCAATATAAAATTTGCTTTTATATGATAATTTTGAAATTTTAGAAGATATTAAAATATACTACAGAACATAAACTATCAATAACTGAAACAGTAGGAAGTATGACAAGTACCAAAATAAAAATATTTCTGATATTTAATATATTCATACATAAAATACTCAAATTACACGATTCTTAAAGGTACAAATCATTTTTAAGATACTCGAAATTATAATTCCGAGTACATTCTATGGAATGAAAAGCGAAAGCATTTCTCGGAATAAACTGTATTCATAAAACTGTACTATTCGTTCATGATTAATATTCTTGGAAGTCATGCATTAGCTTAAAGTGGTTATAAAAGTCAGTAAATGATGAGATATGAACCGTTAAGTTTAACCAACTATTTCAAGTCTAAGCTTGGAGAATGAATAGAATCACGAAGTTAAGCACATGATACTTATCTCAAGAGTATATTATCTCGCGACTTCACTTACACAGTATAATCTCGTACGTTACCTTTTGATGCGAATAAGAAATAGTCTAAGCAATAATTTTAACGCGACTGCCACTGAAGTATGTTTAATGCTTTTGAGGTGAATTTCAGATTTTTCATGAAATACGTGTTCGGAATATTAATAATGCATGAATATATCTAGGCAGTAAAACCAACATAAGAAAGCAAATCCAATATATAATATGAGATCTTCGATAAATGAAGGAAAAAGGCATTGCATTTTCTATAATTTAAATTTTCTATGAATGTACATTCGTCTTATACATACCAGCACGCAGACATGTATATATATATATATATATATATATATATATATATATATATATATATATATATATATATATATAATATATATATATATATATATATATATATATATATATATATATATATATATATATATATATATATATATATATATATATATATATATATGTATGTATATATATACTATTACAAGAATATCAAATTTAATACAATACATTAAATTTAATAAAGAAGATACGAAATTATATACACAATCATACATACATATACACATATACACACACACACACACACACACACACACACACACACATATATATATATATATATATATATATATATATATATATATATATATATATATATATATGTAATATTAAAATCCCTTATTTACGTATTTTAATATTGATTTAATAACTTTTGTTCATAAAGTAAGTTCGGGGTTTGAGCCGTAATTCTGATTTTTCCCTTCATACACACTATAGACTTAAGTCAGCCTCTGTCTGTACTACTTTAGCCAATAGTTTGGGCGTTCTCTTTAAACATGGGTATTTCTTATCACGTGACCAATTGTGCTTATTCGTAGTCTTTTGGATTATTAGTAGTCTTTTTACCTTAGGAATCATTTATTGAAAAGTGTATGTATAGGATCACATTGTCTATGTGCACGAGATTGTAAAAGTGTTTGCCTATTGTATGGATTTCATGTTTCTTACCAGAAATAAACTGTGTTGTAATTTTGAATGAATCTCAGCCATATTACAGTGTTGCTAACTTTGGTATGTGAAATATTTTACTACTTTTGCTGGTCCACAAATGTAAAATAATAAGATAATCTAAGATATATTGAAACTGCTCTAGTGGTTTTAAACAGTTTCATGAGAATAATCGATTATTGGAACTAAAATTTTCTTGAAAACTAAACATGAGATTTCAATACAAATTTTCTAAAGTTTATATTAAGAAACATATTACTTACTACATATATTTAAAGAGCATATTTTTTCTGTAGTTTTTGTAATAAATTGCTACATATAGTTACTACATATAGTTAAACTACCTAGATTTAAACTACATAAGTTAATAAGACAAATCATATTTGTTTCTAGAAATCTAACAACCAACAGATTCGTGATAAAAAGGTTTACAAAACATGAAAATTTTAGACAAACAAAAGAGTGCAATTGTAAGTAAAAAGGGAACTAAAACATACACTAAAATATACCTAATACTAATCAGACTTATAATAAAATACTTTGGTTGATACAAATTGACTTACCGTAATTTGTAACCACAAAAAGGACACTAAGAGTTTTTTTTTATTTAACTTATGTTTTATCCCTTGTATTCTTAACGAACTCAATGTTAACAAGGCTATATCAATTTTATTTAATAGCATTTGATTTTATAAGTCCTAAAGATGTCTACTTTTCCTAATTATTTTAAATCCTAACTCGTTATATGCAATATATTGACCTTCAAATAATATGTAATTTCTATTTTATGTGGAATTCAGTTTAGAATATAAACATAATTACCACATTGTGTGAGAATCAGTATAAGCATACTCTGCTGTGATAAATGATTATTGATCATCCTCATTATTTTAAATCTAGGCTTTCTACCACTTTTTATAAAATACATACGGACCATAAATTGCTTTTTGAAAACCGTACAATGTTGGCACTCATCCGTTATTAGTATGAATAGTAATAGTGCAAACCCTTTATTTTTTAACATATTAATTACCGTTATATGATGAAGTGTTTATCGTAATATAGGGCAAAGATTTTATCTCAATTACTATGAAAATATTTTACGATGTTACATAAAAATTATAATCTTGCAAATGTAAACTAGGGCATATTTGTCTTACAAAATTTTAAATAAAGTCAAAATACACTTCTAAAGTACATATATTAATTAAGGCATACACACATACCTATGAGATACTTCTTTAAATTTCCTAAGTTCTTATAAAAGTGTGTATGTATGTAATACACATTTTGTCTAGTATCTGAACACTGGCCGTTGGCAAGATCGATATATATTTACATAAATATTTCTAGGCATATTTAAAAATGTTACGAATACAAAATTAAATAAAATAAATAATAATCTTTTAAAGCAATGATAAACATTTTATACCTGCGCTTATCACCTTTAAATTTGCGAGGGAAAAATAGAGTTTTATATTTCGTGGAGCTCAACACACAAATTATTAGATCTCTCCGAAATCCTATTCTTAGTAATGTTACTTGATAAGTGTTTACCTTGGATGAAAGAGATATTTTTGCTTTGTTATTCTACGCAAAGTCAAATATTTACCTTTGCAGACATTAAACTTTCTCCCTATTGTCTTTTATTTATAAATATAACATCGAATTTGAGAAAGTTTGGTGCTCTTCTTCATAACAAGATGCGCTGAGGCAAAAGGTCTGTATACATCTCCATTCACTAATAATAAGAGATTTCCACTTTCGGCATTTTATATTCTTTAAAGAACTTCAGGAACAAATTTGTGCGCTTTGTCTCATGTTTGTTTTTTAAAATTAAAGTGTTTTTTGGGAACGTTTTTTTTACAAAGTAATAACTTCTGAAACTTTTAGAGAATATTATTAATCTATAAGGTACTTTTTGTATAAAATGTTTTATAATTTTTTTTTTTCAATTTTAAAAGCATAGGAAATTTTATTGATTTACTAAATAAGTTATAATGGAAAATATAACTTAATTCGATAATGTGGAAATACACTATTAAACACATATTGCAATTAAGATTGTTTCGTGGTGTGAATTTAGATAAATTTATATCTATAATGATTTATACCTACAATAAAAAAGAAAATAATGTTCATTTAAACTTATTTTAATTCGATTAAATATTGTGGTGACAAGTTTAATTAATTAACACTGAATTTTTAAAAATATGAAATAACAATATGATTGTAATTTCCTTTATTTAATTGCATTTATTTTGCAAACTATATTCATTTACCTGTGAAAAGTCCTGCCTAAAAAATCTATATATATCTAAAGACTTAAATAGTATGATTATAATTATAATTATAATTATATGTAAGAAGAAAAAACTTACCAATTTACATATTTTTGATTTTTCTACTTTATTTAAAACATCAATTTTATAGATTTATACAAGTGAAATGACATCCACAAGTTCACTACTTGTAATGAAATTTAATGACTTACTAGTGTAGCTAACATAATAAATTAAATATTTTAATGTAAGTTATTCATTTATGCTTGAGCATGATCATTAGAATTGATTATTCATGATCTGAATTGAATAGGATTATCAGAAGAGCTTGGAATTAGATTCTGAAGAAGGCAAAAGCCTGTTCTGGGACCGTCTGGTCATTGAAAAAGAAGATTCATCTATACACTGCGTATTTAACACTAGATTTACTGACCGAATTCTACAAGAAAAATAAATCTTTCATGATTTTTGAGCTTGAGATCACGTTTTCCCCAAAAGTCTAGAGACGGTTCAGCTCTTTTCGGAAGTCAACAGTGAGCATTTATTATTTAAGTTATCTCAAAACCATGCGGGCATCAATTTTGTTTCTAGAAAAGCAAAATTAATTTCTTGGGGCAACTAAATCTCTAGCTAGCGGATAGAAATTCTGCGTTAATTTTAAAAACCAGGTAAAAATAATTGAAGTCGGAGAAAGTTCCTTATATGAAAGTGAAAAAAGGAGTGAGAGTAAAAGTGAGAAAAGGGGGAAAGTAAAATTTTTTTACATATATTCAGTAGTAATTGAGAATCTAAGAAGATACATCTATGTATGAATGTAATGAAACTATGAATGTTATGTGTGTAAAGCTATCTTTTTCACAAATCCTTGCTAAATTTGTTTAAACTGTTAAAATCTAAAATTCGATTTAGTTAAAAACAAACTAATTAAGGAAGGAAAATAAAGTGCGGATTTATAAATTGACTATAGTCACAACTATTAGTCATGATTTATAATTTATACCTTTAATTAATATTTTAAACTCTCAAAATTTCACAATATTAAAAACTTTTCATTTGCATGACCTCTATCAAATACACTTTACGAATGAGATGTAAAAAGAAAAACATGTACCTTTTAGATATTTTTGATTCTTCTACTTTATATAAAATATCAATTTTGTAGAATTCAACAAGTGAAATAACATCCACACGTTCAATACTACAATAATAAAATTTAATGACTTTTCACACTATTGTAGCTAATATAATAAATATTTTAATGTAAGTTATTTATCTATGCACTGTATATTTAACTACTAAATTTCAAAAATATTATATATGAAATAAATAACATGGTCGTTCAGTGTATATACAACTTACGGTCTTCTTTCGTGCTTCTCGTATAATCTATTCCATATATCTTTTAAAAAATGTAGATTCTTTAGGTGAGATTATAATTTCACGTTTAAAACCAGTTTACAGAAATTTCAAGAATAAACCATTATAGACACCTTTAAATGTAAAACTTCCTCTAACGTCCTTTTTATGAGAATTTTAATGACTTTTTTGTGAGCCGCTGAACATATTTAAGAGATATTTTAACTTTCAAACCAATAGCTGAAAATATTCCGAATATTTTATATGTGAGATATTAAAAAGCCGAATGGTAAAATACACAGTAAAAGTTTAAAAGATAAAAATGTCTTCAGGCTGCCATGATACATTTTGCTTTATTTAAAAATACTATATGAGAATAAACGTTGGTATATCTCACTTTTTACTTTTTACCAAAAAGGAAAGGAATTAATTATGAAAAATATCAGCCACCAGTTTTCAAAGAAATCAAACATTTTGAGTAAAACGATGAAAATCTCGATGTCTTTGTGATCTTGAAATTGAGACCCTGTATTTAACTCACAGAAGTTGTAACAATTCTAATGAAAATTAATATTAAAAAGGGTTGTGAATGGATTGAATAGATCCACATATTTTCAATCTGGTAAGTCACTTTTATGTGAGATTTTAGGAGCACATTGTACACGAGATGTACTTTTCAACAATAATTTTGTAAAACATTTATCACATGTCAGCATGTATTGGGTAGAAGCACTGAAGATTTAGTTTACTGTTTCTTTTTTTAATGGAGAATTTGCGGAGTACTCTTGTAATAGTGAAAATCTTTTAACCGATTTATCTTCGTCCAAAATGATATCTGATCTGTCCTTTAATTGGTTGATTTTTTTGCTGTTACAGGAATCCACGCACTCTTAATTTGAAAAATCAATGGTAGACTGAATCCGTCGAGTTTTGAATAAATGCATTTTGAAATCTGTTAAAACCTGAAAATACAGAATGTGCCTTATACTGAAGAAAATACAGTGCAATTTGCTACTTCATATCCCGGGAAACATGTAGCTTGCTTCTAATTTTAGGATAGGCTTTGTGTACGTAGTAGATGAAAGGTCTTCTATTTTCGATTCTTTTAAATACTGCACATGTTGTAAGCAAAATATAAACATTATTGAAATAACATTTTTCACATGCCACGTTCACACTATAAAAACGTGTGTAACAATAGTTAATTCAATTATCTTCATAATTTAATTATCACTTTGGACGATATATTCGTCAGCATAGTTTCAAGGTGATTGAATAAATTATTAGGTGTGGTTTATTTTTCAAAGGAGATAATATTGGTATTGGTTTTTAAGATATTAGAGTGATAAAATACGCTCCTATTAACCCCAAGAGAACATAGACTTAACATCAATCTTAAATTTGTGTCAGTAAATAATTCTCTGGCTAGGTGAAACCTTTCTAATTATTTTTCTCCCATACTTAAAAATGCGGATCTTTTTTTCACTAAACGCCAATAAATATTGTAATAAAAATATTTCATGGATTATTTTAATACTGTGTTATACAGTTTCTGTTATCACTCGTCGTTAATAGTAAATGAACTTTAACTGAAAATTCCTCTTTACACTTTATAGCCTTTCCAAAAATTTTGTGGCAGACTGATTTCAAACAAGTTATTCAAAAAACAAATTTTGTAGATATAAACCACAATTATTATCATTCATGAGCTGAAACATATAAAATTTGGTTTATCTTTCTAGGTTATTAATTTTGTAATCAGGTGGTATCAGTCATTAAGCTATTTAAGATTCCCTTATGGATTATCACCTTTTGGGTGCTCTGTTGACTTAGGTGTTTGGTTTTGGTGTTTGCTGTTGATACATTTGTTCAAGTATAGTTTCTAAACCTGTGCTAAGTCGGAAATACTCGCATATTATCTGATTATCTATCTCATTCTCTATATATCATACATAAAAAATAATTTTAACTCTTCTTTAATATTTTATCACATATTCACTCATACCTGCACTTTTATAGCCTTTATGATTCATCTTCTAGTTCAATAATCTGTCTTTTCGACTGTGTCGCAAGTAGCTAAATTTGGGTGTTTAGCCTACAGTCTTCTGTTTTCCAGAAAGAATCTTTTTGAGAACGAAATAAAAAGAAAAAGAAATACAACTTTTTTACTTTTTGTTTTTCGGCAACTATTATCGAAGAAAGCTTGACCAATTATCTGGCAATAGACCAAAAATAAACGCGATTTGTGCTTTATATTCTGTCTTATTTAATGAGTGGAACAATATTAATCGATTATCCACTTGGTATGGTTGATGTCTGGTTTTACAGCAGGCAAATATTTCCCTGTGTGTGTTTACTTCAAAGAATATAGTCATCTAAGGATTCAAATAAAACAATTGAATACTGTGATATGAGAAGAAACCATATGATAATTGTAGACTTTGAGGACATTACTTTTAATTTAGTTTCAATCAAATATCTTAGAAAATCATAGTGCGGTAATACTTCAGAATCAACTCCTATTTCTTTTCTGTTAAAATTTATTCTAAGTTTCGTAAAAGGCAACTGTTGCTAAAAGTGATTTTTTTGTAGAATAAGGGATTTGAACATGAAAAGACACTAAATGACTTATTGTATACCGCATGCCCCTGTCTTAAAATTTTTAGTTTCCCACTCGTATATTGACACACATATAGTATTGTCCCATTTAAAATAAGCATTAGAATCTCCACAGCCAAAGGATTATCACACTAGTCTAGTAATCAACTGGTCGTGAGATCGAACTCCCGTATTGACGATATGATTTAAACTCCGTGTAAATATTCATTTAATTCTTTTATTTATGTTCTACTTTATTTCGTGTTCCAGGAGGTTTTGGACCTTACTTTAGTTTGCCAAAAAAGTATTCTAAAATATTCGCCATTTCTCTGAACAGTAAATGCTTCCTCGCCTTCCCAAACTTCCCCTGCTGCTATAAAAGTCAAAGATTTCTCAGTCACAGAGGGTTGTAAGTGCAGAGTTTTGCAGAGCTTGCAGCTGTACTTCGATATTTGAGTTGAGTTTGTAATTTAGATTAGTTCTACTTCCTTTTTTGTTGTTGTGGTCCACATGAAGCCCCTACGTTACACAGCATAGAAAAAAACTCAATGTTGTATATGTATAGTCTTTATGTCTTTGTAGTATGTATAGTCTTTTTGTGTTTTATATGTACATATATATTGTGTCAATATTTGAATACTCATACATATTAATTTATAAATTAAATATTAACAAGATAAATATTTCTATGAATAATATACAGCATTGAAGCTTCCTTCCTCTGTTTACTGCAGTTCATACATGAATCTTTTAATATAACCGATAAATGGAATAATATAAAGGAATGTTGAATAAAATAATTAATTTTCCCCCCTCTTTATTAGCGAACGTTTTCTAAGAGTTTTTTCAGATTCTCTTAGAGCTTTTATACTCTCTGTCAGTGTTACACTATTTAACGCCAAGATATAAAAAAGTTATTCTATTTTCCCCAGTGTAATTGAAAATTACGCTGTACAAAAAAAATTCTTTTAATATCATTCGCTACAGAGTTTGGATTTGAAAATCCTTATAAAATCAGTATTTCTTTTAATGACTAGAAGGGGATAAAAAATAAATTTAAAGAATTCACTCAACCCATTTTATTTGTCCTTTATAAAATCAGAGAATGGCTTCTTTCTTATTGAGCTAAATTGATTTCGCAAAGGAAGTATAGCAGAAACAAGGATAAAAGTTGAAGTGTTTTTCTTTATATCCTTATTATTTTATACAGTTTTTTATAAATATGCCCATTTAGAATTTTTAGATCAGTGCTAAAATTGAAATGTACACTTTTCTTGTGTTAAAAGTTACAAATAAATAAAAAATCTGGTAACATTTATTTTTTTTTCTAGTTTTAAGGATAAAAATATATTTATTTGTATTATTTTAGTACTAGATGTTTATAAATTAGATTTATTCACATTCAAAAGTTAAGAAAACAGAGGAAAATATTAATTTTTAAAAGCCAATCAGAAATTGAAAATACTCTGCGGAATTACATAGGATTAAGCAAATATTTTATATAACAGAAAATCATCGTTTCATGTCAAGAAAAATACAAAAGAGTTAGTTGTGTAAAATTAGGCCAAGTATAACAGGACATAACAGGATATAAATACCAAGTATAGTGGGATATAACAGGCCATAAAGGCCAAGTATAACAAGACATAACAGGCCATAAAGGCCAAGTATAATAGGACATAACAGGTCATAAAGGCCAAGTATAACAGGAACTTAGTGCTGATAAAAAGGTTTAGCCCTTATGGTCGGTTTTATTGGTAACCAGTCTCGTGTTATGTGCCAGAATATTCTGACCTCTTGCGTCGTGTTGGACGAAATAAAGCAGAACAATATATCGTCAATTCTACAGCATTCAATCGCTACTGACGTAACTAGTGAGACAAGCCCGTCGACGGGGTTTTCCATGTGAGGTCGTCCAGTGGGTGAAATCTGCCAACAACTGCCAAGACAAGACGCAAGTCATGGCTGATTGGACATTTTCACAACGTGTAATGAATAGAAAAAGTTTTAGTTTGAATAAAGCATGAATATTGAATTTTTGGTTTTAAGTCAATTAATTAATTGAAATGTCCAGCAGTAATGATAATCAACAATTGAATAAGGTAGTTGATTACCGTCTTTTTATCCTTGTGATTTGCTATGAAGGATCTGTAGAAACCGAAATTATGGATGAAAACCAAAGTCTATTGTCGAACACAACTTTCATTTAATTAGGCAATATATCACGCTAAATTCACGGTACACAAAATAAATTAAGAATTATGTTAGGTTTTCAATACATGATTTTCAAATGAATATGAATAAAATACAGTTTAAATAAATAGAATTAAGAACACGCTATATACCAAACTAATAGCCATCTTTTACTGCCTTGACTACTAAAAATCAAAACAACAACAACAAAAACAATAAAAGCGTTGCAGGATGATGCCATCTGTTGACATACAAACGAAAAGAACAGAAACCACAGTCAAAAAAGAAAAAAAAAATGAAACAAATATTATGATTTATTTAAAATTAAAATTAAAATAGTAAGTCTTTTATGATGACTGAGCACAACGTTCCCCATTTTGATGAAATAGTAACAAACATAAACCCGTTGTAAAAGGTCATATGGTGCATCGTCAAAGGCTTACAGTCGTCACAGTTCATAGATAGGTATCATATTTACAACCATATGCATATTACGCATTTTACATAACTGCATTCGAAAATTGAAATCCACATGTGTTAATCTATGATTGAAGCGCAA
>CM063508.1:110773437-110775937 GCA_032207245.1 Pardosa pseudoannulata | reverse complement strand
ATATTTTTATTATAAAATTATTGTACTTTTTATGTATATCTTTAAATTATTTTAAATGGTTATAGATTTTCTATGCTAAGTGTGTTCAATATCCCTCTATAATTTTATATTGCAAAATGCACAGTGATTTTCCTTTTATAATGGACTGAAGAGATAGATTCGTGTGCATAGTTCAGATTCAAAGACTATCAATCTACATTTAGACCTAATCAATATTTCAATGATTACTCCATTTAGCTCAGTATCAACGATCGTTTGCAGTTAACAACGCAGCAGTTTCTTTACTGGGAATTTTATATAAGGCACTAGTTATCTCAGCGTTGTCCGGGTTTTTTCAATATATTTCTGTATTTATCACACAGAAATTGTGTAAACTGGTTATTAAAAATGTAATCATGTTTTCGTTAGAATATATTCCATTCCTTAGATATTTTACGGAAGTAATGCCTTTACATTTAATACATTTGGAATCACTTGCTTATTTATGCCTGCATTCTTATTTGAAAATATGACTTTCAGTGTATTGGTAACAATTTAAAAACTAGCAGGTTTATTCTACAAGGGCTTTGCTAATGTCTTAAAAATATTTCGAATAGTTTGGTAAAATATGGTGACGAAAATTGCATAGTAAAATTTTTTTAATAAAGAACAACCATTGAATTTAGAAAATAAAATTCTTGTTTTAATATACCTTATACAACATTTAAAAATTCAGATAAACATAAAGTAAATAATAGAATATAAAAAATTTAGATGCAGTACTAAATATTACTTTCTCCTCTATAAATTATATATTTATTGAAGTTAGATATTATGTCTAAATTTTTAAAATAGATAAATTTATAAGTTTATACATTCTTATTATACAATTTATTATCTTTTAATGACTATTTATTTTTTTGAGAAAAAGATATAATATGTGTATTTTTATATCACCAGTTTGACAAATGATAGGGATTATAATCATTTATATTCGCATAGCTATCACTCATCACTGCTAAATCATTTTTAATGCTATCTAAAATTTTAATACATTTTATATATATATATATATATATATATATATTATATATATATATATATATATATATATATATATATATATATATATATATATATATATATATATATATATATATATATATATATATATATATTATATATATATATATATATATATATATATATATATATATATATATATATATATATATATATTATATATATATATATATATATATATATATATATATATATATATATATATATATATATATATATATATATATATATATATATATATATATATATATATATATATATATATATATATATATATATATATATATATATATATATATATATATATATATATATATATATATATATATATATATATATATATATATATATATATATATATATATATATATATATATATATATATATATATATATATATATATATATATATATATATATATATATATATATATATATATATATATATATATATATATATATATATATATATATATATATATATATATATATATATATATATATATATATATATATATATATATATATATATATTATATATATATATATATATATTATATATATATATATATATATATATATATATATATATATTATATATATATATATATATATATATATATATATATATATATATATATATATATATATATATATATATATATATATATATATATATAGAGAGAGAGAGAGAGAGAGAGAGAGAGAGAGAGAGAGAGAGAGAGAGAGAGAGAGATAGATAGATAGATAGATAGATAGACAAATGGATAGATATAAATAGCTTATAGATTTTTATATGTAATAAAATATACTGGACATTTAATTAATGTAAAAACAAATATTATCACCATTTTGAAACTGAAATAGTTTTAATCTGATAATTTTGAATTCATACAGTTTCATGAATTTACTGAAAATCTTAGATACTAAAATGATTTTATTAAAATGATCTATGAAGTATATTTTTATTGTAGCTGATATAAAAACTTTGGTTAAATCAACAAATAAAGCACCTTGGATTAATATAATGAGTCCCGTAATGCCATCATACAGCAATGCAATCATAAAGTTAACAAGACAAAAAAAACATGTTTCAAATGATATCAACTTTTCTCAGATCATTCAGCAGCTCACTGCACATGACTTTTTTCATCGTGCTGGATTTATAGTTCCTCTCCCAAATAAACTGTGACTTTTCGCAAGCTAAAACTTTTTATGGGATAAATTTGTGGAATCTCTGTGTTCTAATAAGTAGTTTCTAGAACCCCCCTTACTTTTTATCGAGCCATTAACGAGATTGCGTGAAAAATATGATGATGATAAAAATTAATGATTCATGTTCCCCTTCACAATATTGTTAAGTCCTTCATAATTTATTTAGGAAAATCCATTTAATAATATTTATCTATTAAGTGATGGAAAAGGTGAAGGCTGCAATT
>CM063508.1:110748437-110768437 GCA_032207245.1 Pardosa pseudoannulata | reverse complement strand
TGATTATAAATAATAGATTAGATCGTTAGAGATTAATTAATTCTTTTTCAAGATTTACACAATAGATTAATACATTTCGTAAGAGACAGAAATATCTTCATTTAAAAGTGATGACTTTTCCTAATGCTGTAAGTTGAACATTATGTCCTACAAGTTCTCAATCAATACCTCTGGTTGTGGCAGGCCAAGCCTATGGGTCTTCTACTTAGTCTCTGCTTCAAAATTACGAAGCCATACTTGAGCTTAAGTCGTACTTTTACCCTTGAGGTACTCGTCAAAACGAAAGGCACACCCCCTTGCCTTAATACGAGTAGACTCCTGCTCAATCGTGTTTGGTTAGACCAAGTGGCATTATGCAAGAACAACAACAATTGAACACAAATTATAATGCCAAGTTCAGCAAATAGCAGTAAAATGTTAAATGATTTCGTAAGTCAACTATATTAAATAACACACAGTTTGTTTCCCTTTAACACATATAAAAAGTTTCAAGTATATATTATAATAAAGTATCAATTAAACATTCTTTTAAATGAAGATTTTTATCTAGTATGTATTGATGTTAGAGATTTGACAGTGCAGCCTTAAAATGTATTCATTTTTGCTATACTATTTAACACGAATGTCCGTAACAAACTTAGTCTATTTCATTCACATTTATTTTCAAGTTTACCATAGCCAATAGACAATCGATTCTTTCTGTTTCAAGAGCAATATTTTTTATGTAGGGAGATACGTCATGATCCACGCTCAAAAATATCTTATGATATATGACATCCAATACCTTCTAAAACGACAGATTATTATGAGTTCAAGAAATTGCAGTATAGGACTCTAAGTAAGAGAAATAATCTTTATCTAAAATCCTTTATAACTGGAAAGAATGCAAAAAAAATTGGAGATAATAGTTTAAAAAAATTTAATTTGGTAGAACTTGGGAATTAATTGAGACAAACAAGTTACAAATACATATACATTTAAAGCGAATTCAGTTAAATAAGATAAATAAAAATCGTGAGATAAAACTACTTCATTTAATATTTATCACTTTTGAAGAAAGGTGAATTAAAATGTGATTGCATAAATGTAAATTACAATGCAGACAATAATAAACGTCAGTAAATTGATAAATATTTTAGTGAGTCAAACCATTCATTTAACATTTCCTTATTTTATTACAGCAAATAACAGCTAAAAGCATTCTAAAGGTAAGTGTTTGGAGTGTAGAACCCCACTGATTTCGAAAGAGCTTTAATATATCTTCGCTTTTCTAAAACGTATCATGCTGAGAAAAATATTGTAATTTATATATCTTAAAGTCAACAGTCTGAGAGCTATATTTCGTAACAGACTATTTTAAAGGCAGTAATAATAAACAAAAAAAGTAAGCTGGTATTGTCAGATTTTTTGCAAAAATGTTTTTCCAGAGGAAAATAAAAATATAGTAATTTGGAAAAGAAAATTAATAATTGCAGCACAATTTTAATTATGTCATACTACTTTATACAATATTTTAATTTCTAGTTTCATTCCATTTCAGAAGTAAATTTTTGGTAGTTCTTTTTTTTAAATTTTGAATTACAGTTGAATGCATAAGTTCCTTGAAGCCTGGGAAAGCATTACAATATATTCAAAACTTAGCAATCCAAGGGAAAATATAGTATCAAGGGAAAATATAGTATTCTGATCTTTATTTCAAAGTTAACGCAATGAAATCTCGTTATTGGTTAAATGTTCATATTTTTTCGTTCATTGTGTTATAAATTCTGGTGTAATTAACCCAAAATTTGAAATAAAATTCAGTTGAATATTACTGAAAGTTCCTCAATTCTAATAGTTTTAATTAATATTATTTCCCTTTTCTTTGGATAAATTATCATCGAATGTAATAGCTATTAATTCATGATTTTTAATAATTTCATCAAGATTGATTTTATTAATTTTAATTCATAAATAATTGCATTTTCATAGAGTTGTATGATAGCACAGATGTAAATAGAATGTAGTGCTCCAAAGCTAAACACTAAGCCAACGCTTTTAAAACATCTAGGTCATAAAGTGTTAAATAAACAATTCTAATAATATCCTAATTCAAATAAACTGTGTGATTAATTTATAAGCTAAATGGACATCTTGGAGGTCAGCAGTAGGTAGGTAGCAGGTATAGGTTACTTTTGTAGTGGTGTAGTTTTCAGTGATGCATAACTTTATGGCTTCGGTTGGGTAGAGTCAACAAATTATCTTACAACATGCAAATAACTCTACATAGTACTGTAGACATATGATACATGAGATATTTGCTCATATCTATAAAACTCAACACATTTAAAAATGCGACGATTTTTTAGTAAAACATGATTAAATCATATGCTACACTATTATAATTTTTAAGAGTAATATGCCTTGTTTATATTATTTTAGTTCCAATTTCATCACTCAAATCTCTCAAATATAGTTTTTTATGATAAACAAGTACAGTTAAATTTAAAATTTCCTACAAGATATTTTCTTCAACAGAAAAATTTGCAAGCATAAAAAAATAAACAAATATTATACTTGTATATTTTTTCTATTTATGAATTATTTATGAATTGAAATAAAAGAACTATAATATTGTAAAATATATTGGAATAAAGTTAGCAGAACATTTCATACGAAAAGTAAAACATCTATAAAACTCAACACATTTAAAAATGCGACGATTTTTCAGTGCAACATGATTAAATCATACGTTACACTATTAAGATTTTTAAGAATAAAAAGGCTTTTTTATATAATTTTAATTTAAAATTCATCACTCGAATCTCTAGAATATAGCTGTTTATAATAAAAAGTACAGTTAAATTCAAAATTTCACACAAGATTTTATAGAGCATATTTCTAATTTTATTATTAGCTTACAAAATTTTACGAGATATTAAAATTGAAATATATATTTTTCATAAAAGTTTTCGAAAAAGAAAAAGAAAATACTTTTCTTCTACAGAAAAATTTGCAAGCATAAAAAAAATCAGAAAATATTATACTTGTATATTTTTTTCTATTGTCGATTATTTATGAATTGAAATAAAGGAACTACAATATTGTAAAATACATTGGAATAAAGTTAGCAGAACATTTTATAAAAAAAAGTAAAAGATAAAAATTCTATCAAATTTTTGAAAACTTCTATAACCTATAATTCATAAACTATATTAAAGGTAACGGATCATTGGTCCCAGTCCATATTTATATGTTTATTTTTATAATTTTTAAGTTGGATATAACTATTTTAATTATTCATAAAATATAACAGAAAATGTATTTGATAAGAAATTTTTGATTGAAATTATTGTTTAAATAAATAATTCAACAATATTAAACTTCTATTAACAGGCAAAAAAAGCAATAATTTATTCGTATTAAAATCAAAAGGTATTTTTTTAAAGCAGAGAAAATTTTTTTCTATACTTTAGTTTCAGTTTTCATTACATACTGACAGTTTTATAGAAAGTGATTTATCTATTATCAATAAATATTACTCATCAGTAAACGGTAATTGATGAATTTCCAAGCGACTGACATTTTAAATAATAATGAGGTCATGACATGTTATCTGTTTACTTTCTAGAAACCATATAATCTCGCTGATTAGATTAAACTAATGAAGTTGAGGAAGATCAGTTTAATTACAGTATTGGAGAGAATTTAATAAATTTAAATAACAAATGCGACAGTAAAAGGTCTAATCACTTTTATATACCCTAATAAAATTGCTCATGTAGTATAAAGATTTAACCTGACTGAAAATGTTACATATCATCATAAAGCCGTAAATGATGTTTAGATTAAATCTTCACCCTAACTCTATTTTCGCAAACATTCATGATTAATATTTGGTATCATCGTCAAATGAATTCAATGCGGTCATTATATTAATCAGGTCTCTGCATCAAGATTGGTACTTTAAGAAATTGAGTTTGTTATTACTTCATTAATTAACAACAAGGAAATAAACCTTGTAATCTATACTCTAGAGACCTAATTTGTTACACAGAAAAATGGGTATTCACCAGGTAATGAAGTAAACTTAATACTCTTAATCGATATTTTCTTAGAAAAGAATATAATTATGAACGAGATTTTACAGTAAACAAAAGTTTGACAAAAAGACATTTAAACTAGCAAAATGAGAAATATTTAACCATATTCAAATGAATTCTAGAAGTGTTTATTATATATTTCTCACATATTTCGTATACTACTCAGAAGCAATAGAAAAGTTAGAATAATCGGAAATATGCACTCCGAAAATATCTTGTTTTATATGCCGATTATAAAAAAAGTAGTAATGTATAGAAAATAATTATTGATAATCTAATTCGTTTGTAGAATATCTTGTAAAATTCCAGAAGCATGCCTCGAAGTACAATGGCTGACTTGTTGCCGGTGAGGAAATCAGCTGATGCCCTGCTTTTTTTGCCCTGCGTGGAACCTCGGTAACAATGGAGTGGAGCCGTAAAGTCTAGGATTGTGACACTATAACATAATAGGGATCAAGTCCCTGATGGCTTGCCGATAAAAATTAATATCGAGGCATATCGATGGCCCTCCTAACCTCCCCATCCTATGAGGGTCCCTAAAAATGAGTGAGGTTATGTTGTACCGACCTCACTTATGGGAGCTTTATAGAAGGAAACGAGCACACTCTCGAAGCGTCTTCTTGGTTTTTTTTTTTTTTTTTTTTTTTTTTTTTGAAATGGCCACCGCTTGAACAGCGACGTGTCCACATCTCTAGAGAGAGGTAAGTCTTAGTGAGTCGCGGGGAGACTTTATTTTCATTTTTCGAACTTGGGCTGTGAGTCAAGTCTTGATTATAGACTAAAAGAGTCTAAAGAGTGAAGGTTTCTCTTCCTTTGCGGCCAAGCTGGCTGGACAGTGATCAACTTCATCTCCTTCGAGAAGCATCGAAAGCTGTCTACACAACTTTTTTTCCTTTTTGCGCACTTCATCTGTGAGCCAAGTCCTGATCATAGACTATTAGAGTTTAAGAAGAGAAGTTTTTTTCCTTTTACGGCCAAGTTGCCTGATCATCGATCAACTTCATCTCATTCGAGGAGCAGCGAAAGCAGCCTACACTTGTTATCGACATCAGAGAATTTCCTTCCGGTGGACCTTTGGCCGAACGCTGGCCGATTGGTTAGGTCTCTGATCATCGGTACTGGAGTTCGTGGGTTCCAATCCCGCTGATGTCATGGATGTCCGTAGCCGTTCGAAATCGGCTTTAAGCAGTAGGTCTCGGTCTCATTAGCCCACGTGTGCAAATCAGTAGATCGTAGCGCTCCAAAACTAAACCAAACCGGAGGATCTTTGTATATAGTGTAGCGTCGCAACATACATACACCTCTGTGTTTGTGGGGGCTTAGTAAGAACAAACGCTTAAAGTCCTAGACTTTATTATATCGACTATATACAATATATACATGAGAGAAAATAACATCATTTGGGATAGAGAAACAACCTTATCTACCCTCCAGCCTCCAACAACCAACTGCCTACTTCTTGAAAGATCCCTCGCAAAAGGGGGAAAGGAAAGGGCTGAGAGCAGGGGAGTGGTCAGCGGACCGGACTCCTTAACGACAGCAGGCAATCCACACAGAAGTATACTGGGACATAAAAACCCTATTCCCCTCTGGGTCTGAAACTCTTTCTTTTTTCAGGGGAATGAATTCCCACTGGTCCTGAGAATGGGCGACCTTTTCTTGGTCTCCTTGTGACCAGCTGCCACAATAGCTTGTATATATACCCATTTATCCAAGATCCCTCAATAAACGGAATTTTAATATCTGGTTCTCTGAGTGGTCTCCCTAATCACTTGTGCACGGTCTAGATGATCCCTAGTTAATTTGTTACAATAATATTCTAAAGAAATGAAAGCAGTATAAAAATGAAATTGCATTCGTTAAAACATACTATTTAAATCACTCGTTTCTAAATCAAAATATTAGAATAATATACTACAAATCAGACGTAAAATCATGAGAAAAATTGAATTTTTGACATAATTTTATAACAGCTCTAATTCGTGCTTCCAGGAGAGATAAAATTAAAGGCTTGTACTGTCTCTTATTATTGTTATCATTAATGTTACTGACAAATGATCCTGTCTAGACATGATCACATAAAGTTTATGAGAGAAATAACATAGAGATTGTTTTTGAATCAGAACTGCTTGAACCACTTTTATTATTATTCATCTATATTGCTTGTGTACCGTAGAACAACATGCAATGTTTTTTAAGACTTCTAATGTATTATCTGTTAGACATCATCCCTTATAAAAATTACAAGGCTTGTACTGTCTCTTATAATTGTTATCCTTAATGTTATTGACAAATGATCTTGTCTAGAGATGATCACATAAAGTTTATGAGAGAAATAACATAGAGATTATTTTTGAATCAGAACTGCTTGAACCACTTTTATTATTATTCATCTATATTGCTTGTGTACCGTAGAACAACATGCAATGTTTTTTAAGACTTCTAATGTATTATCTGTTAGACATCATCCCTTATAAAAATTACAAGACTTGTACTGTCTCTTATTATTGTTATCCTTAATGTTATTGACAAATGATCCTATCTAGACATGATCACATAAAGTTTATGAGAGAAATAACATAGAGATTGTTTTTGAATCAGAACTGCTTAAACCACTTTTATTATTATTCATCTATATTGTTTGTGTACCGTAGAACAACATGCAATATTTTTTTAAAACTTCTAATGTATTATTTGTTAGACATCATCAATTATAAAAATAATTATGAATTAACTCATGAATTTTTAAATGTTGAAAACCATCTTCAATCAGTAACTTTTGCATAATTTTGTTAGGTATTTGAAGATTTCGAAACAAATAAAATTTGGCATGTGCAAAGATAGCTTTAGACAGAAAGAAACCCCTTCAAAATAAAAATTATCTCTTTATTACCATAAAATACATTTCACCTCAGTTTTGTCAATTGCTGTCATTTGTCAGGAACTATATTATTACACTGATCTGCATAAAAATCATAACCGATGCAAAATAATCTTCGAGTCAAAATAAGACCCACGATTTCCTTCACGGTTCTATAATTTTATGACTAAGAATTTGATTTGAAGGAAGTAAAAAGATTATTTTTACCATTATATTTATTCTTGGCGATTATTAAAAACTATAAAATATGAACATACATAGCAAAGACGGAAACTTAGTGGGGAAATTTCCTTTTTAAATAATAAAAAGTCTTTAAAAAAGCATTTTTTCTGGGATGGTTTTAGTTATTTTTTACATAATCAAGACTTAAGTCACTTTTATCCCCCTCCTACATAATAAAAATGTGTAGACACAATTTCAGTTAAGATTTGTTTAGTGGAGAGAGATCACAAAGTTCTTGCAAGGGAAAGTCAAACTGTTGCCAAATGCTTAGAGAACTGATTTCCGGAACCGGAGTTCGTGGGATAGATTCTCACTGTAGCATGGTTGTACGTAGCCATTAAGTATCGTCTTCAAGCAGTAGGTCCAGTTCTCTTTAGCATTTGTGTTGTAAAAAAGTACACCGTAACGCAAGAACCTTGGAAGAAAATTTGTAAGACTCACTCTACGATGGCGGCGATGTCAATAACTGCTGCTCTTTCTGTTTTTTCCCATGAACTTTTATGCTTTGATCAGTTTAAGCTTGCAATGCATTTAATATTATTGTAAGAACTATAATTTTATCTTTTCTCAGTGCATCATCCACAACATTACAAGAATGCGAGTTCTTTAATACCAAGCATTGTTTACTGTTTAACTGTGACGAATATAGAAATTATCACGGGATCTTCAAATATATATGCGGTAAAATGACTTTACAATGGAAAACCATGTGTCTGTGCTTAAAAATTTCTTAAAAAATGTACTCTGATTGCAAAGTTTGGGATAGGGACAATGAACTGGCTCCAAAGTTTTGTTGCATTTCATGATACTGTAGCTTAGACCAATAGTCCAAAGGCTCATATAAATCAGTAACATTTCCTGTACGCACGGTTTGGAAAGCAGTTTGTGTGTGCTTAAAAATTGCTTAAAAAATGTACTTTGATTTCAAAGTATGGAACAATGAACTGGTTCCAAAGTTTTGTGCACTTCGTTTGTGCACTAGTGCTTTCAGAACATCCCCCAAAGGCTCATACCAACCAATAACATTCCCTGTACGCATGGTTTGGAAATCCCTTTGTCTGTGCTTAAAAATTGCTTGAAAAATGTACTCTGATTGCAAAGTTTGGGATCGGGACAATGAACTGGCTCTAAAGTTTTGTTGCATTTCATGATACTGTAGCTTAGCCCAATGTTCCAAAGGCTCATACAAACTAATAACATTTCCTGTACTCATGGTTTGGAAAACCCTTTGTCTGTGCTTAAAAATTGCTTAAAAAGTGTACTTTGATTGCAAAGTTTGGAATCGGGACAATGAACGGATTCCAAAATTTTGTTGCATTTAATGATACTGTAACTTGACCCAATAGTCCAATGGTTCATATAAATCAATAACATTTCCTGTACACATGGTTTGGAAAGCCCTTTCTCTGTACTTAAAAATTCCTTAAAAATGTACTTTGATTGCAAAGTTAGGAATCGGGACAATGAACTGGCTCCAAAGTTTTGTTGCATTTCATGATACTGTAGCTTAGCTCAATATTCCAAAGGCTCATATAAATCAATAACATTTCCTGTACACATGGTTTGGAAAGAATATTGATATAATCTCACTGATTGTTACGTTTGTATTACTACCACGCTCGTGTTCTCCAGAAAAGTAAGAAAAAAATTCAGTACCCAAATGTTTCTTTAGTAAGATGAGTTTCACCTATCTATCGCAGTACCTATCTAAATCCTACACTATAAAACAAGAAATTGATTAGGAAGACCTTGAGCCATATTCTGAAATATCAACGTCAACCGTTTATGAAGAATGTACATCATGTCATTACACACATGCATACAACCAATTTTTTTAAATAGATAATTTTCGCAAAGAATTATGTTTTATATTATTTATTTATTATATATTATATTTTATTCTGGAATTCAACATTTAAAATATTCTCCCTACTTCTAATTTTAATGTAATATAAAATTGACAAAAAATGGTAGACATGGGAATTAGTGTCACCATATAACGATGGGTCTTGATTCTTGCTCAAATCACAAAGCACGTAAGATTTGAGACAACCGGCATCAGACAGTGAACCTTCCAAACTTCCTTCAATTCCCTCATCTCCTTACTGTCATTTGGCCAAATCTAGTTCTATATATTTTTACAATTTCGGGGTATTTGGGTAATGTAAAGGAGGATTAGAAGCTTCAGTAGGTAGAAAAAATCTGAAAAATTGGAGGAATAATAAATTTTTTTTATTTTAGGGCATAAATCCCCACTAAATATCCTAGATTTGTTTATGATTTAGAGCTGTGTTGTAAGTCATAATTCCTATACTAACTTTAAAACAAGTATTACTGTAAAAAAATCATATTTTTAAATAAATATCATAGATATAAAATTATCGAAATGAGGTAAAATTACGGGAGGGAAAGAGACAACTATCCCCACTAAATATCCTAGATTTGTTTATGATTTAGAGCTGTGTTGTAAATCATAATTCCTATACTAACTTTAAAACAAGTATTATTGTAAAAAAATCATATTTTTAAATAAATATCATAGCTATAAAATTATCGAAATGAGGTAAAATTACGGGAGGGAAAGGACACAACCATCCCCACTAAATATCCTAGATTTGTTTATGATTTAGAGCTGTGTTGTAAATCATAATTCCTATACTAACCCTAAAACAAGTATTACTGTAAAAAAACATATTTTTAAATAAAAAGCATAGCTATAAAATTATCGAAATGATTTAAAATTATGGGAGGGAAAGGACACAACCATCCCCAATAAATATCCTAGATTTGTTTATGATTTAGAGCTGTGTTGTAAATCATAATTCCTATACTAACCCTAAAACAAGTATTACTGTAAAAAAACATATTTTTAAATAAAAAGCATAGCTATAAAATTATCGAAATGAGGTAAAATTACGGGAGGGAAAGGACACAACCATCCCCACTAAATATCCTAGATTTGTTTATGATTTAGAGCTGTGTTGTAAATCATAATTCCTATACTAACTTTAAAACAAGTATTACTGTAAAAAAATCATATTTTTAAATAAATATCATAGCTATAAATTTATCGAAATGAGGTAAAATTACGGGAGGGAAAGGACACAACCATCCCCACTAAATATCCTAGATTTGTTTATGATTTAAAGCTGTGTTGTAAGTCAAAATACCTATACTAACTTTAAAATAAGTATTGCTGTTAAAAATTCATATTTTTTAATAAATATCATAGCTATAAAATTATCGAAATGAGGTAAAATTACGGGAGGGAAAGGACACAACCATCCACACTAAATATCCTAGATTTGTTTTTGATTTAGAGCTGTGTTGTAAATCATAATTCCTATACTAACTTTAAAAGAAGTATTTCTGTAAAAAATTCATATTTTTTAATAAATATCATAGCTATAAAATTATCAAAATGAGGTAAAATTACGGGAGGGAAAGGACACAAAAAATGGTAGGGTAAAAATCATATTCGGGTTAAGAATGTTATGTTATTTAAGAATCAACAGAAATGGTGTCAGAGAATTGCTATTAATATTGATTGCAAAGAAAATTCATTTTTTCTTGGTATTTTTAATATCTAGAATTCATTAAATTCAAAACATTGTTTCTTTTTTGACCAGATAAAATTTATATATAATTGAATATTTGTGTAAAATATAAAATAATAATTAAGCAGAAAAGGCGAATTTTATATTTTGAACATATAAATAGCGAAGTTGATTGAGTAATTTATTCATTATACATTCTGCTTCAAATTCTAATTTCTACAAATTTATATTCCGACAACCTGATTTTCCTGTAAAACAAGACATGGAGTAATTTATTCGAAAATCGAAATTACTCTTTTAATAATACAAAGGGAATAGTTTATTAGGATACTGCTTGACAATATCACAAATTAGTTATATATTAAGACAAATTTGAGTAAGTTGAAATTTAGATCTGTTTCAACTCGTGGAAATGCCATGAAATTAATTCTTTAGAAACATCATTAAACTTTTCTAGGTAGAAACGTAATTATTAAGAGACTTCCCAGAACAATTTCATTTTAATGATTGGCTTTTATTTAAAGAACTTTATTTTCACAGCTTCATCTAATGAATATTTTTACAATTCCGTGATAAATTTATGAATAAATTTCAATAACTATTCTTATTTTAAAAATTTCTGTACGCATGTAGTATTAGGTTTTATTTATGTTCTTTATTAAAATTTGTTTT
This sequence comes from Pardosa pseudoannulata, assembly GCA_032207245.1. Lineage (NCBI taxonomy): Eukaryota > Metazoa > Arthropoda > Arachnida > Araneae > Lycosidae > Pardosa > Pardosa pseudoannulata. The sequence continues at coordinate 110,757,023 of CM063508.1, read as the reverse complement.
GTATGTGTTTTAAATTAAACTTCTCTATAAACTAATTGGATTTTACATTATTTATTGGGATGTAAATTATATATGATGCTTGAGATAAAGATCATATATATTTTATATATAAGCTAAATTTTATTATCAACTTCTATTCGTGTAATTAAGATCTTAAGAATAATACATCTAACAAAACACACGTAAAAGAGGTAATTTCTTTCATACATGAAATTTCCGATAGTAATTAGAGAATTAAACATTTTAATGCAGAATAATTCATGGTATAAAAATATAATTAGCTCGTGTTCTAGCAGGAATATTTTGAATATTAAAATATGTATTAAGAATATATATTAAGAATTAATCATATGTAATATATTAGGATTTATCCAAGAAAGATAATCTTGCAAATCTTGTATTTTACTGGATTAATCCTTTGTATTGAGGTTTTTGTAATGTGAAATAAAATGTTAAATAATAATTCTATCTGGTTTTTAAATACTTATGAATAATTTTTTTTTAGATTTTATTCATTTTATATACTTTATACTAGCAACGGATGGTAGGAGTATGGTTAGATATTTTAAACTACTTATTATCCTTACTTTTGATTAACCTTGATTTAAATGAAAAAATTAAATGCAGTTAATTTTTAATGCATTTAAGTTGCATGCAATCTTACTTGAGTTAGTTGCTAAATATAATTACGTACCAAAAAATCAATTTTATATTTTTTACCTATTTATTTATTACACCTGTTTCCTGATTACTTTTTATCGTTTTCCTAATTATATTTATTTTATTTCTGTTCATAGTAATTCAAAACACAAGCAACCTGTTTTTAAACCGTACAAACGGTGTTCGTATATTTCGCATTTATATGGTAGCATTTATATAGAAATTCATAAAATGTTATAGAAATTTTTCATGCGTGTCAAAGTGTTAACAAACCCTCCAGTTTTTATAGATACCATTTATACAGGAATTAATAAAATCTTAAGCATGTCAAGTAATAGAAATTCATAAAATCTTATAGAAATTTTAATCATGCGTGTGAAACGTTTCACAAAACCTTCAGTTTTTTAAAAACATTTATAGAGGAATTCATAAAATCTAATGCATATCATGTAACAGGAATTCATAAAATCTTATAGAAATTTTACTCATGCATGTCTAACGTTTCACAAAACCTTCAGTTCTATAGATATCATTTATACAGGAATTCATAAAATCTAATACATATCATGTAACAGGAATTCATAAAATCTTATAGAAATTTTAATCATGCGTGTGAAATGTTTCACAAAACCTTCAGTTTTTTAGATATCGTTTATAGAGGAATTATGTTAAAATTCATAAATTATTGTAATACATATATTTCATATGACATCATAAAATCTTTTAAGAATTATAAGTACTTATGAGAAGGTCATAAAAAATTTTGCTTTTTAATGAGAATCATCAAAACCTTCAGTTTTTTAGATATCATTATAATCTCAAAACTAATGCAATTTAGAATGGAATTCATAAAATTTCAAAAATTTTCTTAGCTACGTCAAAATTATCGCTGTTTTTCCCAATTTTTTTGCCAGAACAATTAATAGAATTAAAATAATGAAACTATCATTTCTATCACAGTAACAAAATATTATACTTTTTTTTTTAGAAGATGTCCCCACAAATCCTCTTTAAAATAAAAAAAGCTAGAAAATCAGACCTATTGTAGAGAATTGAATAAAATAAATATTTCAAGTCCAAATGTTAACAAAAGTGGAAGCAAGTTGAATAGAACTTGAAATGAAAGACAAAGAATACACCATGTCTTCAAAGTGTAAAGAAAATAATAAAATCAAAACATTTAATTTTAAATTATAGAGTAAAAATAAAAAATAAAGCTACTGCCAATCCCAGATTATACATCCTCCCCCCCCTAAAAACATTATCTTCCTTATATACAGCTCTATAGAAAAAGTTAAAAAAGCTGCACTTCTGATTGATAGATTTGAATAATCAGGAACACGATTAATTCCTTGTTTAGAAAAAACATCATTTGTAAAATCGTAAAAACATATAAAATGTTTTAAAAAAATTTAAAACTTATTGAAAACATAAGAAAAATTTACGTTTAAACTTTAAAAAAAAACTAATAAAATCTATTCTATATAAATATAGAAGTTATATCAGTTATTAAGTTTACTAAGCCAATTATTAAGTTATTATGCTTGTCAAATGGTTAACAAATCTTTGCATTTTTTAAGTTATAACTATAACGTTATATGCTCTTATAATTATTATTGATTATCATAGCAATTTTAATTGAGTAAATTAACTCTTGCAAGACTGAAACTAAATTTATGTATAATGTTGTAAGAAATAAATGAATGATATTGCATTACGCAGACAAAGCAATATAGATCTTCCTTAGACTCCTTCATGACCTGCTTTCCCCGTCTTAATAAAGGGTTAAAAGGGAAATCTCGTAATGAAAGGGATGAATATAGCAACCCAATATAAATTTATTGGTTCCAGAAACTAACGTCATTTACTTGCAATCCGTTGAGTTTCAAAGACATCTAACTGAGGTTGATCTGTACCCCAAATGAATTGATCATGATCTAAGAGGAAATCAATTATCAAGAACAAAGTCTTAGCCGCCTCCTCGGCTAAGCTGCTTGGGTTCTAGAAAGTGAACTTACTTGCATAATGGGGATTAAGAGAAACTTCTAAAAATACATTTAAATCAAATCCTTCGCTTTAATACTTAATACTTGAGTTGTGTATATATAATATAATTATATATATAAATTTAATAAAATTAATATATATTATATATATATATATATATATAAGAAATTATTAGCAACACAAGCAATTAATTATAATTATCCTATAAAAATACATATTTTTAAAATTATATCAAGGGAAATCTCGTAATGATAATATTAGCAAACATACAATAACAATTAAAGTAATTAACTCTTTGACTGAAACTATCAGTTTATGAAAGTGATTTTATAAAATGAACTTTGATTTAGATTAACACAGTTAAGAATCAGATTTTCTGACGAGACGTACTAAATTAGTTGAATAACATGGTTTGTTTGTAGTACAAAAATTACTTATAGGAAAACGACGAAATGCTGTCTTCTAAAATTCTGGAAAAATTTAGACAAATAAACTAGCTTTACATTATTAGTTTAAGATTGCTCTTTTCATTTTTTTACAATTTAAAAATGTTTACATATAACATACTTCGAAAACATTAAAACTATATAGTACTATTTCTATTTGATTTTTCATATTTACGATACTATTATAAATTTATCCACTAAAAATATTTTATTTGTAATTTTTTGTTTACAAAAATTTGTTATATATATATATTATTTTGTTATTAATATATTTTTCTTTATAGCTTTCTATTTATATATTTGTTTATATATTTCAATATAAAATACGAAAAGTTCTTTAAAAAATTAAATAATTTTTGATCTAATGAGATTTAAGTGAATAACTAAATTTACGCGCAAAACGCCAGGTTTCGGTATAGTTCCGCAGCGAAATCTGTCCGCACACAATGTGTTAAAAGGATATAGTCTTAGTTCTGATACCGATATTACAATATTGGAACTGAAAGAAAAATTATTAAAGGCTGTTTTTGATTTAGAATAAATATTTCCTCTGTTTGGTATAAAAAAGTCTACAGTATAAATACGGTTTTATCTTCATAAAATGTATCTAATTTTGTTATACTGAAAAATGTATTTTTTAGAAACATATAAAGGAATTTAGAAATATATAAAGGAATTTAGAAATATATAAACGAAGGAAAAGTAGAAATGTGTTTACCCGCTTAATAAATTGCAAAATTTGTATATTAAATACTAAATTTTTTATATCAAATGAAAGACTCAGTTACATCGCTATATATTTTTTTGTTATAACATTATAAAGTCTGTTTTTTATCTTAGTTTTGTAATAATTTAATTTGTTTTTTTTATTTTAAAATGTAGATATTTTATAAATGTATAAGTTATAAATAGAACAGTTATTTTACTTGAACATTATATAAACTTTTCGTTTCGTTTCGTTATATATACATATCTGAAGAGTTTTTTGGAGGGTAAAGTAATTTTATTTGTTTCATTAGATGTATAATTTTTATAACATTTACGTAAAAATACTACTTGAAATGACGAAACTAAATAATTTTTGGAAGATAGTCTGTTATTGAAGAATTTATAAAAGACATTTCTCCTAAAGGTACATAACTTTTGTTTCATATTGAATCAAAGTTGAAATGCTATAAGATTTTTTGTCATTTAAGAATGCTGTGAAGGAATAAAAGTATGTATTTCTCCCATTTGTAACCCCTTCCTGTGGAATATATTTACAAAAAACGTGCCAAAACGATTTTTCTCATTAATTTTGTTAGTTTATCATAAATGTAGAAGCAGATTACTTTTGAAAGAAACAAATTTTAAACGAAATAAATACTGCTTTCAACTTTTCACATATATGGAAAAACCATGTAACTGTCATATGAGGGGATCAATAAAATTTTAAATTTTTCAGAAATGTAAAGTACCCTATGAGGTAGATAAAAATAATCGTTTGCTTTTGGCTGAGAACTATCTGGTACACTCTCAGAATTTGTTTATCTTTACTGACAGCATGTTAGTTGCCAACCTTAATTTTCTGTCATATTATGTGATAGGATGGACAGCAGAAATTATAATACTGGCAGTGATTATTTGGTGTTATATATGATTGATGTCCATACTTTAGCGAACGATGCAAACCGTGTGGTTATGTATAACAAACATTTCAACAAAATTATCGATGATTAAATTTAAAATGATCACATCTAATTTAAAATTAATTAAAAATAATTAATCGAAATTTAAATATAAAATTTATCACCTACTATTATTTAAGTGTAATATGAAAGAAAATTATTTACGCAAATCTAAGTTCATATAAAACGTATTAAAAATAATGTAGATGATAAATAATAATTTGAAATAAGAAATAAATATGAGATGATTAAAGGTATAACGTCATAATGATAGAGAAAAATATTATTTTCATCTAGTTATAATGTCATAAATTGAAGAATCTAATCATCGCCTGCTCTTAACCGCGACAATATCACTTGAAATAATGGCATTAAACGATCAAAAGGGGGGAAATGTATTTCGAACGTTTTTGAACTCGATTTAAATTTTGCTAACATCAACATCAAGAATCCAATATGGAAGTCTCTATCCATTCTGATCCATCCGCTTCATAAATTCGAGGACCGAAGGACATAATTTAAGCTACTATTATATAGGGGATGTTAATGGATTACAGCAATTTTGCTCAAATTACAAAAAATACTTAAAATAACAATTGTTTAGATAAATATAATAAAATAATACAATAATATTATTATATACGTCAACTGCCATGAATTCCATGGCCCCCATTTTTCTTTGAATTGCACAAATCCTTTCCAGTATCCAAGAAATAGACAAATCGAAAAACTGTCAAACTTTCGAGGGAAAGTATTACTATCTATTGTAAAACTGATAAATTAAATATTATGAGTTCGACGAATTTATTTCGAATTCACGGATCCTGCATTGCCTGAACTGAGAACGGTAGTTACAGGCAGATTATAAACATATCAGTAATGTACTGGCAGGTTATTCACTGTATATGCTTTTGAATTATGGCTGTTATTTACCGAATTAGAAAAGTTTTTGATTTTAAAGAATTAAAAAAACAGTCCTTTAAAATTTTAATTAGGACTGATTTTTTTATTAATACTACATTATCTCAACTATTTATTTTTAAGATAAAAAACATAAGGTATTGTTTATAATGTATGTGAGTTATATTTCAATATCTAATGAAATATTTTTTAATCATTTTTATCAGAGATATTTATAAATATTCAAATACATAAACCTGTAAGTAATTAACTTTTATTACTGAAATGTAGGGAATTTTTTAAATGTGTCTTTTTACTTCCAACAAACAATAACGTGTACAACGTAAAAGTAAGTATTCTAAACACGATAAATAGTTTTATTATCTGTAGTTTGAACATTTTAAGTGTTACGTTTGGACGTACGCACTAGGAAACATTCCAAAATGTTTATATCCATTTTGACCATTCGTGAACTAGTTTAATAAGGGAAAATTGTTAAATATTACAGTTTTTTACTTCAACTATAGATATCTTTATATAAAAAATTCTTCTGTCCCTGTGTTTGTAATAGAAATTTTCCTAAATAGTTGGTCTAATTTTGATAAAATTTTGTGTATGTAATTAAGTGATTCAAGAATGGTTTATATTCTTAATTTGATCCGAAAAAAATATTTTTTTTATTGAAAATCCAGAATTGCACGCCTATTAAGATTATTATAATGCCGTTTGTAACCCTATCCTTTTCGCAGCACTTCTGTATCATCTTCAAGCAGTAGGTCTAGATCTCGTTAGATTTATATTACAAAAATCTACAATGTAGAATTCCAAACCTCGTAAGAAGGTTTGTGAGACTCACTGCACTTCGGCGGCGATGTCAATACCTGCAGCTTTGTATGGATTTTCTCGTGATCTTTGAGCAGTTTAACCTTGCATGTTTTATTATAGTTTAAACATTAATTTTATCTTCCCTCAGTGGATCATCCACAACATTACGCGAATGTAAATTCATTAATACTGAATATTATTTACTGTTTAACTATATCAAGTTTGTATAAAAATCATCACTTTGTCTTCGAATATATGTGAGGTTAAATGACTTAACAACGAAAAGTCCTTTCTATATATATTACAATCGCTTATACATTTTGCTTTAACTGTAAATTTTGGGATAGGGACAACAAATTTTCTCCAAAGTTTTGTTGCATTACATGGTACTTTATCTTGGTCCATAGTCTCATATAAATCAGTAATATTTCCTGTACGGATAGTTTAACAAGAACTTAGGTATCATCTCAGTGATTGTTACATTTGTATCACTTCCACTGTCGGTTTTCCAGAAAAAGTAACCAAAGGATTCAGTATCCAGATTCTTCTTTTGCTTGGAATTGTGGCTGATATTTACCGAATCAGAAAAGTTTTTATTTTAAAGAATTAAAAAAATAGTCCTTTTAATTTTTAATTAGGAAGGATTTTTTTTATTAATACTACATTAAACTCAACTTTTTATTTTTTAAGGCAAAAACGTAGGGTTTTGTTTATAATGTATGTGAGTTATATTTCAATATCTAATGAAATATTTTTTAATCATTTTTATCAGAGATATTTATAAATATTCAAATACATAAACCTGTAAGTAAGGAAGTATTATTACTGAATTATTACTGAGTTTTTTAAATATTTCATTTTACTTTCAACAAATAATTTAGTGTACAAAGTAAAAGTAAGTATTTTAATCACGATAAATAGTTTACTATCTTGTGTTTGAACATTTTAAGTGTTACGTCTGCACGTTTGCAATAGGAAACATTCCAAAATGTTTATATCCATTTTGACCATTCGTGAACTAGTTTAATAAGGGAAAATTGTTAAATATTACAGTTTTTTACTTCAATTATATATATCTTTATTTAAAAAATTCTTCTGTCATTTTGTTTGTAATAGAAATTATTCCTAGATAGCTGGAATAATTTTGATAAAATTTTTGTATGTAATGAAGTTGATTCGATAATGGTTTAGATTCACAATTAGATCCAAAAAAAATATTTTTTATTAAAAATCCAGAATTGCACACCTATTCAGATTATTATAATGCCGTTTGTAAACCTATCCTGCCGATGTATCTATGGCGTAGTGTTCAGCTCAAGGGGCTTCAGTCCCAAGATCGAATCCCCGTAAAGGCGATATGAGAATTTTAATTTAATCTAATTATGTTTGTGATGTCTGCACACATGGTGGTTTTAAGTACTTTTAAAATATTTTTTCTTTACTTTTCCACCAAAATGGTCCAATTCATAATGTCTTTATAAACATTTTACTGTTCGCGAATTTACAGCGTTAAAACTGGGCAACGACTGCGGGGTTGTCTAGTAATACATAAAATCTATTAAATTGTCATACAGAGAGATAAAATTGAGTTAAATAAATCTATGTTTCATAATTCCATATTATGTATACATTATATCATTTTTGGGTAGCATTATATATGAACTGATATTTATAACTAGATGTATATATCACATTTAAACAGAAAGAAAGTAAGAACACTTCTCTACTGAATTTAAATATATCACTTTTACCCCATTTCTGCTAGAGATAAAATGAATCAAGATAAATAGTGCTAACTAAGTCATTAGCAGTCCAGATGAAAGATTTTAAATGCTACCCCTTGTGAATTCGAGTAAGTAGAACTTCTCAAGTCATACTTGTTTGTGAACCTTGAAACTTTCTACGTCGCTGCTTAAAAGCGTTTGTTTAGATACACTTCTAACCGGAATAAATTTTAGTCCGGCAGTGTAAATCTGACGGGGATTTAAGTCTGTGATTTTTAATTAGGACTGATTTTTTTATTAATACTACATTAAACTCAACTATTTAACTTTTAAAGTAAAAACATAAGGTATTGTTTA
>CM063508.1:110740937-110743437 GCA_032207245.1 Pardosa pseudoannulata | reverse complement strand
AGTCTTACCTGTGAAATATCCAATTTCCTTTAAATGTGTTTTTACTTTATTCTTTAATATTAAAATCCTTTCCGATGTTAAACATACAACTAATAAATTAGATTTATTGGAGATTGTGAATAAAGAAAAAAAATGTACTTCGAATAAAAACTGAGCTAATTTAAGTATAAACAGAAAAAAAAGAAACGTGCAAAAATCTCTAGAAATTAGGAAAAATGCAATAAACCTGGAATGCGTGCTAACGGGAGCGTGTAATACATCTGTACCGAAATATCTCGAATAAAAATAACATGGATAATAAGAGAAAAAGAAAAAAATAGTTTTAGAAAAGAATCATAGTTTTCGATGCAAATAGGTGTGAATAAGCAGACTGAGTAACTCGTTATTTCTTAACAGTCATATTCGTACTCTAAGAAATGATAATGATGTGGAAAGAATATAAATTATAAAATGAAAGATTTTGACCGAAAGCGAAAAGATGAAAAGTTAATACGTGGAAAATAAAAAAGAATGTGGAATTATATGTATTTAGCTTCAAAGTAAGAATAACTAATAATTTGTTCTAGCACAAAAATAAAGAACAAATAAAATCAGGACGATCCACAAAAACACATAAAGATTTATCTTAGCATAGATAAATAAGCTCTTTTAAAATTTACTTGTTAAAAACGTTAATGATAGCGTCATAACTATTTTCATGGAGTTTTAATCCGGCAGATAATCATCAATTGTTTTCTCATTTACACGAAAATAATTAAGAGACTTTTGGTTTTCAATTAATATCTCATTTAAATATTAATATGAAATAATGAGACTTATAGAATATAGTTCTCCAGAAATTTTCTAATATTTTGAAACCTGTTTTGTCTTGCATTGCATTAAAAGATGAAGTTCTTATTTCAAATAATGCAGGTAAGGAATTATTAGTAGCTTATACCGATTATATTTCGTTTAGAAAAATACATAAATATTCAGACAGTAAGAATTACCATTTTGAGTAATTTTATTATTATCATTATTTTTTAAGATTCTACAAAGTGGATATGATATCTTCATGATTTTACGAATCCACGGATATATATTTCACTCCGAACCACTTTCGAGAAGATGAGATTATGCACAGACAGACAGACACATATCTTAATACAGTAGATTATCCGAAGAAATTGAGACCAAACATACTTCGGATAATCGAAATTTTCAGATAATCGAGAATTCATCAATAGTCATCTTATATAATATGTATCATCGACATTTGTGTAATAACATTTGATTGTTCTTTGACTCGGTACTATGACTTTCCAAATTTCGAAACGAGGTGTGTTTTTGTTTAGAACAGGGATGTTTGAAAGTAGGGAAGAGTACACTCATACAGAGAATTGTGTTTGCAAGAATAAATTCTGAAAAGGGAATTCTAAAATATTTATCTGCACTCGTAGTTTGGATAGGACTTCTTGTATACAAAAGGAATGTGGGAAAAAAGAAAAGCTTAAAAATGCATGTTTGAAAAGAGAAAATTTTGGATGATAGTAGAAAAGGAAAAAAGAGAAGAAGAAACCTACTAGAAAAGAGTTTTGGTTAATCAACGTTTGGATAATTGAGGTTCTACTGTATTTGCAAGATGTCATATTTTTATAAAAGACTTATCTTGAAACTTGATAACTGATATTTAATGAAATCATTAAGCATTCGTTTGACCACCAACTTCTCTAACACGCTTTCTTAGCATTCCCCCTCAATGTTTTCTTGATAATTTCATTGATCAGGAGAGGTATTTAATCCAAATTTTTATCTTTTGTTAGAAGGAAACTAAAGGTGTGCCCTTTTAAAATGTAAAAAAAGTGCTTAATGTAAGAGATTGTAGAAACTAATAGTTTAGGAAACAGTCGTATAACTATACAACTCTCTGTCATCCATGTGTAAATTCATCTGATTGCGAACTTTATTTGTTACACATAAAGTATCTTTCCCCATGATACCACCTGAGATAAAAGGTTTAAACTTGAAATAAGCTAATAATCTTGAAAACGTGACAAGTGTTATCACATTACATTATATCGTTTGCATAAATATATGATACCTTACTTACGTTATCTTATATATAGGGTGACACAAAAAAGGAAACATTTAAGATGCTTAGTGGCAGCCATCAGCAGGTAGCATCACTGTGGGATAGTGCTTTGAGTAAGTAAAGACTTTGCCATTTTAGTAGCCATTGAACAGGAAACAGTGTGCATTCGCCATAAAAATGTATTATAAAAACAATGGTAATTTGGAATCTACGAAATGAAGCAGGGAAATGCGATTAGTTTTACAACTTATGATGGCAGGATACTGTCCTATAAAATGTTGGTTTAATAACTTGGAATCGGTTGGGTCTGCCACAAAAACAAACCAGAAATGCGAATAAGAGGTGCTCGTAATAGTCCAATAATCATTCAAGTTTTACTCAATTCTGTCCTATGGAGCCCTGGTGTTCAATGCAAAAACAAGGAGCTAT
>CM063508.1:110730937-110738437 GCA_032207245.1 Pardosa pseudoannulata | reverse complement strand
TATATATATATATATATATATATTTATATATATATATATATATATATATATATATATATATATATATATATATATATATAATGGTATCCATGATGGATACTGTGCAGTCATGAGGGGAAGAAGCGACATGTAAGTTTGAAAAGGAGAATATTCAGTTTTTTGACATCTGGTCTATGGCTCGTCTTCTCGCCCAAAGGTGCACATCGAATATATAGTATTGTGATGAACTAACTTGTCAGTTATTAGTCACTTGTAACGTTATCAGTTATTAGTCATTTGTTAAGAATTGAAACTAAATTAATTAAAGGAGTTATATAAGAATAACTGAGTTCAGTGTGTACGAAGTGGTCAAGTTTGTAAGAAAAAGAGAAACAAATGTATTTTCGGGATAGAATCACTAGAAACTTATTTTAAAATTCAATAATTAGTTATATATATATATATATATATATATATATATATATCAAATATATCATTACTTAAGTAGATATTTACAATGATATAGGTATATAAATGTAGTATATAATTTATACCATCACAAATGGAAGAAACCCGTTTATTTTGTAGTTGGGTCTAAAACATTGTTGAAATTATAAACAAAGACACTTTAGGATCAAAGTTTCCTAAGGCCACTACTATCACGGACTTCTGTCTGAAAAACACGTACACCTCGATTCACACAATTACAAATTAATGCTGTATATGTTATTAGCAACATAAGTAACTTGCAATCATCTAAAACTAAACTGTTTGTATGTTTGTTGAGAAATCAGCAGTTTCAAATTTTGCTACCAACTGTTATTAAGATGTAAATCAAATTATTATAAAACACATAGATGATATACTATAAGAAGTGTTACGAAGGATAAAAACTCGTCAAAAATATTTTAATTTACATCCAATAGTTAAATTCGTACTATTGATCCCAACACGATCTTGAGATAAACGAGAGGGCTCGTTAAAGAAGTCAATATTAATTGCTTATTGCAATACTTGCTTATTATACCACAGATTAGTTAATCAATTCTTTCTGTTGAGAACATTCTCAAAAATCACTTCACAAGAGAACTTGTTATCAGTTGCTACTTTCCTAATTCATGGGCACACAGATCCTCATTCCTGAACTCCGACGAATTTTGGCTTTTTTTTTTGGGGGGGGGCGGGATTTGAAACATCTAGTCCTTCTTGACAAAACAAAATCTTATACCCGTTCTAAAAGACAGCTTTTCACGATCTATTCTCAGTATTTACCAAGGCATACACTGTGGTCAACTGTAGAACATACTATCTTATGATTCCAAATGGTAGATGAAAATTATGGTAATCATATTGAACATCTATTGTCGTAATACATTTTTCCTTGAAGTAAAAGCAGGCTAAATATGTAATTCACCAAAAATGATTTTTAAATATTGAACTATTTTTTTATTCGCTCAATTTTCAACACTTTATTGGGCCCTACACAATATTTCATAATTTTCTAAACTACAGTTTCGCCTGTAGATAACTTTAAAGTAATAAGCATAGTTTTATAAAAAGTGTATAATATAATTTTCAGAACTCATAGGTTTAGTCTAGTGCATAGTTATATATAAAATATGCAATAATGAAATAAAGAACTACTTGACTTTTAACATGATGTTACTTACACAGATAAAAAAGACAAGTAAAAGGAGGTCATTTTTTACTGTCTCTTAATCCGTTGAATTTTAACAACTGTCACTATCTAGTTTCGAACATATATTTTCTATTTATTCTTCTGTAGAATATAAACGAGTTCCGTGCTCTATCTTAGAAAGAAATAAATGGTATGAGGAAGTTAAAAGATGGGTCAAAAATTTCAAAATCTGAAAGAAGAGACCAAAGAAAAAAAGATTAAACCTGTTTTGAAAATTAAAAGATCTATAGTATGTATGTACGATTAAACCAAGAAACGTAAAATCGTATTGAAGACAAAAAATTGAATTTATTATAAATATTGAAAAGTTACTTCACTTTAATACATATAGATTATTTACATTTTACAAATAAACATAACATCCCACCTTTTAACCAAATTTTAACCTTTGCAGATAGTATTAAAATTAATTCCTTCCAGAGTAAAATATGTACAAATGTTTTAAATGCTAATGGACTTTTGATATGTGAAGACAATAAGTATGTTTAATTTTTCCCTTAAAGTTAAAAGTTTCAAGTGGATGGAGCACATAAAATAGGTTCGTAGTTGCAATTTCCTAGAATTTTAATGTACACAAATAGAGGTAGAAGGCGAAGCCTTGGGGTAGTCAACTTGATGTCTTTTTTCCATATTAAAAGGACCTTCCGTAAGTTAAGGTTGGTTCTTTCATTTTAATGGTACTCTTCTAAACAAAAGATTAATTGTTTACCTTAAATCCAATAACCTCTGGCTTATGAGCTTGTCCAAGTGATATTAGTAACAAAACATGTTCAATCCTTATATAATTTAATTATAAATGCTTATAATTATTAAAAATTTCTTATAGTTATTTACCAGAACTTGGAGATAAACATTAATTTGAAAATAGTAATTATTCAAAGTTGTATAGTACATGGTTTCCTATGTAGATTTGGATATCATTTTTATGACAATTTCGATTGATTAAAAAAAGTTCACTCTATGTCTGTATAATATGTTAAAAAGCTGATAACAGTCATTATTCCATATATAATAATAGCGTAAGTTATCTGTCCGTCTATCCTCGGATTTATGAAGTGGTTGGACGTGGAATGGATAGAGGCATACATATTGGATAAAATGGGGTTAGCAGGCATTAGGACAATTCAAAACCAGTAAAATTCTAAAATATCGATCCGATTCTAAACTAAATTGGTATAAATATACTTTATATCACAGCGAAAAATACTGTGGTATTTAATACGTTCGAAATCCACCCGCACTTTTCGAGCTTTTAATGCCATTATTTCAAGCTCTATTTTACCCGGCTTAAAGCAGTCGACTAAACTTATCAAGCTATCACATAATAAATAAACAAAAATTAAAATTTTTTTCTAGCATTATGACGTCTTTTCTTTAACCATCTCATTTAATAATTTATTTTAAAATTATTTTAATATCGTCTGCATTATTTTAATTTTTTTTCACGTTTTAATAATGAACTTAATTATTACTTAAATAATTTTCTTTTATATTTGGCTTAAATAATAGATAAGGGATATATGTGATAATTTTAAATTAAATCATCGATTACTTTTTGTTGCCATGAATATTTAGCACCGGTAATATCAACGAATTTTATCCATTTTCAGGATGAATGATAGTTTCATTCCTTTAATTCCATTAATTACTGTGGCAAAAAATAGGAAGAACTTAAAAATGAATTTGACGTAGCTAACACAATTTTGAATTGTTTTTCTAAATGAAATTCAACGTGATTTTAAATTTCATTCACTGTATCGGGAGACTTTAGAGGAGTATGAAGATAAACAAATTATTGAGCGTATAACTGATAATTCTCAGCCAAAAAATAAACCATTTTTTACCTGCCTGATAGAACACTTTACAAATATGAAAAATTAAAAAGTTTACTGATCCCTTCATATGGCAGGCCATATGCTAGTTCAAAATTTATAATATAGGTAAATAAAATAAATGTTAGTTTATGACTAATATACAACTTCCTAACTTTAAATTGCAATTCTGAAATCAACTAATTTTTTTCTTATTTTTTAATTGCCAAACCATAACGAAGATATCTATTATTGAAATGTATGTTTTACACATTTTAATTTTAATTAACAAAAATCTAATCTACCTAATTTTTTTTAAAGTTCTACTAATATATAACATATTTACTTAAATTTTTGTGTAATATGATTTTATTTATCTTCCATATATCTGTTTGTTTAAATTCTAATTTTACAATAACTTTAAAAACATTAAAGAAAGCTTTTATTATATGTTTTACCAAATTTACTTTTTTTAAAGTAGCAAATTTCGGATATTTCTCATCTGTAAATGTTTATATTAGTGATAGTTTCTAAATTCTTTAAATGAACCTGCCTTTTTGGGGAGGAGCATTTTTGCAGTGTTATCTACACTATTATATTTCGAACATTATATGTACTTAGTTATTTACTAATTTAAACTACTAAAGCAATTAACACTAAAATGAAATACATTAAATATATATATATATATATATATATATTCATACATATATATATATATATATATATATATATATATATATATATATATATATATATATATATATATATATATATATATATATATATATATATATATATATATATATATATATATATATATATATATATATATATATATATATATATATATATATACATATATATATATATATATATATATATATATATATATATATATATATATATATATATATATATATATATATATATATATAATATATATATATATATATATATATATATATATATATATATATATATATATATATATATATATATATATATATATATATATATATATACAGCGAATATATACATTTTCTTATGTAGAGTTTTAAAAGGTATTTGAAGCATCGCATGAAGTGTCTATAAAGGCTTTATGCCTTCAAACCACACAAAAGTTGCATTTGGTTTTATAAATTCTAGAACCAATTCCGTAACTTACTGCGAGCTATCAAACACATCTGGGATTTTCTGGTCGACTTCGCACAAAAGATTAAAATTGATTCTTCAAAACACAGAACTCATTTTTTACACAAGCAATTTTCTTATGTGAGGTAAAAATGTGGAAAACAGTTCTTTGAAAGAATATTAAGAAACTAGGGAATGCCTAAAAGAAAAAAAAAAGTGTTTAAAAAGAAGGCTTTGAAGAAAGATAATATTAAACGATGAACATATGGAACTTTTTTTTGAGGCCGAATACATATGAAAATATAGTTTTATATTAAATTATATCAAAATATTAGTAACATTTTATTTCCAGCCAAAATTTCCAGAGATTTAGTGTAAAATGTAACACATTTTGTATCATGTTTTGGACAAAAACCTTTGGGTGTGAGCCAGATATAAAAATATTTATATATGTCAATGATCATTATTTATAAATCAATTAATTATTTTTTGTTTAAAATGTAAAAGCAATTCATGTATTGATGATCAGTATTAAACTTCATATAATATTTATAACAAAACTATTGTGTAGCGAACTTTGCACAATGCTATTAATCCAAAAGTTATTTAAAAAATAAGTAATTTGATATTTCTCATTTAATTGTAAGTTCATTGTCTGTTTAATATTTGTAAAACAAACCTGAAATAAAACAATTTTATTTTTTTAATTCTAAGTATATATTTATAAAATTTTATTAGACGTTAAAGTAGTTAGGAAATTTTATACATCTTGATATAATGTTCAGTAAATATTTATAATGAAAAATAAAGATCAATAAAATCACGATATTTTTGCAAAATAATATATTACATCACGATATGCTGAATATCTTAATTTAGTATATAAGTTACAACTAAAATTAATCTGTAATTTAAATTAATGTAATCACAAATCCATAATTAGAATAAGTTACTAACCTATTTCTACAAAAGAAATTAAAAAAAAAACAGTTTGTAGAAAAGTAAAATTAAAATACATATATGACCAATAAATCCTTATATATGACCAATAAATCTCTTTTTTCAATACCTTTAGGATATTATTCATTACATAGAAAAAATAACTATTTTCGTACGTAAAAATATATCTCTTGATATATATATTCTGTAGAAAAGTATAAGTTTTGCTAATCACATTCCTGATAATTTACATTCTGCTACATTAATTGTTCCATAATCTTTTTATGTTGCAATTAAATATTAGGCATCCCTTTATAATTATGTAAGAAATTAAATAATTCTTAATTATCTCAAAAAAAAACCTAGCATTTTTGCCGTTGTTTACAAACCCCAAAAATAGCCATCCACAAACATTAAACTTATAATATTTAAATATTTTATACGATCAATGTTGATTTAAAAAAGTACATATAACTTAATTAAAAACGGCACTTTATATTATTGAACATTATACACAGTTGAAAATTGTACTAAAGAACATTGTACACTAGTTAACCTGTATTGTGGAAAAACAATATATAAACCTTTTACAAGTTAACAAGGGCAGACTGACAAATAAAAACTATTATTT
This sequence comes from Pardosa pseudoannulata, assembly GCA_032207245.1. Classification (NCBI taxonomy): domain Eukaryota; kingdom Metazoa; phylum Arthropoda; class Arachnida; order Araneae; family Lycosidae; genus Pardosa; species Pardosa pseudoannulata. The sequence continues at coordinate 110,732,244 of CM063508.1, read as the reverse complement.
AGAATCTTGCAACGTTCATTGAGATATACCCAGAAAACTTTCTAGTTGACTAAGCGACAAATTCTAGGCTGCGATGCTTCTTAAAATACCACATTAAATTTTCAATTATTGTTGTGTTTGGATTTATTAATTATTGATTTTCTATATTTAAGTAATCGAAATGTATTTGTGTGGGTTGTAATTATTTATTTATTGCGTTTTGAAGTGGTTTTGACGCTTTAGGCCGTAGTCTACCATTACTACCGCAGAGGGTCTGCACTGACACGTGTTACAAATTTGTGCTTAATTTTTTAAGAGGTCAAAGATCACATTTAGACTCATCATGGAATACGACTATCTGCTACTTTTAGAATGAATATTTTACGATGTCTTAAATAGTGACCTAACTAAAAAAAAACTACTTAGATTTATTATGCTAATAGTATAATAAAAAAAGAAAATGTAAATGTATGAAGAAATCTTAAAACGTAACACTTTACATTGTATTTTAAAATGTAATTTAACCTAAAATAAAGTACAATGTTTATTTTATTTTTCGTAAGTGAAAATTTCTCAGGTATCAGACAACTGAAAACTGTTAGAAATATAAAATTTAAAAATAGCCTTTCTCATATTATAAAACGACATAGTTTGCTTGCATCAATACAATTAAAATATAAAGCTAATTAACATCTATTTATTATTAAAAAATAGTTTCTAATTTGCAATTATCAAAAGTTATTTTGCTGGCAAATGTATTTCTATATTTTCCTCTTAGCATATACATTTCTTTTATTTTCAAATATATTGTGTAAATAACTAAAGAAAATAATATTTATAAATTCAAATTCTTATTAATGTTTAATGGAATTTTTTTCTTTTAAATGTCGGAGAATTTTTTTATATTGAATCAAACATGGATTGTTTCTAATTTGCAATTATCAAAAGTTATTTTGCTGGCAAATGTATTTCTATATTTTTCTCTTAGCATTTACATTTCTTTTATTTTCAAATGTATTGTGTAAATAACTAAAGAAAATAATATTTATAAATTCAAATTCTTATTAATGTTTAATGGATTTTTTTTTCTTTTAAATGTCGCAGAATTTTTTTATACTGAATCAAACATGGATTGTTCTAAATAAGGGATTTTTTGGAATAAATGTATTATTTCCCCATATCTATATTCAAATACACATAATCTGTAATATCAGGCAAGCTTTCAATGTGCTCCATATTTATTACAAAAGTTAGGTAAAGGATTAAGCAAGAAAAAATCAGGAATCAAGGTCAAGGTCAAGGTAATTGGGTTATAGCGAAGTGGAAAG
>CM063508.1:110663437-110720937 GCA_032207245.1 Pardosa pseudoannulata | reverse complement strand
AGACATTACAGATTGTTGATTTTTAAATACACATAAAACTCTTCGAGTCTCGAAGATCATCCCATAAGAAATAATGGATTCTAAAAGTACAAATAAAAATATTCTTTGAAAGACTTATTTATATTTTTACGAAAGTTCTCCAAGATAATTAAGTGGTGCAATTAGAGATACATCTGTTACCGCAAACGAAAGACTTCGAAATAGAGATTTACAAAGCCATGAAAAGCTATCAGCGTCTTTGTGCCTCAGGGAGTAGGGGTGCATTTCCTAAACAATCGACCTGAACCTCCTACCTCAAAACTCCATGATGGAAAACACTGGCAGAAATGTACAATACATTCATTTGTGGAACGTTTTTGGAGGTCGAAAATTGTACGTGACAACCGCTTTGAAGACATCATCGGTTTGAAGGAAATGTACGCGCGTACCGTTTAGAGGGTTAAAGTAATTCAAACTTACTTTTCAAAGATTTCGGATTTTGAAAGTAATTTAGAAGTATACCTGGTTTATGTTTGGAGGTATCACTAAATTTCATCGCTGTTATTCTTTTCTGAGGTTCTTATCCCCTATATAATAATATCCTAAGTTATGTGTTAATATGTCCTCGAATTTATGAAGCTGTTGGACTTGGAATGGATAGAGGCATCCATAGTGGATTCTTGATTATTTAGGGTTAGAAAAATTAAAAGCGAGTTCGATAACTTTCGAAATCACCCTCTTACCCCATTTTCTATCATTTAATGCCATTATTTCAAGGTCTGTTTTCCCTTGTCAAGAGCAGGTGATTAAATTCTTCAATTTATCACATTATAAGTAGATGAAAATAACATTTTTTTCTAGAATTATGACTTCTTTCCTTTAACCCTACTATTTAATCTTTCCTTATTTTAAATTATTTAAATATCGTCTGAATTATTTTCATACGTTTTATCACTTAACTGAATAATTAATTACGTGAATAATTTTCTTTTATATTTGTCTTAAATAATAGATTAGGTACATATGTGCTAGTTTGAAAATGAATCACCGATTACTTTTTTCTGCAATGAAAATTTTATTACCGCTATTAACAACAAATTCTTTTCATAAAAGTCTAGAAGTCTATTTCACAAACTAATAAATATCTAGGGTTTAAGTTATACATCTTGGAAAATTAAGAAGTTTGTTCGTTTGTGTGTTTGTTTTTTATGCATAACCACACGTTTTGTAATCTATTCACTAAATTATATTATTTAATCATTTCTTATTTTAAATAATTTAAATATCGTCTGAATTATTTTCATACGTTTTATCACTGAACTGAGATATTACATAAATAATTATCTTTTATGCTAGACTTAAATAATAGATTAGGTACATCTGTAATAGTTTTAAAATTAATCATAGATTACTTTTTGCTGCAATGAGAATTTTATCAATGGTATTAACAACATATTATTTTCATAAAAGTCTAGAAGTCTATTTCACGGACTAATAAATAATAAAAAGTTATATATCTTTGAAAATTAAGAAGTTTGTTCGTTTGTGTGTTTGTTTTTATGCACAACCCCAGTCTTTGCAATCTATTCTCTAAATTTTGGACATCATTCATATATGCCGCCAAATAATCACTGTCAATATTGAAACCTTTGCTGTCCATCCTATCACGTAATATGACAAGATAAATTAAAGTTGGCTACTAACATACGGTCAGTAAAGATAAACAAATTATTGAGCGTGTATCAGATAAGTCTCAGATAAAAAAGAAACCATTTTTTACCTTTTACTTTACACAATTCTTTAAAATTAAAAATATTACTGATCAAGTGATATGATGGGCTATATGCTAGTAAAATACAGAGTTGTAGTTGAATTTAATTAGTTCCCATCCCCTATATAATAATAGCCTATGTTATCTGTCCGCAAATTTATGAAGCGGTTGGACCTGGAATGTATAGAGGCATCCATTCAAAGCGAATAAAGTTTATCTTCTCCTAAACTATTGATCCGATTCTAAAATAAATTTGTATGAATATGCTACATATCACAGCAAAAATACTGCCGTCTTTAAAACGTTCGAAATCTACCCCTTCGTCCCTTTTCAAGAGTTTAATTCCATTATTTCAATCCCTATTTTCCCCTGTTAAGAGCAGGCGATTAAATATATCTATGTATCACTTAATAAATAGGTAAAAGTAACAATTTTTTCTAACTTTGTGACGTCATTCCTTTAAACATCTCATTTAATCATTTCATATTTTAAACTATTTAAATATCGTCTACACTATTATAATATCTTTTACCACTGAACTTATATATTACGTAAATGATCTTCTTCCATATTTGGCTTAAATAATAGATTAGGTACATATGTGATAATTTTAAATTTCATCATCGATTATTTTTTGTTGCAATGAAAATTTTATCACCGGTATTAACAATAAATTGTTTTCATATAAGTCTAGGAGTCTATTTCACGGACTAATAAATATCTAAATTTTAATTTATATGTATTTGGAAATTAAGAAGTTTGTTCGTTTGTGTGTTTGTTTAATATACATTACCACACGGTTTGACTAAATTAATTCATTGTGATTCTAAACTTTATTCACAGGATCTGGAGACTCTAGCGGAGTATGAAGATAAATAAATTATTGAGATTGAACCAGATAATTCTTTACAATAAACAAATAATTTTTTACCTACCTCATTGGGTACTTAACAGTTCTGGAATATTAAAAATTTTACTAATCCCGTCATATGACGGGCTATATGCTAGTATTCAAATAATCACGTTACTCCCACTAACACATTTACACCATTTAATTTTGAACTTCTTATGTCTATAAATACAGTCATATATGTATCAGATAAAGACATGTATTATATTAGTACTTGAAATATACTTAATGCGAAAAAAAAATACATACATAGATAAAAGCTTTAGTTTATGTTTGCATGTAAATGTGTGAAGTATTTCTTTCTTTTCAAATTGCCAAGTCAGAGAATAGATATTTTATTCCACAATTTGAAAAGTAAAAAATAATGTAAAATGAGTTAAATCCTTAATAATCAATAAATAATAAACTACACAGCAATTGAGATAATAAAAAGATAGAAACGTACATAATAAAAATAATATGTTTCTTGTATGTTAGCATCGACCTAAAACGCTATCCTTTTACTACATAACAATAAGTATTGCACGTTTATGACTTTTCTTCGAATGCAGAAATGAGGCCAGTTTCCAGTAATTCCGTTTAAATGCTCTCTCTACGACAGAGGTATTATATTTGTCACACAGAAAAAGTCATCATTTTTACTTTCATGGCAAGAGAAAATCCATGCTGTTTTTATTGTAGGTTGCTTGGCAGTAAAATACCCTTAATTTTCTGCATCTTACATAGCAAACTTTATTCATAATAGATTAGAATGATTTCAGCGTACAAATTAATCATGTGGTTCTCTCATTTTGGTAGTTTTACTCATTTTAACCTCTTCAATTAGAAATGTTTTTGAAAAATTTGCAAAAAATCGTCACATTTTTTAAATTTTATTGTTAAAATCAAGGAAATAAAACAGAACAAAGTATGTATTATTTGGGTTGAATTTTTAGATTTTTACCGGAGTAAAAGCATTTAATTTTAATATTATTTTACTTTACCGAGTTATCTCGGAAAAATGGAAAAAAGTTAAATATTTGACTTTGTATAATAGATTTTGAAGCAAGGGACAACACAAAGTTTTTATTTTATTATTAAATAGAAAGAAATGAAACAGAACAAAATATGTAATATTTGGGTTGAATTTTTAGATTTTTACAGGCGTAAAAGCATTTAATTTTAATATTATTTTACTATCACGAGTTATCTCGGACAGATGGAAAAAAGTTAAATATTTGCCTTTGTATGATAGTTTTTGAAGCAAGGGACAGCACAAAGTTTTTATTTTATTATTAAATACAAGGAAATAAAACAAAACAAAATATGTATTATTTGGGTTGAATTTTTAGATTTTTACCGGAGTAAAAGCATATAATTTTAATATTATTTTACTATCCCGAGTTATCTCGGACAGATGGAAGAAAGTTAAATATTTGCCTTTTTATGATAGTTTTTGAAACAAGGGGCAACACAAAGTTTTTATTTTATTATTAAATACAAGGCAATAGAACAAAAAAATATGTAGGATTTGGGTTGGAATTTTAGATTTTTACAGGCGTAAAAGCATTTAATTTTAATATTATTTTACTATCCCAAAGTGTCTCGGGAAAATGGAAAAAAGTTAAATATTTGACTTTGTATGATAGATTATAAAGCAAGGGACAACGCAAAGTGATACCTGGCATTCTGAACTCTGATATATGGTCTCTTTTCTTATTGGTTTACCTCTGAAATCTGTTTTAGGAGTGCACAGATTACACTGCCTCATTGGATTGTATTTTTTTTCAGCAACAGGAATAGCATCTGGAAAATGCCTTGAGGTGAACTTGAGTGGTAAAGGACTTATACTGGGTCTTCCAGATGTAGCAGAAAACTCGTCACGATGATTTTCTTAAATACGTTTTCTAATCAGTGGAAAACACGTGACCAGTTCTGTCAAAAGGACCGTAAAATCAACAAAATTTGGCAAACTACCTATCAAAGCTGAACATTTCCTTTAACTACCTCCAGGCCGAGTAAACCTGTGAAAAAACAAATCGTACAGACAATTTCTGGTTCACCCGAGTTTTTCGGTAGATTATTTAATTGCAATATATTGGAACCCGAGATAACTCGGGATAATCAATTAAGCGTATAAAACATAAAATTCAATGTAAGCAGTAATTAAGTATAAAGATAATGGTATAGAACATATGAAGTAGCTTATTTTTTGTTGTAAAACATGTGTCTTCATTCATATGCTTTACACGCATTTGTGCTTTGCACAAATTTGCTTTGCATGGAACAATTTACTACTTTATCTATTTTAGTTTCTCTTTTTAATATTTTCAATTTCAATAATATTTTCATTGCAGCAGAAAAACATTTAATCTACTAAATCTATTATACAGTGTCATTACTGGTGTAATCTACTATATTATTTTCTTGTAATTAGGTTTACTTTTTGGGATATAAGATTTAATTTCTTGATATTCATTTTAGTTTTCTTTTGAATGAAAATTTTAATTACATTTTAACAGTCGAGGCAAAAATACTAGCTAACACCAACTGTTTAAATATTATTTATTCAGTTCTCATGAATAGTGAATTAAAAAATGCTATTATATCTTGTGACATATTAAAGACTTTGGGAAGCCATACACAATACCGATTGTGCTTTCGACTGTTCTGTCACATATGTGAAAACTAAAAAGAAAGCTTTTTTGGGAGATCTTCATGAAATCAGATTTTTTAGACTTAATTTACGTATTATAGAAGATAATCAATAGTAGAAATCGTACAAATTATCTAAATAGACTGATATCTAAAATAATTTATACCGACGTGAATGCCTGTATTTAAACACCGTCACTCAAACTATTATGACTCTAAATATAATTCTACTATTAGAGATTTAGCTGGAGTATATCAATATGTGTAAAACCCATCACGGGCTCATTAAATTATGACCCGCATTATAGAGGCTCTTTCATTGGACAAAAGACCCCTAATCACCAATTAAAATCTCTTTCCAGTCGTAGATTTTTACCCGGCACATTTCATTTTAATTAAAGATCTAGTTTGAACATAATTTGATTCTTTCATAAACATGAAAAAACTTTCTTTGTATATTTACGAAAAGATTCATGTACTGGTAATTTGGTAATTAAAAATTTGAATACTAGCAAATCTCTACAATACATGTTTTAGTTTCAGAAAATAAGATATAATTAAACTGTGTGCTGCACAGATATAATGATATTTGTATGTCTTTATTTCAAACGGAAGTAGCGAGAATTATTTAATATAACTTTTAAATATTTTAATACCAACAATAATAAATTAATTAAAATTATTTAATAATCAATTTATAAAAATATTAATAAATAAAAAAAAATTTCCCTACAATAAAATACATGAATACACACAGTAAATATGACACTATAATGAATATTTTTATAACTTATTTTTTTAATATATATACTTAAATAATTAATTTATTTAAAATCTTAAAACTTAAATAAGTCCAAATATTGGAAATAATTTTGGTACTGTTAAAGAAGAATTAATGAACACATTATTCCCAGAGAGAGAATTTAGTTTCCAGCAAACTTGCAGCAAGTTCAGCATGACAAGCCTGCAAGATTGAAACAAGACTGCGGCAAGTCTATGAATTTTCGCTTGCGTCAAGGTTGTCATGACAATGTTGTCATAGCTTTGCAACAAATAGCGTTGCAAAGGGGTGGTCGCTTTGTGTTCCTTTTAATTTGCAGGAATTTTGCTGTAAGTTTGTAGCGTCAAATTTGTTATGACAAGATATTATCCAGAAAAAAAACTTGATGCAAGTATGCATGATATCTGGGTTAATACCTTGATTATCTTCTTTAATTTTCTTTTCACTATATTAATTTATTGTGGCTCTAGACAAGACTATAAGTGATCACAAACTATTATTTTTACCATGGATATAAAACCGTTTAGCTGTAAATATGTATTTACTGGAAAATTTGAAATGCATAATATGTGCTGTAGATCAAATTTCTTTAACCAATGAGGACAAAATGCAATGGTTTGAAATGATGAAAATTGTGCCACAACCGTAAAGTTTAGACACAACAAAAACTGGGAGAAGGACTGCTTGTAATACAAACTTCTGATCTCATTATTCCAGTCAAATAAGTTTTTAAACTGGTTAAAAGCCAGTACTAGCTTATAAATATAACCTACTGAGTAGCAGCTACTACTAATTAGCAGCATCAACTACTACTAAGTAACAGCATCTGTAATGCTTAGAGAAGTGATATCACACCGGGTCTAGATCCAGTTTTCCTACATGGATAAGTTACACTATGGGATTATGTAAGTATAAGTATTTTGGTTGACCATCTACGTTTAATGCTGCAAAATATGTCCAATAATGTGATCAATCTCTCTATTGGATTAGTTGACTGGGTTGATAAACACAATGTTCATCAATACTTGAGTTCCTTAATGTAAATAAATTTCTGAGGTTTTTTCTAGGACTTAACAAAATGTAATGAATATTCCTAAATTCGTAATATTTTTTGTAGATATAACATATACGTACTACTGTCTTTGTACTTTGCATTGGTATGAACTGGAAGGTAGAATTTTTCAGGAGGAATAGTAATGAATTACTGGAATTGTTGTACTTAAAATTAGTATTTAATCTTTTCATGTTGAATATAATCAACAGCATCAGCAATACTGAGAGAAGTGATATCACACAGGTCTAGATCTTGTTTTCCTACACGGATAAGTTTCAATATGTAAATATGTCAGCATTTTGGCACACCATCTACGTTTAATACTGCAAAACATGTCCCATGATTCTCAAAATCTGCAGCAAGTTAATAATATGAACAATCTCTCTGTTGGATTAGTTGATTGGGTTGATGAACAAATTGATTATAAACACTTAAGTTCAATAATGTAAATAAATTTCTAGGTTTTTTTTCCAGGACTTAACAAAATGTAATGACTATTTCTAAATACTTAATATCTTTTTGCAGGTAGAACATATATATGTATATTACTGTGTTTTTACTTATGAATTGTTAGGAAATATAAGGTAGAATTTTTCAGGTAGAATTGTGATGAATTTCTGGAATTGTTGTAAGTTACTAGCATTTGCTCATTTCATGTTGAATATAAGTTGCTAATGATTGAAAGTCAATCTTATTTTTCTATTGTCCCGTTTATTATCTTTTTAGGGACATTCAGATTTTCATGGCCAAACACGTGACGTAATATCTTAACATCGACCTAAAACTCTAGATTTTAGACCATAAAAAAATATGACTCATATACTACAGTTTCCTTGAAATATGAAGTGGGAGACGTTTAAGTAATTCTGTTTCAATGGTCTATATGGGAGGTATTATATTACTCATAGAGAAAGTAATCAGCTTTCCTTTCCCTGACAACAGGAAAATTGAGAGTGCTAATTCAGGCCTATTTTATTGCGGGCCGGTTCAATTTATTTTTATTGCTAATAAAATATTTTTATTTTCCTGGCTCTTAGATAAAGAAAATTGCTCACAATACTAAAGAATATTACGTAAGGGAGTTTCTGCTTTCATTCACACAAATTTCGTGAAAAAATGTTCCATTGTTCATTTTTGTCTTCCCTGATACATATCAGTATTTCCAAACTTAATGTCATTTTTGGCATATTTAATGTTCTGGGCATCATTTTAATAAAGTAGTATTAACGTTTCTGACAGTCTCATTTTTCTGTAAAGGCTGTCTATTCTTATAATCACGAAACAAGAGTACAAAAGGTGGGCAAGTTTATTTAATAACATTTTTATAATAATTCATCCTATATTTATTACAGATATATCGTGACTTTTACAAGGATAAATAAATCGATACTGTGCGAAATAAACTAATTTATAAAACTATATCTTCAATTTGTTTTTTGAACGCATGGATTATGTACTTAAACTTTTCCATTGAATTTTATAAATATACGAGGGTTACTCTGAAATATTTGAGATACTCGCAGATTAGAATTTACAAAATAAAAATAATGGTTTAATTTTAAAATACAAAGTATTGTAACACAACAGACAAGTTTTACTGATTTACTTAAACTTGTTTAGCGTAAAATAAAATTTAAACAGAAGAGAAAATGGAGTTGACGCGGGAACATTTTCGCAATATGATTTTCTGCGATTTTAAAATAGGATTAAATCAAGAAGAATGCTTTTAACGTTTGTAATTGAAAATGGTGATAAATCTCCAGGTCTTGCTGCTGTATTCAGATGGTTTAAAGAATTTAGCAGAGGTCGCAATTTTCTTCACGATGAAGAACACACAGGAAGGTCGCCGTCGGCAGTAATCCCAGATAATATGTCTGCTATGCGAAATATGTTAATGGATAATAATCGCTGTACCTATCAAATTATACAGAAGGAACTTAACGTTAGATCTGCAGCCATACACACAATTATGAGTTACATATGAAAAAAGTAGTTTGCCGTTGGGTTCCCCATAATCTAACTGAGCACCAAAAAGGGGAGCGTGTCAGAAACAGTAAAGAAACTCTTAAACTGCTGAATGATGCTGGAATGATTTATTTCTAAAATTGTAACGGATGATGAAACGTACATAAAGTTTCTTTGGCGTTTCAACAGAAAGAATAATTTGGGCCTTTGAAATGATCCCACGCCGACAATGGTGAGCAGACAAAACGCACTGAAAAAGTGATGTATGCAGTTTTTTCAGAAGTGCGGGATTAGTCAAAGCCATCAAGTTGGAAGGACAGAAGACAATAATAGCAAACTGGTATACCACTAAATATCTTCCACAAATTCTAGAAGAAGTCAATGTTAGGGGACTAATGCTTCACCATGACAATGGATCTTCACATACAGACAGATTAACATTTGAGTTTCTTAAACAAAAACAAATTAAAGTGATAGAACATTCGCCGTATTCACCAGATCTAGCTATGTGTGACATTTGGTTATTCCTTAATCTAAAAAAGAACTTACGTGGACGTCGTTTTTATTCATAAGAGATTGATGTGGCTATAAATACACTTTTTCATCTATTCCAAGAAATGAATGACTTGAGGCATTTAATCTGGGGAAAATTCGTCTATAAAAGTGTATTGATGCTGGAAGAATCTACTTTAAACACACCTAATATTTTGTAAGTATAACTTTAAAAACCTTGTTGTATCTCAAAAAATTTTAGAGAGACCCTCGTATATGTATTTATATTGTACAAGTATGTTTTTTTAAATTTTTAATCGTTGCTCAATAACATGTTTTCTATGTTTTTAATGTCTTTTTTATTTCTGTAACTACCGTCTGGATGGCACAGTGGCTAGCACAAACATTGGTATGGTCACCCTCGACCATAGCCATACGGTCAATATCCATGCAAAATTTGATTGTCTCTACAGGATAAAGTCGAAATTTCCCGTTAATTGGAATTCTTTCTTGAAAGGGAAGTATCGCAATAGGTGGAATATTGACATGCATTGACTTTGTTTCCTCATTACATACATTCTCAGTGACATTTCTTTCATACAATTTTATGTTTCTCATTCATACTGTGGACTAGAGTGCAGATGAAATATCAGATCTAAGAATATTAATAGCAAAGTTTCTGTTACTAAATTCTGATTTTTGCAAGTTATCTTATTATGTATGTTATAGCATTGCTATTCCAATTTCATAAAATTTCGGAGTCTCTGAATATTAACTAATTTATTATGAATTTTTGGCACTGTATATATGTTAATGGGATGTTACCATGCGTAATATTTTTATGTAATCCCTGAATAACGGAGTTAAAATCTATAGTGAATAATTAAGTATATTAATTAACTAATAGATTTTAAATTGCTTAAAGTAATGTCATAATATAAGAGTATGTGTGGATGAACTTATGCATGAAAGATGGGAAAATACGTCTGTGAAACCTAAGGAGATCATTCTACTGTACTTTAATTGTAAATTTCTATACACGATATCTGTTAGTACTGTGTAATGAGAACAGATAACAGTGAATAGGTGTAAAAAGGCTGTAATATCTTCAAGAAACATAAAATTGTATTTTCTTGTGGTGTCCAGACAAGGTTACAACTTTTTGTAAGTATTTAATATCTTACAAGTTTTAACAGATGAAATTTTATAGATTGTATATATTCATGGTCTCGTAGATTATACTAGCAATAGTAAAATTTTACTAATGATGTTACAAACATATCATGGACGAATTCACGACACCAAAAATTTTAGGTTGTTTAAAATTTTGATACGTTATATTTATGTATTCAGAACTAATTTCAGAACCAGAATGTTAAACTTGTAAAATAGATATTTGTGAGTATTGAGGTATATTTCTCTAGATTATCTTCTCTAGGGAAATTCTGTAAGTAGAAATTTTGTTAGAAGAAATGTTTTTCAAAATATTGATAGGTTGTTTGGTTGTTTGTGGCTTAATGGTACAAGGAAATAGTGTGCCAAACACAGAGTTAAAATACCTCATACAGTGTAAAACTGTAGAGAAAATAAAACCATTAGTAAAAGACAGGACAAGTTGTACACAGCAACTTATAACACAGCACATAAAACAAGGATTAGATTTAAACGATAAAAATGTATAAATAAGAGTTGGTCATAAAAAAAGTCCAACAAAAGAAGGAGCAAAGAATCAAATAAGATGGTTAAAACCAACATGCTTCAAAAAAAGAAAAATTGTGTGAGGAATAGTGACAAATAAAGTATGTAGGATAATATCTTAAGCCCAGTGGCGTTGAGGTAGCGCTTCGTGCTCTCAAGACACAGGTCCGCGGTTCGATCCCCGGGCTGGGCAAGGTTGACTCAGCCTTTTATCCCTTCAGTGGGTAGATGAACTGAGGACCAAGCGTGCTTGGGAACTAAACACTGGGGGTTCCGTGTTAGATTCACCACCTAACCGGAACATATGGTTCGAACCCCAGAGCCCTTGGTCTCGTAAACGGAGATTGGCACCGTAGGCCTTGGCCCCCTAGGGGCTGTTGCGCCGAACAGTTTAGTTTAGTTTTAGTAAGATAATATTTTGGGGAATATTGAAAGATTTTTACGTTACTTGAAATTTAATATATAAAATTCATAAAGGAGTTGATTAATTTAGAAAAATATTCATCTCTTCCAAAAAAGAATAAAAGAAGGAAATTGGAGTTTGTAAATTGTCTGTTAACTTTATTATCCTAATGATATTAAAATAAGTTTTCAAAGCCTACTAATATTTTTCTAATAGTTTGTCCCCTGTTGCTGCAATAATGCACTTTAAAAATAACGGTATTTCTATCTGATTCAAGAAATCGTAACAAATTCAAAAATCAAATAGTACAAAAATAGGGAGACAAATTCACATTGAAATACGGTTGGAAATCTCGCATCTGCTGTCTAGATACTTGAAGCGCCGTCGCATCGTCTGACAATTCAGAAGGTCATCCATGACGCAGGATCCGAAAAACGCCGCTTTCTTTGCACAGCTTGTAGAGTAAACAACGAGCGTAAACCAAAGTCTAGAGTTTTCCTTTCTAACTCTTATATTCAATTTCAATTAAAGATACAAGATACGACAAATATTTGCTCTCCCCCGGAAACGTATATATTTCAGAATACTCATTCAGAGAAAAATTAACTACTTCCTAGTAGTAAAGGAATAATAATAATATAAAAACTTCTTGAGACGATGTTTCGAAATTTTTCCCAGATAAATTATTTAATTTGAATGTAAAAACCTTTGTTTTGCAGAATGTAATTGAAATCCAGTAAGTTAAAATGAATTAAATAGTGCAAATTTTTGGCCTTTACATATTATACTTTTTTTATAATCTTACGGTGTTTGTTTATCCAATCAATAATAAAATGCAAAAACTATACACACATATAAATATACATAAATACATATATAAATATATATATATATATATATATACATATATATATACATATATGTATACATATAAGTACACACACACACACACACACACACATATATATATATATATATATATATATATATATATATATATATATATATATATATATATATATATATATATATATATATATATATATATATATATATATATATATATATATATATATATATATATATATATATATATATATATATATATATATATATATATATACATATATATGTATATATATATATATATATATATGTGTGTGTGTATATGTATATATATATATGTACACATATATGTACATATATATATATGTGTGTGTGTGTGTGTGTAATATATGTATTCTAATAAACTTAATCATAATATCTTCTCAAAGTGACAGTCTCTAACTTTATACTAAACCGATTAATTTTGAATCTAAAAATAAAATTAACTTTATCTATTATAAAAATGATTATAAAAACTTAAAGCCATAAAATATATTAATACCGTGACTATACCTCAGTAAACAGAGAAATTTTATAAACAATATTCTAAAAATATTTTTTAAAATCTTAATAATGAAAAAATTCTTAACTTTATCTGCTGTCCTTTATAATTATTAGTTAAGGAAAAATAGTTTAGCAACGTTTCATACATAAAATCATTTTACAGTAAACGGTTACGAAATCTTAAAAGAAGAAAAGTTATTTATTTCCATTTTTTCCCCCTGCGGTTAAATCTATGGCATCATGATATTTTAGTTATTTTAGTAGAAATCAAAAGTTATTCAGAAAATACAAGAAGACAGTCATAATTCAAAGTTCCTTAATAGGGACTCATAAAATCCGAAAGAAAATCATACTTTTATTTATAATCTTAAAAAATACTACAAACTTTTCAAATCAAATAAAATGAACAAGGATTTTCTTTGAAAATTACATTAGGAGATGATTTATTTTTTCCTTATATATTTTTTATGTACAACACCTTTAGGGAGTAAATGCCCTTGAAGATTGTTCTCACATACATAAAACATTTTGAGTGCATAGAAGGTGTATTTAAAAATTAAATTTAAATATATTTGCAGACACTTTTCCATTGATTTACTTTAAAACTATTATATAAATCTTTAAAGTAGTTTAAAATGATGTAAAGTGGTAAAAATGTTTCGTTTTTTATAAGATCTAAGTACTGGGACCTGTAAGTCCATTTCAGAATGATGTTTTTATAACTGTCACGCCAAATTCTTATACGAAATTTCTATCATAACTACATGTTTGATATTTTTTATACTATTTTAAGTATTATTTTCTTTTATTTGTCTTCAGGATTTCAATACAAATCTGGTTGTGCTTTAATTGTTCTAATAAAATTAAAGTCATTGTTGAAATTTGACTACGTAGTCTTAACACTAGAATTACGGTGGTTTTTGTATTGTAGCGTACTGGGGCTCTAAGTGAGCCGAAAAGGGATAGCGGAGGCCTACGTGCAGACTATGATATTTATTAAGAAACACAATATTGAAGTTATGCTAAATACAGATGAAACGATGAATATCTACAATGAAATAAATGATCGATACAGGAATCAGCTTCCTAAGAGAAAAAAAAGGGGGGGAGGACTCTTTCAGTCGCTCCCTCGAAGTTTGGGCCGATGAGTTCACACCACTCGATCGGTCAAAAATCCTCCCTGAGCCTCGAACTCTGCTCTTCTTATATAGTCGTCTGCCATCATGTCCATCTCAGCTGATCGGACAGATGGTTGATGACGTGTTGGGGACAGCGCGTGTCGGCTCTCTCGCCAGCAGGTGTCAGGGAAGCTTGCAGTACTCGGGAGCAATCTCGCGTTGTCCTTGGACAACCTTTGGAGAACAAGATAAGAAAGTATTGTTGTTTCCAGTGTAGAGGATTGCTGTCGTGGGAAACTCTTTCTTCGGGACGCCATTGAAGCTAACACTGCGAACACTTCGCCAGCGTCCTAATGAATTTCTCCGACAGGATGATTGAGTGTCAACAATCCTCCATTCAGCATCCAATTCTGCTGGTAACAACGTCATTTCACTAGGTAAAGAAGGGCTCAGTTCAAGTGTCTACAATAGGGACGTTTGCTATTCTTCTACGTTAGGCTGGTTTTTCTCACGGTTTTAGTTAAGTCTGTATCAGGAATTCAATGTAACGATAATTCGTTACAGTATATTTAGAATTACGGCGGGTGTCATTTTGAACATTTGATAAAATATATGCATATTTCTCTATATAATATAATACATTTGTGAAAAATAAATTAAAATAACGCAAATTATGACAATTACAGTTTATTTTAATGAATATAGATTTTCAGGTATGTAGTCAAATAACGAATAATCATTTAAATATTTCCATCGGAAAATGTAATTTAACTTTACCAGAACAAATGTGACGTTTAGCATAGGATGTCGGTAGTGCATTTTCTCACAAGATATTTTGTAACGATCGGCGACCAGAAGTATTAAGTATTTTCTACTTTCCTTATAGTTCGATCACTAGTAATTTCTTTACATGTGTTAGTCTGAATTACGTTGAATTCTACTACTTCCAGTTTTGGCATTCTTAGGTACAGCAGAATTTGAGTTCATAGAAACAAATCCATTTGTACTTTCACTTGAGTTAGAGGATGATATTGCCTGATTACTCTCTATAATAAGTTCAGAATCACAAGATGTTTCAACTCCATCTTTATCTGTAGAATTATTTTCGATTTCAGAACCGGATTCAGTATCAGATAGTTCTTGCATCAGTGTCACGATTTCTTCATGCGTTAGTCCTTTTCTACGAGCCATTAATACTTCACTATAATAAATTCATGTAAATAAAATAAAATTTTCCACTAAAACTTGTTATGAATTTTAAATAAAATATCTACGAAAAATCTACAAACGTTCAGCTCAATTTTCAGCTCTTCGCTTTTCTCTGTTTTCTTTCTACAAAGAAAAGTATTGCACATATTTCAAATCACGTGACTGGCAGATATGAATACGCAGACCCACCATATTATTTTACTTTGTATTTTGTTTAGAAGGTTAAAAAATAAGTAGTTTACAGAAGTAACAGTTCTTAGATAATACAATGGAAAGTGTTCACATTTCTTTACCCTCAAAGAGGTCAAAATGACACCTGTCGTATATCTAGGTATAATCACTAGTTAGGGCTAAAATAAAAATACGATTTTCTGGAAATCTTTACTATTTCGTCAATTACAATGATTTAATGATTTTATAATAAAGTCAAGAAAGGATTAAGATATTTGCAAAAAATAGAAGAGCTGTCAGAGATAAAAGTTCGGTAGGTGTCAAAATGATCCCTACCGTAATTCTAGTGTTAAATTCCATATTGATTAAAAGAGTACAAAATTACAATAAACGATTCATAATAGATTTAAAATTAAGGTTAAATCGGTGTATTAATAAGATTTTTTGGTGTTCCCATTTTTGCAATAATTTCACTACTGCCAAACCTTCTATCAGAAAATCTACTCCACAACATGCATTTTGATTAAATGTTAATAATGACAACGGCCAGCAATAGACATTCCAGTACTAATTAGTTAATAAGTAATAATAATAATTAAGAAATCTTAAAAAAAAATCTAAGCGAGCTAGCGATAGAAAAAGCTGATCACACTTAATTATATTCATTTGCAAAATATACATGGTTATTTTCAAAATCTATATTAAAATCTATAATTTTATAATAAAATATAAAAATTTCCTAAATTTTCCAATAGAAAAGAAATATTTCAGTGTCAACAGTAACATTATAGATATTTATTTAAGTCCTAAAAATTGAAATTAACAAAGATAATTCTCTTTCCCTATTTACTTGTGGTTAATATTAATCAGTAGTTAAAATTAATGTACTTTTCTCCTCATAAGAGGCTTTTAAATGTTCTGAATCACTTTATAAATTTAATACTAGCTTGACATCTAAATCTTTTAGCTACGCTTAGAAAAAATTCTAACATCAGATGGAAAAAATTGTGGTCAGTATTAAATTTGATTAAAAAGTTATCAGTTCGACAAATTAATTAATCATAGAGTATTGCATATACATATTAAGGAAAATAACCCTAAGAAAAATAATCCTTAAAATACCTCGAAATTTTATAAGGATCATTATTTCATTGCTTAAAAATTATGATAAATATGAAACTAAAGCTAACATTCATTGGTAAAAGTTATTTATGAAAATTAAAATTAAACTTAACAAGAATATGTGCAAGCTAATTTGCAAAAAAAAAAAAAAAATTCTTTTTATAAGATTCTCCAAAAAATTTTAGTAAGCAATATTTTTCAAATCTCTATGTGTAAAATATTCTGTGTGTGTGGAAAAAATAGACTCAAAAACTAAATATAACCATTTTTTTTCTTCGTGGTTCTTAGTTTGTTTGGGTTGAAGTTAAACTATGTGAGTTTTTGTCAATGTTGCTTACAGCGCGTTCTCTATTTCATTTTCTTATATATGTTTTGTGTATTAGATAAAATAAATGACACTGTAATGTGGTATCATTATTCAAAACTCGCTGTGTACTCAGTGATTTGTTTTAGGGATAATCGGAGATTATTTTCAGTTTGAACTAAAATGTTTCGGATTGCTGTCCACGAACCGAAGCTTTAGTAGATGATCGGAGACAAATTGTACCAGATGTTTAAACAACGGTTACAGAAATCCGAGATACTGCGAATTAGTAGTCTTTGACTCTGAGCTGCCGTGACATGACATCCAAAATGTTTTCTATCGTATTCAGATCCGGTGAATTAGGCAGTCAGGACGTCAACTGGAATTCAGTATCATATTACTGCAACCACTTCAACACAATTTTAGCCTTGTGACACGGGGTGTTGTCCATTTCCATCTGGAAAAACAGAGGCCATGTAAAGGTACAACTGGTCCTCAATCATGTTCAGATACCCTGTAGCATTCATTTTCTGCTCTACCACAAACACGGGTCCTCGAGACACCCAAAAGCATAATACCGCCACCACCAGAAATACTTGTTCCGAGCCATTACAATCTGAGCTTTATCAAAATGGCTTATATCCGCAGCCTTTCCCATCACACACCGAAGTAAGTGAAAGAATAATTCTTCAGAATCTCCAGCAGCAGTTAAATACCACTTCCACCTGATCACGTGCCTTCCACGTCATCCAGGGGAGTTCATTGCAAAATGTAGGTGTTGTGATAATGTTTGGGCTCTTGAGTTTTAGAAAGCTTGTGAAAAATGGGATAAAACATACGTGGCAAGTATTTGTTAAAAATGGGAAAATTATAATTGTTTCACATATTTACAAATGAATTTGTCTATCTCTTTCACTTTTTTATCTCTAGGGAATTGATTTCATGCTTGTAATTAGGGACAACCAACCCTGTTCTTATAATCTTTGTTTTTAATTTATTTATTTATTTCGTACATGAAGTACTGGGTTAAAAACTTTATGTAAGTAGCAGCATTGAAAAACAAATTTAACCTATCATATATTTATTGTAAAATAAATTAACTAAATTTCACTGAGGAATAGTATATTTTATATTTTTTATTAATTAAATATCATAAAGTTGAAATGCATTTTTCCTTTGAAGTCTAGAAACTGAAATTATTTGCATCCTTTGTAATATACAACGAAGAAAAAATCAAACATAATTTTGGAACAAGGGTACAAGAAAGTTTAGAATGCATAAAGTAGTAATAGGTGAGAAACTCTTTAGAGAAAATATTATATGGTAAATATAACTAATGCACTTTAATGTCCCATTTTTCTCCCATTCTCATATAATAAAGAGTTCTGTTCCTTTCTGCTCTTGGATTTTGTTTCAAGATGTATAATAATAATATTAACAAACCCGAGTGTTGAGAAAAAAGAAATCAGGGGAGATGATTTCCATTTTAACATTACGAATCTTTCTTTTGTATAAAGATATTTGGCTAACTAGAAGGGAAAATGTGTAAGAATAATGTATGGAATTCACTAGTTTTGTGTTTCTAAGATAAATACCCGTTTTTTACTAGAAGTATTCTAAATGGTGAAGGGATGTGGTGATTTAGATTATTAATAGAATTGATAATTAATATGATTGATATAATTAATATGATTGATTTATTAATATAATTGCTATAAATAAAAGGAGAAGTTAATTGCTTGGGATCTAAATCTGACTTCCTCACATCTTTTGTAAAGGGGGAGGACCATAAAAATATATTCAACGGATTTTTTCGTCATGTGCGGTATTCTCGGGTGGGGTTCTGATCCCGTCTCCGTACCGTGACAGATAAGATAAATAAGAATATACCTTTGTGGAGTTATTTATGAGTCCCTAAGGAACAGTGCCCAATTTAAAGGGGCAAGGTTTTCCTTGTTTTTGGTTTGAAGGCGGGGTAAAGGAGACCAATAGATTTAGACAACTCTCCCGATTGGATGAAAAGAAATAAGAAAGGACAGAGATGAAAATAATATAAAATAATAAAAGTCAAGAGGAAGGGGGTTCGGCAGTCGAGTCGAGGAGAGGAGAGAAGTCCGATTGTGAGGGTGTTCGGAAGTTCGAGAGTCGAGATGAAGTTTTCGACAGTGAGGTTGCTCGAGGAGTCTAGGAGAGAAATTTGACTGTCAGAGTTCGGAGGTCGAGAGTTCGACGTCAAGTGTTCAGGACTTGAGGACATAGTACGGGGACCAAATTAGATTTGGGCCCAGGAAAGACTTCGACTCGCACACCGGCCAGAAGTATTCCAGCTCATCCGCCTTACAGAATCATCCCAATTTATTTAGAAGGCCCTATACCAGCGGTGAGACTGGAGTCCACATTATCATCTCATCAATCGAAATATATCTACAAGAGTTCCCAATAGTACAGCCTTGCCACACCAAATAGTTCCACAAAGGTACTCATTATACATATTTGGATTTGAGACTGGTTCCTCTCTCTTATATATATAGTTACTTAAGTGATAGAAAAATATTATTGTGAAATCTTAATTTAGTGTGGCACCTATTTTGAACGTGTTGAAAAAGTAAATCTTATGAAACTTGATCAAATTTATTTTATATTAGTCATGTATATATCATTATAATAAATTTGTTTATTTTTTTAAGCTGATTTCTGTTACTCTTAATTTAGTTTATTAGTTTATTTTTTTTTATTTTAAGTCTGTAGTCTCTCAGAACCTGTGGTTGAATTTAAATTTAAATAATCTACACAACGTAACCGAAATAATATTTAGTCTTGTTGACTAAGAAAATAAATACCACTATAGATTTGATCACAACTAAATACCTAAATTTAAATAATAGCTACAAGACAAGGGATAGTTAAATATCTTAGTGTTATAAGCCGTATTGTAGATGGTATGTATTATATCATAGAAAGAAATGGACTAAATTACTCAGATGAATGTTGTGTATCTAATTATATTATTGTTAAAATATTTTATGGTCAAAATTCATATTTCATTTAAGATCTGATGAATCTTTCGAAATTTTAATAGTTACTTTACGTCCAAAAAATGTAAAAATCAAACAATTTTTTTTTTAATTATAGACCTAAATACCAGAATGCATAAAGAGAATATAGTAATGAGACTTTTTTAGAGCGAATCTTATACATTAACTGTAGTTTATGCTCTTTAATTTAACAATTATCTCTCATTCTCAGATTGGAATGAGATGAATTTCATGCTCTTAGATCCGTTCTCACAATACAAAGTATTACCATTCAGAAAACACTTCATATTTTTTTAAAATTTAAACTTTAAAATTAATAAAATACCTTAAAATTTCTGTTAATTTTTTCATGAGTTTTAAGATAACAACCCCATAAGTTGTTACTCTGTCTACAGATAGTTTTACTTGACTTTCCTCTCCTGTGATAATCCCTCAAATCCAGAAGAAAGGTTTCTTACTAAATCTATTTTCTAGAAATTTTCTTTTATATCCTCATCCACAACAGATGTATCCTAAATAATCGAGGAGCACATAATGAATAGCCAGTGGAAACGGAAATACTATCGCATTACTTATTACAGTAATATATAAAAGGTATGTCGTGGAATGTGAGAAAGGGGAAAAGTAAAAAGGAAACTAATGAGTACCATCACGAAAGAGGATATGTTAATACTTAGATATGCGGTACTTAGATAGAAAATACTATTCATGGCATTCCGACGTTGGACTGTTATTTTTAGGATAAAATATTAATATACTCAAGCTTTCTCTGTTTGAAAATATAACTTAATTTATGACTATGAAAAAAGTATATTTGAAAAATGTTATGTAAAAATATCTATTTCAAACAATTATTTGATATCTTATAACCCATGCTCAGTATGCTTCTTTAAACAAATATGAGAGTTAATAGCATATAGCCCGTCATATGATAGGATCAACAAGATTTTTAAGTTTCAAGAATTGTAAAGTACCCTATAAAGCAGGTAAAAAAATGGTTTGTTTTTTGGCTGAGAATTACATGCTCAATAATTTGTTTAACTTTCTACTCCTCTAAAGCCTTCCGATACTATAAATGAAGTTTAGAATCCCGTTGAATTTGTTTAGTCAAACCGTGAGGTTATGTATAAAAAACAAACACACAAACTAACAAACTTCTTAATTTTCAAAGATATATTACTTAAAAGCTAGTTATTTATTAGTCCGGGAAATAGATTCCTAGACTTTTCTGAAAAGAATTTGTTATTAATACGCTGATAAAATTTTCATTGCAACAAAAATAATCAATTATTAAATTAAAAATTTTCACATATGTACCTAATCAATTATTTAGGCCTAATATAAAATAAAATTATTTACATAATATCTAAGATCAGTGATAAAAAGTGTGAAAATAATGAGGACGATATTTATGTAATTTAAAATAAGAAATGATTAAATGAAATGGTTAAGGAATGACGTCATAATGCTAGAAAGATTATTTTTATCTATTTATTATGTGATAAATTGAATCGTCTGCTCTTAATCTGGGAAATTCAGGCTTGAAATAAGGCATTAAAAGCTCGAAAAAAGGGGAAGGGGTGAATTTCGAAAATGTCTAACCCTAACTAATCAAGAATAAAATACGGATGTCTCTATCCAACCACTTCATAAATTCGAGGAGAGACGGACAGATAACTTAGGCTATTATTATATAGAGGATTAAATAAAATATTTTTTCTGATCATATATGCAGAACACGTCACTGATATACTATGGGATCTATGTTGAAAAAGTTTTATATCCAGTAGATATCACTTTGAAATTATTTACTAACTTTAAATTAGAACATGTTGTACGCTATACTTAATGCACGACAGTACATTAAGTAACATATCTTAATTCATTTTCTATAAAATGTGTGTGTTTAGTTTCAACAAAAAGCAATACCCAGTTTTATTTCTACGTAAATAAACATATTATGAAAAAAATTCAAATTTCTTTTTCCATTTTGATTAAAAAAAATCTACAATAAGAGATTTAGTATCATATGAAATATTTATATTTATTATACACTTCATAAACATTTAAAAGTTAATTATATAAATTATTTAGATTACTCTCATTCAGTTACACAAAATATTTAATTTGTTTAGAAAATGTACTAAAATTCAAATATAATTACATACGAGTTTTAAATGAACACAACGAATTACATTAGATGTTATATTGCTCATGTCTTCTTTTCTTTTCTGAAACTAAGTTGATTACAGCTGTCATTAATAAAAGTTAAAAACCTCTACAGTACTCTTTGTCTTCTACTCGTAGTGTTAAGATTAAAAGTTCCTATAAAGTTAACTGCTGGCTTTGTCCATGCTAGATGGAGAAAAAGATAATGTGATACGAAAAATCTATTAATACTTGGCTAGACGATTAAACTTAGAATCAATATCTAAAAGTACAATGACTTCATTTCTTCTAATGGAAATTTATATAAGATTTTACTCCATCAAAGCACTACAATACTATAGAGCATATATTAAAAATATGAATCTGTGCCTGAAGAGTTCTTTTAATCATGTATATATACACATACATACTTATTATTTATATACATATATATATATATATATATATATATATATATATATATATATATATATATATATATATATATATATATATATATATATATATATATATTATATATATATATATATATATATATATATATATATATATATATATATATATATATATATATATAATATATATATATATATATATATATATATATATATATATATATATATATATATATATATATATATATATATATATATATATATATATATATATATATATATATATATATATATATATATATATATATATATATATATATATATATATATATATATATATATATATATATATATATATATATATATATATGTATATATATATATATATATATATATATATATATATATATATATATATATATATATATATATATATATATATATATAAATACATATATATATATATATATATATATATATATATATATATATATATATATATATATATATACATATATATATATATATATTATATATATATATATATATATATATATATATATAATATATATATATATATATATATATATATATATATATATATATATATATATATATATATATATATATATATATATTTATATATATATATATATATATATATATATATATATATATATATATATATATATATATATATATATATATATATATATATATATATATATATATATATATATATATATATATATATATATATGTATATATATATATATATATATATATATATATATATATATATATATATATATATATATATATATATATATATATATATATATATATATATATATATATATATATATATAAGTATGCATGTGTATCTTGTATCTCGAGAGCCAAACCAGTATGACCACCCACATTTTGCATTGAACTCGCCTGGATGATGAGGAAGGCACGTGATCAGGTGGAAGGGGTATTTCGCTGCTGCTGAAGAGTCTGAAGAATCATTCTTTCACTTACTTCTGAGTGTGATGGGAAATTCTGCAGATCTAAGCGAATTTGTTAGAGGGCAGATTATAATGGCTAGAAGGCTCGGAAGAAGTATTTCCGAAATTGCCCCACTCGTGGGTTGTCCGCGAACTACAGTTGTTAGTACATATGCAATGCGGATGAATGACGGTGAAACCAGCAGTAGACGACATAGTGTGGGACGTCCACACGCTATCAAAGAAAAATGTCGTCAGAGACTGTCTCGAATGGTAAAGCAAAACCGGAACCGGACAGTGGATCATCTGACAAACCAATACAATGCAGGGCCAAGTAGAATAGTGTCGGATCACACTGTTCAGCGGACACTGTTGGATTTGGTGCTACGCAGCAAACGTTCCACTCGTGTGTCTTTATTGACCAAGGGTAATCGCCAACTGCGCCTACGTTGAGCCCGGGAACATCACGACTGGTCTATGGATCAGTGGGTGAGATTTGCCTTTTCATAATAATCTAGGTTTGTCATTCATTCAATGGCCGTGTTAGGATACGCCGTCTTACAGCCGAACAGCTCAATGTAAACAACATACACAAGCCGGTGGTGGCAATATTAATTATTTTACATTTTTTCCACTTTTAAGAGTCGTTTGACCCTTAAAACTGAATATAGATGCTTGCATACTTAGACTTTTTGTTATATGAATATCATTCTCTAATTGTAATATTATCCAATTCTAACTTTTCCTAATTCTAATGTCTAATATTATAAGTTGACTCAAAACTACTATGTCATTTATATAAAATTTAATTTTAAATATTATTTATCCGAAAAAAAAACCCAAACAAAGTAGAAATCTCAAAATTGAAAAATTCATATACTTGGTCAATTTTAAGAACTCTTATAAATGAAAAATCAGATTTTATAATAAAGTACACTTAACATTTTTTTCTCAAAATTAACCTGTATTGAAGTTTTCCAAAACTTTTAGACTATATAGTCTTTTACTACGAGTAGTGTTATAAAAATTGCATAAAAATCATGGTTTCTATACAATCAAAGTGACATCATATAACAACTTTATAATATAGTATTATAAAACGTAAAAGATTAGGGGACACAAATTATATTTTAGTTTACTTGTGTACAACGTGTCCTATCATCTGAGACTTTTATAACACTTCTTGACCATGAAATTTATATCACTTCAGATTCAATCCTAATATATTTTTATTAATAAAAAAAAAACATTAAAATAAGAGAAAAATAATACTGAAATGATAGGCTACTTTTAACTTAAAAGTTATTCCTGAGTCTATTTTTGTTGTAGAAATTCGAGAGCCCCGGTATGATTATATTACGTATTCAACGGAGTATTTTTCACTGGGAGGAACTTTTATAAGTGCTCTGAGAGATGTGTTTCCCTTGCGAAAGACATTTGTTTTAAGAAGCAATTATCTCCAGAATTTCTCAGCCTTTTAATCTCCTGTTTTGCATTTCCAGAAAGGTGATATTACGGTGCAATGTTTATATTCAAAGTATTTTCAGTCGGAAGAATTTTAGATGAATATATCAATTTTTTATGAAATTACTAAAAATATCCGCTTATCTCTGAAAGCAGTATCATAATACTATGTACCCATTTCCTCCCTCAGCAAAAATGTTTAATATCTAAAACTACTTTTACCATTGAAGCTGAAAATAGATGCTTGCTTACGTAGACTTTCGGTAGTATGAACATGATTCCCTACATCTGTTAAAATTTTAAAAAAAAATCAAACTTAAGGGGTAAAGATTTTTTTATCTAAGTTAACTCAAAAATACTATATGATTTAGATAAACTTAAATTTTGAATATTATTTATATGATATAATTAAATCAAAGTAGAAATCTGAAAAATTGAGTAATTTATAATTAAGTAATTTATAATCAGATTTTATAATCATGTGAACTTTAACGTTTGTTCCACAAAATTAGCCTCTATGGAAGTTTTTCAATAATTTATTTAACAATATTTTCAAACTATAGAGTCTTTTAATATGAGTAGTGTGAAAATTTTTGAAAATGTGTTTTCTTTAGTTAATGAAAATTTATTATTGAAGTAATAATAAAGAACAAATGATAAGAAAAAAAAGACATGATATTAATTAATTGATTGATATGTAATCTAAGTCACACCATATAACAATTTCATAATATATTATTATAAAGCGTAAAAGATTAGGGGATTCCTTAACCCTCTAAGCGGTTCGCACGTACAATTTCGCCAAACTGATGATGTCTTCAAAACGGTTGTCATGTACAACTTTCGACCTCCAAAACGTTTCGAAAATGGATGTAATGTATGTTTCTGCCAGTGTTTTCCCCTATGGAGTTTTGAGGTAGGAGAGTCAGGTCGATTGCTTAAGAACTGCACACCTACTCTCTGAGGCACAAAGACGCTGATAGCTTTTCATGGCTTTGTAAATCTCTATTTCGAAGTATTTCATTTGCGGTAACTGATGTATCTCTAATTGCACCACTTAAATAGCTTGGATGACTTTCGTAAAAAAGATAGAAATCATTCTCTTAAAGAATATTTTTATTTGTACTTTTAGAACCCATTATTCCTTATCGGATGATCTATGAGACTTGACGAGCTTTATGTGTATAAAAATTAACAATCTATAATGTCTATTTATATATCTATTTATAACCGGAAGTAAAGGGACAGTAACGAGGGTGGGTTTCCCATATTCCAATCTAGTCGACAAAGGGTGAAGTAAAAAATCATAGAACACTTTGGTCATTGACACAATGAAACTTTAGCTTATTTTTGGAGACTTTTTCCTCGGTGTGTACCACTCGGAGGGTTAAGTTATATTTTAGTATACTTCAGTACAATGTGTCCTATCATCTGAGACTTTGATAACATTTCTTGATCATTCAATTTATATCAGATCAGATTCAGTCCTAATATATTTTTATTAATAAAAAACATTAAATTAAGAGTAAAAATAATACTAAAATGACAGACTACTTTAGTTAATGACTTTAGTTAATGTTGTTCTCTTTAGTTAATGAAAATTAATTATTGAAGTAATAAAAATGACAAAGGATAAAAAAATACAAACATTGAATTAATTAATTGGTTGCTATGTAATCTAAGTCACACCATATAACAACTATAATATATTTTTTATAATGCTTAAAAGATTATGGAACCCCATAAATTATATTTTAGTGTACTTGAGTACAATGTATCCTATCATCTGAGACTTTGATAACACTTCTTGACAATTCAATTTATATAAAATCATATTCAATCCTAATATATTTTTATTAATAAAAAACATTAAATTAAGAGTAAAAATAATACTAAAATGACAGACTACTTTAGTTAATGACTTTAGTTAATGTTGTTCTCTTTAGTTAATGAAAATTAATTATTGAAGTAATAAAAATGACAAAGGATAAAAAAATACAAACATTGAATTAATTAATTTATTGCTATGTAATCTAAGTCACACCATATAACAACTATAATATATTTTTATAATGCGTAAAAGATTATTGAACCCCATAAATTATATTTTAGTGTACTTCAGTACAATGTGTCCTATCATCTGAGACTTTGATAACATTTCTTGATCATTCAATTTATATCAGATCAGATTCAGTCCTAATATATTTTTTATTAATAAAAAACATTAAATTAAGAGTAAAAATAATACTAAAATGACAGACTACTTTAGTTAATGAGTTTAGTTAATGTTGTTTTCTTTAGTTAATGAAAATTAATTATTGAAGTAATAAAAATGACAAAGGATAAAAAAATACAAACATTGAATTAATTAATTTATTGCTATGTAATCTAAGTCACACCATATAACAACTATAATATATTTTTATAATGCGTAAAAGATTATTGAACCCCATAAATTATATTTTAGTGTACTTGAGTACAATGTATCCTATCATCTGAGACTTTGATAACACTTCTTGACAATTCAATTTATATAAGATCATATTCAATCCTAATATATTTTTATTAATAAAAAACATTAAATTAAGAGTAAAAATAATACTAAAATGATAGACTACTTTAGTTAATGACTTTAGTTAATGTTGTTTTTCTTTAGTTAATGAAAATTAATTATTGAAGTAATAAAAATGACAAAGGATAAAAAAATACAAACATTGAATTAATTAATTTATTGCTATGTAATCTAAGTCACACCATATAACAACTATAATATATTTTTATAATGCTTAAAAGATTATGGAACCCCATAAATTATATTTTAGTGTACTTGAGTACAATGTATCCTATCATCTGAGACTTTGATAACACTTCTTGACAATTCAATTTATATAAAATCATATTCAATCCTAATATATTTTTATAAATAAAAAACATTAAATTAAGAGTAAAAATAATACTAAAATGACAGACTACTTTAGTTAATGACTTTAGTTAATGTTGTTCTCTTTAGTTAATGAAAATTAATTATTGAAGTAATAAAAATGACAAAGGATAAAAAAAATACAAACATTGAATTAATTAATTGGTTGCTATGTAATCTAAGTCACACCATATAACAACTATAATATATTTTTATAATGCGTAAAAGATTATGGAACCCCATAAATTATATTTTAGTGTACTTCAGTACAATGTGTCCTATCATCTGAGACTTTGATAACATTTCTTGATCATTCAATTTATATCAGATCAGATTCAGTCCTAATATATTTTTATTAATAAAAAACATTAAATTTAAGAGTAAAAATAATACTAAAATGACAGACTACTTTAGTTAATGATTTAGTTAATGTTGTTCTCTTTAGTTAATGAAAATTAATTATTGAAGTAATAAAAATGACAAAGGATAAAAAAATACAAACATGATATTAATTAATTGTTTGATATGTAATCTAAGTCACACCATATAACAATTTAATAATATATTATTATAAAGCGTAAAAGATTAGGGGATTCCTTAAGTTATATTTTAGTATACTTCAGTACAATGTGTCCTATCATCTGAGACTTTGATAACATTTCTTGATCATTCAATTTATATCAGATCAGATTCAGTCCTAATATATTTTTATTAATAAAAAACATTAAATTAAGAGTAAAAATAATACTAAAATGACAGACTACTTTAGTTAATGACTTTAGTTAATGTTTTTCTCTTTAGTTAATGAAAACTAATTATTGAAGTAATAAAAATGACAAAGGATAAAAAAATACAAACATTGAATTAATTAATTGGTTGCTATGTAATCTAAGTCACACCATATAACAACTATAATATATTTTTATAATGCGTAAAAAGATTATTGAACCCCATAAATTATATTTTAGTGTACTTGAGTACAATGTGTCCTATCATCTGAGACTTTGATAACATTTCTTGATCATTCAATTTATATCAGATCAGATTCAGTCCTAATATATTTTTATTAATAAAAAAACATTAAATTAAGAGTAAAAATAATACTAAAATGAGAGACTACTTTAGTTAATGAGTTTAGTTAATGTTGTTCTCTTTAGTTAATGAAAATTAATTATTGAAGTAATAAAAAATGACAAAGGATAAAAAAATACAAAACATTGAATTAATTAATTGTTTGATATGTAATCTAAGTCACACCATATAACAATTTAATAATATATTATTATAAAGCGTAAAAGATTAGGGGATTCCTTAAGTTATATTTTAGTATACTTCAGTACAATGTGTCCTATCATCTGAGACTTTGATAACATTTCTTGATCATTCAATTTATATCAGATCAGATTCAGTCCTAATATATTTTTATTAATAAAAAACATTAAATTAAGAGTAAAAATAATACTAAAATGACAGACTACTTTAGTTAATGACTTTAGTTAATGTTGTTCTCTTTAGTTAATGAAAATTAATTATTGAAGTAATAAAAATGACAAAGGATAAAAAAATACAAACATTGAATTAATTAATTTATTGCTATGTAATCTAAGTCACACCATATAACAACTATAATATATTTTTATAATGCGTAAAAGATTATTGAACCCCATAAATTATATTTTAGTGTACTTGAGTACAATGTATCCTATCATCTGAGACTTTGATAACATTTCTTGATCATTCAATTTATATCAGATCAGATTCAGTCCTAATATATTTTTATTAATAAAAAACATTAAATTAAGAGTAAAAATAATACTAAAATGACAGACTACTTTAGTTAATGACTTTAGTTAATGTTGTTCTCTTTAGTTAATGAAAATTAATTATTGAAGTAATAAAAATGACAAAGGATAAAAAAATACAAACATTGAATTAATTAATTTATTGCTATGTAATCTAAGTCACACCATATAACAACTATAATATATTTTTATAATGCTTAAAAGATTATGGAACCCCATAAATTATATTTTAGTGTACTTGAGTACAATGTATCCTATCATCTGAGACTTTGATAACACTTCTTGACAATTCAATTTATATAAAATCATATTCAATCCTAATATATTTTTATTAATAAAAAACATTAAATTAAGAGTAAAAATAATACTAAAATGACAGACTACTTTAGTTAATGACTTTAGTTAATGTTTTTTCTCTTTAGTTAATGAAAATTAATTATTGAAGTAATAAAAATGACAAAGGATAAAAAAATACAAACATTGAATTAATTAATTGGTTGCTATGTAATCTAAGTCACACCATATAACAACTATACTATATTTTTATAATGCGTAAAAGATTATTGAACCCCATAAATTATATTTTAGTGTACTTGAGTACAATGTATCCTATCATCTGAGACTTTGATAACACTTCTTGATCATTCAATTTATATCAGATCAGATTCAGTCCTAATATATTTTTATTAATAAAAAACATTAAATTAAGAGTAAAAATAATACTAAAATGACAGACTACTTTAGTTAATGACTTTAGTTAATGTTGTTCTCTTTAGTTAATGAAAATTAATTATTGAAGTAATAAAAATGACAAAGGATAAAAAAATACAAACATTGAATTAATTAATTTATTGCTATGTAATCTAAGTCACACCATATAACAACTATAATATATTTTTATAATGCGTAAAAGATTATTGAACCCCATAAATTATATTTTAGTGTACTTGAGTACAATGTATCCTATCATCTGAGACTTTGATAACACTTCTTGACAATTCAATTTATATAAGATCATATTCAATCCTAATATATTTTTATAATAAAAACATTAAATTAAGAGTAAAAATAATACTAAAATGACAGACTACTTTAGTTAATGACTTTAGTTAATGTTGTTCTCTTTAGTTAATGAAAATTAATTATTGAAGTAATAAAAATGACAAAGGATAAAAAAATACAAACATTGAATTAATTAATTTATTGCTATGTAATCTAAGTCACACCATATAACAACTATAATATATTTTTATAATGCTTAAAAGATTATGGAACCCCATAAATTATATTTTAGTGTACTTGAGTACAATGTATCCTATCATCTGAGACTTTGATAACACTTCTTGACAATTCAATTTATATAAGATCATATTCAATCCTAATATATTTTTATTAATGTAAAATACTAAAATAGGGAAAAAATACTAAAATGATAAATTAATTTTAACTTAAAAGTCATTACTGACTCTATTTCTTTTTGTAGAAATTCGAGATCCCCATTACGATTATATTACGTATTCAATGCAACTCAGTAGTTTTCACTAAGAGGAACTTTTCTAAGTGCTCTGAGAAATGCGTTCCCTTATGAAAGACATTTGTTTGAAGAAGCAGTTATCTTCAAAATTTCTCAGACTTTTAATCTTCTGTTTTGCATTTCGAGAAAGGTGATATTACAGTGCAATGTTTGTATACAAAATATTTTCAGTCGGAAGAATTTTAGATAAATATATAAATTTTTTATGACATAGCCGAAAGTATCCCCTTATCTCCTAAAACAGTATGTATTATAGTACCACACACCCATTTCCTTAATCAACAAAGATTTTTAAAATCTAAAATTTCTTTTAATATTAGAGGGTCATACGACTGTTAAATTGACAAAAAATTAGATTTAAAAAAAATGTATTTAAATAGGAATGTAGTTCTGAACATTGTAAAACAATCTGCTTAATTTTTTCCATTATCGAGAGGAGTTGTGAATAAAAATGTAAAATTCTTTATTGTAAAGAAATTTAGCTTACAAAACTTTAACTTGATTTTTATCAAATTTTCTTTTTTACATATAACGTGAATGTTATCTCAAAATGGTTTTAATATTTTTTTCTTTATATTCATTTCATAAAAATTATTTTAAATTTTTTCGAATTTTAAGAGTCGTTTGACCCCTTAAAATGAAAATAGATGTTTAGACATTTTGGTAATACCATTCGCCACATGTGTAAAATTTTTTTAAAAATGCACACAGAAGATGCTAAGTCTTTCGTCTCCAATTCTAATATTTTTTTCTTAATTCTAATGTCTAATATTATAAGTTGATACGAAAACGATATGTCATTTATATAAACTTAAATTTTAAATATCATTTATTTGAAGAAACAAATCAAATTAGAAATGTAGTCTAAGTCACACCACATAACAACTTTAAAATATATTATTATAATGGCCCTAAAATTATATTTTAGTGTACTTGAGTACAATGTGTCCTATCATCTGAAATTTGATGACACTTCTTGACCATTAAATTTATATAAGATCAGATTCAATCCTCATGTATTTTTATTAATATTAAGTATATGTATATATGTTAAACTGTGTTTTATCTCTAGATAATAGCTTGTTGAAAGGATATAAGTAATATTTTAAAATGTCCATATAAAACAAGATACTGAATGTTTTATTTTTATAAATATAAAATTTCGTTTAGGATGTAAATTAGTTTTTTTTTAATATACCATGTATAAAGAAAATCTTTCAGAATGCTTTTGAACTTAATATCATTACGGAGTATTTATTTAAAATTTAGCTATTGGCTAAAAATATTCTTTTCAGATCACATCCGTTTATCTTTTATTTGTCTTTAGTATTGTAGGAAATATACAAATCACAAGTTAAAAAGAAAACGAAACTTCAAGCGTACGCTTTAATTTTCTTTAGTTTATTCATAAAATGAATTTGCATGAGTTTCAACTTGCTTTATAGAGTCACTTGCTACAATAACCACTATAATGCTAACGAGCTGAGATTTGATTGTTTGATATAGTTCGGTCAAGATCAGCGCGCTATCACTGTCCTCATAATCCAGTTGCATATATTGAGGTCAGTGACGACATCGCGGTTCGAAACTTGACATCCTGCGTCAATGAAACAAAATAAGCAATGCTACCGGCATTCGAAATATTTCTAAAAGTTTAACGTTTGATTTCCCTACTATTAGTAAACATTTCGAAATTTAGTTCTTTATTAATTCATACTTTTATAAGAAAAATAGGAAATTAAATTGATCTTCTTAAACAGGAAGAATTACCTCATAAATTAACAACAAATGTCTAAAATTTATATTAATTAAGAGTATTTTTCCAAATTTCCACACACGTCTGTATACTTACATGCTCACATAGTGCATACATAAACGCTGGTACAAAAACATGTATATATATATATTCACATAGGTTTGTTTCGTGGTTATTATTAGGTTTATTTATTTATCTATCTATCTATCTATCTCACTCTCTCTTTCTCTCTCTCTCTCTCTCTCTCTCTCTCTCTCTCTATATATATATATATATATATATATATATATATATATATATATAATATATATATATATATATATATATATAAATATATATATATATATGTACATATATATACGTATATATATATGTATATATATAAATATATGTTAATGTTCATGCACACACACACACACACACACATATATATATATATATATATATATATATATATATATATATATATATATATATATAATGTGGGGAGGGAATAATATTCTAATATGGGAATAGTGTAATGCTAATTCCTAAACCTGTTATTCATATATTACATTGTTCCCTTATTGCAATATTAATCCCTTCCTATATTATGCACCACACCAACTAAATATTTCTGTAAGTTATTAAAACTTAATCCATATCATTAATATGGTGTAACTAAGTATATAAAACCAAAATTTTGAAAAATATTTTTAATTTTTTATGTTATGGGCTGTCCTATAAATAGGTCCAATACACTACTAAAGCTTAACAAATATCACATTGCATTAGGTTGATTCATAAATCAAATTTGGGGAAATAGTCAAAACAAAGTCGAACATTACAATTTAAGTATACTGTTGTTGGTTTACCCTTGCAGTTATTGAACTAGCAGTAAGAGAGTAAGTTTATCTTGAAATCTCCAGTTTTTCATAGACATCAAATAGACATCAAATTACCAAATATTACCAAGACATCAAATCTTGTTGTGTCCAGGTGTGTGAACAGGGGTTTGAACTGGATTTTTATGAAAAGATAAGAAAATAATGTGTACTCTCAGTGCAATATCGAATTCATGGAAAAATAATCGGGATTGGACCGTCGTCTTACTTTTAAGGCACCTTTTTTATAGTTACAAAATACACGTGTAAAATATATTTTACAACAAAAACTATCAGATACATTATTAGATCAGTTTTTAAACTAAAAGTAACCTCCACAATGTTTGAAAAAAATAATTAATATAAAATTAAAGATTAAAAAATGACAATTTTTAAGAGGTTACAGAAAATAAATTTTACAATACAATATAATTTGATTTCTCAGTTTTCTTTTATTACTATGCTAAAGTGTGTCTATTTTAAAGGTGTTAAAATAAAATCCACTCAAAATATTTTTAACTTTATTATTAAATGAAATTTTATTTGCTGTCCTGTTTATAGGACAGCGGTCCAATATGGGTTAATATATATAGTTATATATATATATATATATATATATATATATATATATATATATATATATATATATATATATATATATATATATATATATATATATATATATATATATATATATATATATATATATATATATATATATATATATATATATATATATATATATATATATATATATATATTAATATATATATTTATATATATATTTATATATATATTTATATATATATATTTATATATATATTTATATATATATTTATATATATATTTATATATATATTTATATATATAGTTGACTTCAATGGAAAAAGTATGCAAAAAGTTTGTGTATTTACACATAGATATATTACTAACAAATGTTAAATAATATAGTTCATTTTTTGGACAACAGTCTTATTAAATATTTTAAATTACAAAAAATATTTCTGTTTGTAGAATGATCCATAACATAACATAACATTTAAAAGAAATGATAAATCAAAAGAATATAAAAACTGTAAGTCAAACAAAAAGATTTTGAGAATAATATATATGAGACTGCTACCACCTTTAGCAGAACTAAAATCTTTCATTTTCCAATTTGCAGGATGCATTTGGCTTCTTCCATTAGTTTTAAGTATCGCCTCTTCACATGTTTCTTATACATTAAAAGAGGAAGATCTTGCGTTGGCTTATTAAGGAATATATTCATAAGATCTCAAAGGATTTGGGGAAAGTAAATAGGAGTCTTTAATCCAACTATAAGAAAACATGGAATTAACTATAACGAATTCGAGATAGAAAGAACTGTAATTTGAAAAGGAAAATATCACTTTTATGTATTTTGTTATAATGGCTTTATGTTTTACCCTTTCTCTAGGTATATTTTTCCTTTTCTTTCTTTGAATATTTTAATGATCTTATATATATATATATATATATATATATGTATTTGTTATTAATTTATTTATGTATGTATATCTATATGTATAGAAACATATATATATATATATATATATTTATATAAGTATTTGTTATTAATTTATTTATGTATGTATATCTATATGTATAGAAACATTATGTATTGATATTATGTATTATTATAATAATGTTTATAATAATGTTTATATTTCTATATATTTCATGGGTAATGTATGAAATTTATTTATTAAAGATTTTTTTAATCTTATACTTTATTTATTCAATTGAAATTAACAATACTATATGAAGACTGAATTATTTTTGTGCTGTTGTTCTATTTTCATATCACATTCACTTTTGTCTGAAGTATTAAATTTTGCTTTCCGTTTTCTTTGTTTTTAAGACTATATTATATATATATATATATATATATATATATATATATATATATATATATATATATATATATATATATATATATTCATCGGATATACTTAAAGATATTTAAACTTCTTATTATTGAAAATCAACACAGTTTACCATTTATAAAACATATTATTCTTTTAAATTCAAACTTAATATATTTTGTATATTCGAAATAATAAATGGGTAGTATTTTACACAACTTTAATATTGTATAAAATGGACTCAATAATATTTCTTATAAACTATTTTTGTTAAATTTTAAAATAATAATACATTTTATACTGATTTTAATACACCAGAAAAAGAAATCAGTTAACATGCTGTAAAAGTTTCCTTTATATAAATATATAGGTTTTTAAGATCTTTGAGAATTGTATATAAAGATATTTTATACTAAACTTTGTAACAGCTATAAAAATTCTTTTAAAAGAATATTTCACCAAGTTTGCAGCTGTTAGAAGACACACATTTCATTTCATATCACATCTATATTAGGGTAATTATCTAAGTATAGAATAAATACTACAAAAAGTCTGTGGGGTCATTTATTGTCCATTTATTATTAGTTAAAAATATCCTGCACTTAGACACTATACAAATTAATTTATTTTATGTAAGCCCTTCTAAACCTTTCGATAGCTAACATTTTTTATAATTAGGCTACAAGTATGTATGTTCTCCCTTGGGAATTACTTTTATCTAGTACTTTCTGCAGCAAAACAAATATTTTATAACTTCATATCCCCAAAATCAGCTATGTATGACAGATTTTTCCATATATCTAGGATATCTCTAAGAAGTGATTAATTATTCTACAGTTATGAATATCGGGGAAAATATAAATACTTTATTGTTAAAGACTGTTTCCATTGTTATGGTGAATTGACCATTTACACTATAATTAGTTACAAATATATAGTGTTTATTAGAAGGACATCACATTTTGAATGAACTAGCCATTTAATAGCAAATTTCTCAGCAGTCAATATGTTTCATGATAGAAGAGTTTTTGCAAATTTATAGGACAGAGCAGAGAATAATAGCCATAATTATATTGTTTATTATTATTATTATTATTATTATTATTATTTATACACAGTTTATAAAAAATTAATGTATCTTTCCTATAAAGTACTTTTAATCTGCTACAGAACATTTATCCAATCTGTTTCTTTGCTTGTCAAAATATTTCATTAACTGAGGTGCTTTTTTGGCCTGCTTGATTTCTTCTTTCCACTTTTCCATATCTTGAAATACTTTATTTTCATACTCTTTTCTACTTATGAGTACACTTGGATGTCTTATGTCCATTATTATAGATGTGTATCCATTACTACAAAGTGTAATTTTCGAGAAGAAGTCGCTAAAAGTTGTGATAAACAACTGTTTTTATACGATAAGAAGCCATAAAAATTTGATGTTCTTTCGATGTAATCTAGACAATAGAGGCAAAAGAAAAATTAAATTATATTAAGTCTGTTCTTTTAAAGGACACTTATTTTATCACATTGGTTTGTGTAGACAATAGGTATACAGTAAATTACACTATTGCATACCACTACAATACAATTATAGATACATTTTGGTAATGTCTCATGTACCTTGCAGGATAAATAGAAATTTGTAAATCAGAGATTATATATTTGTTATATTATATATTATTTAAATCATATATTTAGAGATGGCTTAGTTGTTAGAATTCTAATCAATAATTCCAAAATGTCAGGATCGATATTGACTTGAGCATGAAACATCAACCTATATAAGCAAAGAACTTGAAGTATGAGTCTGTACATAAAATGTCCTTCCGGAAGATAAGGTAGGAAAGAGGTAGATAAAAATGAGGAAAAAGCTCCTTACACTAATGATAAAAATTTAGAGGGTTAACTCAACTGGCACCATGATTTATCCCTATTTGAATGAATACTTGCTAAGACCTATAACCAAATAAATAAAATGTTATGTACAAAATCTTTATTTTATACGTTGAACAGCAAAATTAATAAGAAATAGCAAAATAAAGATAAATAGAAGCAGGAGGTAAATATTAAGTATTTATTTTTATTAAAATTTTTATTTTTATAATTTATTTTTTGTTTTTAGATTAAACAAATAGCAACATGCCAACAAACTGGGACACATTTATTCAGTTATTTATACAGATAAATACTAATATATTATACTCAATGAGTAAAGAAAAATGTCTTAATTAAATTTATTTTTAGTATAAGTTTGAAACATTTATTCCCTAAATTGACAACTAGTACCAAATAAATAAAAAAGTTTATACAATATTATTTCTTTATATACTGAACAGCAAAATTAATAAGGTAAGTACAAGCAGGAGGTAAATATTAAGTATTTATTTTTACTGAACATTTTTATTTTTATAATTTAATTTTTGTGTTTAGATTAAACAAATAGCAACAATGCAACAAACTGGCATACATTTATTCAGTTATTTATTCAGATAAATATCAATGTCTTATACTGAATGAGTAAAAAAGAGTTCTAATTAAATTTATTTTTAATATAAGTTTGAAAAGTTTATTCACTAAATTGATAAGTAGTACCAAATAAATAAAAAGTTATATACAATATTTGTTTTCTTTATATATTGTACAGCAAAATTAATAAGGTAAATACAAGCAGGAAGTATATATTAATTATTTATTTGTATTGAAAATTTATATTTTTATAATTTAATTTTTTTAGTGTAAAGAAATAGAAACATGCCAACAAACTTGAACACATTTATTCAGTTATTTATACAAATAAATATGAATATATTATACTCAATGAGTTAAAAAAATGTGCTAAATAAATTTTTTAATATACGTTTGAAACGTTTATTTACTGTAAATTTATTTACAATTTTTTTAAAAGTATCGAATTTATGTTTTATTACATTTGCCAAGTATAATTACTTGCAGCTAGTTTAGTGGTTTATAAACTAGAAATATGTGTATATCTACGTGGGTGTGTTTCCATATACTCATAGAAGAAGCATTTCTCTAGTTTAAAAGCTGATAACTTATTGAAATTACTTTATGCACGTTTTTTTTCTACTAAACTTTGTGACATTTATTATCTATCTTATGTCGTAACCTTAAAAAACTTCTTTAATTCTTTATCAAAAGTGAAAAAAAAATCTTTATTAAGTTTAGGATAAAAAATGTCGAACATTGTGAAAGCCACTTAAAAGTAAGGAGAAGAGAAAAACCTACGTACTAAAACTTCGGA
The DNA here is from genome assembly GCA_032207245.1 of Pardosa pseudoannulata. NCBI lineage: Eukaryota > Metazoa > Arthropoda > Arachnida > Araneae > Lycosidae > Pardosa > Pardosa pseudoannulata. Next base: position 110,681,862 of record CM063508.1, on the reverse strand, counting down.
AATAGCTCTTGAAAATTGAAAGAAAATGTAGAGAATTATGACTTTGGCTTAGAGGAAACCTGAAAGGATAATTAGAATTCCAAACTATTTAGTGGTTAAAAAAGCATAAAATGTATTGCAGGATTAGGATATTTCATCGTAAATAGATTTTTTTTTATTATAATGCTTAAAGCGTATATCTGGAACAAGAATATATTTGATATAAGAACAATTTTAGTTTTTCATGGTATTATACTATATCTATCTCTAATGATGTGGTTAAAACTTGGTTTAGTTTGTTTGAGCAGCTTTTCTAGAGCTACTTAGATATAAATATCATAAGGTATGTGATTTACCAACGAGTTATTATTCTCTTTAAAATAACTCAGTAAAATAGTACTATAAATACAATAATTTTATTAAATTAAATATTTTTAAATAAGCTAACATAATATGCTCTAAATGTTAAGTCACGAAATATATATTGTAACTATTGATTTCAATGATAACTTGTTAAATTGAAAAAACATTCACTAAAAATTCTAGTGTAGTAGATAAGTATTATTTAGTTTATAGTATTATACTGTACATATATTCTCTTGCTTCACGTTGGTGATTGACTAATTCTTTAGACAAAGCTTTTTATATATTATCTGCCATACCCACTCGTTCCCTAGCAGGTATTTATTTTCAAAACCCCCTTCTTTACTGCTTCCATAGATGTTAATACAAACTTACATTCCAAATTATATATTTCTAATTGAGCTAGTGTTTAGTACGTCATATGACAGAATCTGTAAAATATTGCTAACCCTAATTCATTAAAAACCCCATATTGATGCCTCTATCCATTCGAGGTCTTTTGGCCACCGTTGAATGTAATTGGTTCAAAAATGTGGGTTCGGAGAAAATCTTCTGAAGTTTGCCGAAATTAAACAGCTATACTTCGAAAGCGATGTCAAATTGCGGAACGTACAGTCATATCCCAAACAGCGAGCAAGTTAGATCACTGATACAGTGATCAGAGATGGGGCAAACAGAGATTAAATGATAGTTCAAAACTGTGTGGTTATGTATGAAAAAATTTATGAAAATATGTTATATCTTTGCAAAACTTTACAAAAAAATAGGTTGTTTAGATTTCAGTAAATAAAAATTAATATGTGTAAAACATTTATTTCAATAATATATATATATATATATATATATATATATATATATATATATATATATATATATATATATATATATATATATATATATATATATATATATATATATATATATATATATATGACACGGTCCGAGTAAACACTGGTCAATATATAAATCAGTTCACACTCAAGTCATTATTTTCTTCTCTTTTTTAATCCACTTAACACGCTAATCAACATGACGTCTCATCTTTGGCGCCCAACTGCAAACAAAAGCAGTTTTCACTATTCGATGAGCCACAGGTCTGCCTATAGTAATTGCTTATCGCTCTCTGCTCTTATCACTGCGCGTGAGTCGTATTTATGTGACTAGTAACGCGAGGCGCGTTACTCCCATTAAAATAATCCCTAATTAAAATCTCTTAAATTACTCTATATTTTAAATCCTGACACACATATATATATATATATATATATATATATATATATATATATATATATATATATATATATATATATATATATATATATATATATATATATATATATATATATATATATATATATATATATATATATATATATATATATATATATATATATATATATATATATATATATATATATATATTATTTTATATCAATTAGAAAATAAGAAAACTATCAGTTGATTTCAGGATTGCAATTTAAAGTTCGTAAGGTTTATATTAGTCCTAAACTAACTGTTATTTCTGTTACCTATAATATTTTGAACTAGCGTATAGCCCACCATATGACGGACCAGTAAAATTTTTAATTTTCCAGAATTGTAAAGTACCCTATGAGGCAGGGAAAAAAACGGTTGGTTTTTTGGCTGAGAATTACAATCTCAATAATTTGTTTATCTTTACCGATCACATGTTAGCTGCCAACTTTAATTTATCTTGTCATATTACGTGATAGGATGGAGAGCAGAGTTTTTGATATTGACAGTGATTATTTGGCGATATATTTGAATAATGTTCAAAATTTAGTGAATAAATTCCAAACCGCATGGTTATGCATATTAAACAAGCACACAAACAAACAAACTTCCTAATTTTCAAATATATATAACTTAAACGCTAGATATTTCTTAGCCCGTAAAATAGACTCCTAGGTTTTTATGAAAATAATTTGTTGTTACACTGATGATTACATTCCATTACAACAAAAGATAATCGATGATTAAAATTATCACACATGTACTATCACACATATCACACATGTAATCTATTATTTAAGATAAATATAAAAGAAAATTATTTACGTAATATATAAGTTTAGCGATAAAACGTACTAAAATAATGCAGCCGGTATTTGAATAATTTTAAATAAGAAATGATTAAAGGTGACGGTTAAAGGATTGGTGTCATAATGATAAAAATGTTATTTTTACTTATTTATTATGCGATAAATCGATAAATTTATCACCTGCTTTTAACCAGGGTAAATAGGGCTTGAAAAAATGGTAAGAGAAATAATGGCAATGGAAATCGGGGGAAGGGATGGATTTGGAACTTTTTAAAGACGACAGTATTTTTCGCTGCGATATAAAGCATATTTATACTTTTTTTAATCGGATCGATAGAAACAGACTATAAACTTTACTCGCTTTATATTTTCCTAACCATAACTCATCAAGAATCCAATATAGATGTCTCATCCATTCCAGTTCCAACCGCTTCAGAAATTCGAGGACAGACGGACAGATATCTTAGGCTTTTATTATATAGGGAATAGATAAGAAACTTTAATACCTTTTAGTTAAGTACAAAATATATTTTTCTTGTATGCTCAGATAAAAAGTATTTCGTTTAACAGCCCATAAGTCACCGATTAATTAATATATTTGTTGGAGTAATTGTCTAAAAGCAAATAAATACATGGATAAAATGCAGGAACTGCCTGGGGAACAATTATCGTTATCTGTGTGAGGAATCACAATGTTATTAAGAATTTTAGTGGAATAATACTGTTATTGTTGATCAAATAATTACTGAAATCGTTTGAAATTAGCTTGCTGCACAATGTTTCTAAAAACAACTGTGCCCGACATTGAAGATTTTTAAAATTAAATAAAAAATGTAAATATTGTAAAATGTGGCTTAAAATTTATTCATATATTTAGGAAACATTGTAGAAAAATATTAATTTCTAAATAGATATCTAAGTATGTTAAATTCAGAGACTATGTATATACATGCATACATTCAGTTGTTTTCTGTTCAATATAGTATTGAACGGGCAACTCATTCTTAGCGAGTGTGGTAGGTTCTTAGAGTCAATAACTCTCAAGCCTAGAATCACTTTCAGATCTAATCTTGATTGTTAATTTTAGGCTAAAAAGAAAATGGTTGAGATATGACATTCTTTTGGCGTCATTTAAATTTCTAATATCTATTACGTTTCAACTATTAAACTTCTAAAAATATTATTAAATCATTAATGGACTTTAGTTATTTTTTTGCAATTTCTTTAACGATGGAAGAGTCACCGAGCTAAAGACAACAACAGACAAGCATTTGGTACGCTGACTTCAAAGTATCTAATATTAATCCCCCTCTCCGAGAAAAAGACTTGGGGAATATTAGTGATTGACCACATGATTATAATTTTACTTCTCTCTCTTAGAAGTCAATTCTTTAATGTACGGTTTTTTTTTCTAATATTTGTACAAGATTTGATAGAGAAATATTAAATTATTTATATCTCTATTTACATAAAGTTAATTTAGTATTGAAATTACCATCATTTCTTAGTGTACTTACTAACTTGCAAAGGTCACACAGTTAGAATATATTTATTTATAGATAATATAAGCATTGTTTTTAGAACTTATTGTTTTATTACAAGAAGTTTAATTAAATTTTAATTAAATCAGCAGTTTAATTACAATACATGGATACTAAAATCTGTAAATTTAAAAAAGTTTGTGAATAAGTCAATATTGCTCTAACTTATCTTTTTTAATTATGATATTTTTAACTTTTATTCAATAATCCAGTCTCGTGAAAAAATAAATTGTTTTGTTCTCAAGGTAAGTCAGTAGTTTAAATTATGGTTCAAAGTATCGATTTCTTTTTGTTAGCTCAAACTAAATCTATAACATTTTTGTACTTACATAGAAAAAATAAAGTTGTATAACCAATTTTCAGAAATCTACTTAAGTATATATTAACGATGCCAGAATTTTAAAGTAATATCACTTATAACAAATAAACGTTTATGTCATGAAAATTTTCTGTCGTCGAAACTTTATATCAAAGTTAACAGTTTGAATGAATAAAGAATAGATTACTCATGTTTTCTAATGTCCTATTTGATATATATATATATATATATATATATATATATATATATATATATATATATATACACTGTTTTTCATTAGTAAACAAAAAAATCTCTTTATCTCAGTTAATTAAATTAGATTTTTCTACTGAACTAGTGAGACATATTAGTTTCATTAGTTCATTAGTAAAATCTTAAGACTGAAATCTCTATCCCGATTTAAGTTTTCTCTGGCAATAATACTAAATCGTATGACTTTTTCTTGGTTCTTTGATGTTATCAAACTTAATTGTATTATCTCTGTTTAGAAAATCTTCTTTCACATTTGTTAAAAAATAATCGAATTGAAAGGGAATAATTAAGTCTAAACAGTAATTTAAAACAAAGCCTTGATTATTTCCTATTTTTATCTCTTTGTGAACCATGCATTATCCGCTTCCGTGTATGCACGAAATGCACACTTAATGTCTCCGGCTCTATACAAACACACACACATATGTATGTGTGTATTAAAATACCAATAACAACATTTAAGAAACGAATATATATAACATAATAATAAAATTATTTTAATGAAGGTCATAAATACGCATTTAAATCATACATTATAAATCTGTTATTTTATTTAAAAGTTTACTTTAAAATTCTGTTTGAAAAAATTTGAAAAAATCATCACATTTTTTTTATATACAAGGGAATCAAAGGAAACTAAATATGTAGGTGTGGAAAATGAAAAACGAACTATGATCACGTGCTAATTTTTCCTTTTGTATTTTTATAATGTTTTTCCTTTCCCGAATGGTAAAATTTTGTTTTGTTTTTAACTCCGGTTTTAGTTTTCCTTTATATTCCATGTTTGATGTTCGTGTTTCTTTATATCTTTAATTAGTAGTTTTATTAGAACATATATAATAAATGTTTTGTTCGTACCGGAAGGTTTCGTCTTTAAATTGTGTCTGAGGAATACTTTTTTCCAGTGCGTCCCACAGAATCCAAAAGTGAAAAGCTAAGAAAGAGCCTTTTGATATTATTTTTCGATGATGCTTTCTTCCTTAAATTCAAAACTTAATAGTAAGTTTTGAGTTGAATTTTCAATTTTTTAGAGTTGTAAAAGCGTTTTATTTTATTATTAGTTTACTATCCTGAGTTATCTCCGGGAAATGGAAAAAATGTTAATATTAGTCTTTGTATGACAGTTTTGAATCAAGGGACAACACAAAGTGATACTTGACATTCTGTACATTGGTTTTGTTTTGTTTGGTTTAGAGCGCTACGGTCTACTGTTTTGCACACGAGAGCTAATGAGACCGGTAACTACTGCTTACAGCCGATTCCTAACGACTACGAACATCCATGCCATAGTGGGATTCAAACCAATGAACTGCAGTACCGGAGATCAGCGCCCTAACCAATCGGCCAGGGTGTACATTAGTATCTTGTATCTTTTCTTACTGGCTTACCTCTGGAATCTGTTTTGCAAAAGCACAGAGTACATTGTCTCATTGGATTTGATTTTTTTCAGTAGCAAGAATAAATCTGGAAAATGTCTTGAGGTTAATCTGAATGGTAAAGGATTAATTCTGGATTTCCTTGATGTGGCAGAAAACTTGTTGCGAGGATTTTTTGATATAACTTTTCCAATCAGTAGAAAGCAAGTGACCAATTCTGCCAAAAGAACCGCAAAACCAACAAAAGCTGGTAAACTGCCAATAAAAGCTGAATATTTCTTTTCATTTCCACCAGACCGAGTAAAACCGTGATAAAATTAGCCCTACTGACAAATTCTGCTTTACCAGATTTTTCTGAGGTTAAGTATTCATTGCAATATATACGAGCCCGAGGTAACTCAGGGTAATAAGACAAGTGGTTAGTATTTATTTAAAACATTTAATCCTTTTAAGGTCAGTGGTTTCTCAGCAGAAACCACCAGTTAATACTTTTTCCCTGTTTTAAAAACATTAATTTTTTTTCTTTGCTTTGGACACTTTAAACTATAAATAGATGGTATCATTACAATTAATTTATTTCTCTTTGAAATATATATTTTTGAATTTGCTTTACATGGAAGAATGAAGAGTTCGATTTTCATCATTATCTCATATGAAAATACTTACCCAAAACATTGTTACACATTGTTTACCTATTTATTAATTACCTTATTTTAAGGGTAACTATTCATAGCTCTCCATATTTATTTAAAGGTTTAATAAAGAAATATTTTCCTGCGGATCAAGGGAAACGTTTCACAGTTAAACCAACCTCTCTAAACCTCGCCCTCCCCCCAAGAAAAGAGAATTTAAAAATATTTTTTTCATATATTTCAAATCTATAAGGCCCATAGATAAAATTTATAACCTAATTCGATTAAATAGAAAAGAATTTTGTAATCATGATCTTCAAAGGGTTAAGATTATATTATTAATTGTTTGTAATCTAATCAAAATAACATCTTTGGACTTCACATATGTAAAGATAGATAAAAATCGTTTTTATAAATTTTAAAATAAATTTCTGCCTTTCCTGTGTAATGTTTTAGGATGTTATGAGAGACATTTTTTGAGCTAAAACTGTATCAGTTTTTTTCCTTTTGAAATAAAAAGTAGGAAACTTTTCTTTATGAACGTTGTAATGGAGGTAATAACATGTAATTTTTCTATCATTTAAATGCGAAACCCACACACATAACTGTGGATATACATGTGTGTGCATTGAACTACTATTAATAAATTGCCGTCAACTGATCAAACAGATAAAACAAACTTGCAATATAACAAAAATGCACGATATTGCCCAATAAAGACACATATTGCTTTTCTGTAACAGAAATATTTACTTCAAATGTGTGTCAGATATAAAAGACGTCAATAAAAACATATTTTGGCAACAAATTTCGCAGATAATCCGACATTATAAGCACCTAATGCAGTTCTTCCGAAACACAATAAGGTATAAAAATATATTCCTCTTATCTGTCTTCACACATTCTTTGTTTGTTTTGCGGTAAACGACAGATGGGAAAATAGATTAGATTTTCAGTTCAATATCCGACGTAAGTTCAAAATTGCTTTAGCTGTAGATCAGTAGTTCTAAGGATTTCTGTGGCTCGGGCACATTTGAAATTGGGGAGAAAATAGTTGTGGGTGCACACGAATATTCTGAACGAACATGTGGATTATGCTGGAAAAAAGGGATTATTTCAGCCTGCCGTTTATAACCTGAGCTAAACATGTTATAAAAATCGTATATGGATGAATTTCATCATACTTTTCTCATGTAATTATGTGACATGATATGTAAAAATTTTTATTTCATAATTTTTATCTTATTTGCTAAAAGAGACTAACTTTAAATTTCCAGTTCATCTTAATAAATGAACTTTACCAGTATGTACTAGTCTTATCATTAATTTGCTTCGTAAAAGACGAGAGTTATTATTCTCTACAAATTTGAAAAATTATAGAAAGCCAGATTTGATATTTAATACCATTAATAATTTATTTAATTTCATTTTGAAGACAAAATGTTAATGTATATATTTTAGCCAGCTGTGGCTGCTTGCTTTCACCAATGGCTGCATATTGTAAGATTCTTCTATCGAATTTGAAACAAGTACTACAAATTTTTCCCATGTTAAAAAGAAATATTAAGGTACATGTTGAAAATGAACTTCTTTTTTCAAAAATGTATTTTTGTCCAAAATAAACCGTGTGCGATTATAGAATACAATTATGTTTTATTTCCTAATCATTTACGGTATTATGTCAAACTCCTTTGAAAGGAAATAAAAATCTAAAGATAAGGAAATAAACATTTTAGAGCAACTCATTCAGATGCCTTTGAATTTATTATACTAAAATATTTTCTATATTCTCGAACTACATAAAACACCCTGCGGTAAAAGAATTAATATCAGAATATTGTTTATATAAAATTCATATCAACCAGTTGTATTGTGTGTGTTAATTTATTTGCATACATATTGTATGTAAAAAATAGCCAATAAATTTATTTTAAAGAAACTCGTTTCTGTTTTGCGCTATAACAAGTTTTAAAGTTAATTACTATATAATAAACATTAAAAAATTGATAAATAGAAATAAAATTTTACTGTACCCTTTATGAATTAGTGATTTATATATTCACATTAAAAACAGTATAGATTTTAGTTTGCTATGGCTTCAGAAATCATACAAACGTAATATAAAAATAACTACAAGTGTAATCAATTTTATGTACCATTGTCCTATGTCATCCCTTAAAAATATTTCAAATTTTAATCCAAAACATAAATTTGTGTTAATAATATGTAATAACGTAATACATTTATAGAATTCTTTAAGATTAGAATGACCTTCAATTTTAAAGAAGTAAGCTTTTCACCCAATAATAAAATTCAGTTTCCTTATGTTATCTGTTGAGAAAATTGCATTTTATCTAACACGCAATTTTCTAATCTAAAAAATAATTACATGTGTTACGCAACTATTTTAAATTGTTTCTCATTCCATGCAACCTATGTGACTACGTGGCTGAAATACAAATTTTAACTTATTTCTGCTAGTATAAATGAAATCGAGTTACTTATCCAGACTTTTTAAATTAGTGTTGTTTTTAAAATAAATTTTATAAAGAGTTCTTTAATTTCAAGTAACAATGCTAATCATTAATATATTTACTACTCATAATGTGCATGAATTAACCCATCACTGTAGTACATTTTTATTTAAAGATAATTAATAAAACTAAAAGAAAATATTTATATATTTTTGGATTAGTATTTTATTTTTTGTAAAGACCAATTTACAAGAATGTTGGCTATTAATTGTTTGCTATCATTTGTAATTTCGTGATTGGGAAAAAATATATTAGTATAATAAATACATTCCAATATTAAGAAGTTTAAATAAAGCTAAGTTTACTGATGTCCCCAGTACAATACAGTCATCTTTTATACGTATACTTTTTATACGTATAGTAGTGAACTATTTAATATCTTCCCGTTGTTAGCAGATCTAGAAAAACAAAGACACAAAACTGTTTTACTGTCGTTTGTAACATAATTTGATCCTATGCACATTAAAATATTTTAGTAATGCAATGCATAATCAAACATTAATGCATCATTTGCTGTATGATATCATAAACAGGTGTAAAAACCTGTTGACTTTGTAAACTGTCAGTTTTATTTTTTAAAATGCAATAACTTTCAAGGAAACATAAAAGGATAGTAGTAATACATATGGTTATCTAGTAAAATCTTTTCAACATACGTTTTAACAGGTATTGATAATATGCTACGGGAAGTTAATGGGAAGAAATTTGAAATTGGGGAAGGCAAACATGAGACTACTATACTAGTCGCAAGTGAAAACATTTTAAAAAAGCTTAATGTAAAAGGATGAAAATTTGGTTTTTCTGTAGTTTGCAATAAATAAAGCAAGTGAATATCATGTAATGTTTTGTTTTTATATTAATAAAAACATTTCTACTTTCAGTGTATAATTATCATAACATAATGTTTTTAATATTATTATGAAAGAAACAAAATTACACGTGGTTCACTTCTTACGATAAATAAATTCTCAAATAAATCTGTTAATCACTAGTTCATTAATGTACTTATGGAATTAAAAACGGTCTTTTTTGAGTAACATTTTTAATTTAAAATAAATATACTTGGTATTAGTTCGATAATGCACTCTAAAATGAGTATATATGCTTGATAATTTTTAAAACAGAAATAGTACATTTTTGGATTGCTCACCTTTTTGACATAATACATTATTTTTTTAATTACAATACAAACGTGTTCAGAAATAAGTATCTAGTTTTTCATATTTAAAGTTTATATCCCTGTACTCTAATCCATGTACGAATTTAAACAAAGTGAATACATTCAGTTCTCAAATTTTTCCAAAATTTGAGTACATGAATTTCTCATATTTGAGACTGTTGTACTCAAGAGTTATAGAATCTCAACTTATGTAAAAATGAGTACCTTTTGCTTATTCTAAATAACTAGTTTTAACTAATTCTAAATAACTAGTTATACTATTTTAGGAAAGTTGTTGACGTCATACTTCTTTATAGGTATCTTAATTCTATAGGTGATAATTTTATAGTCAAAATAAAAAATTGGAAAAGAATTACCCATTAGAACATTTAAAATTGTATGGATTGTTCTACATGTTATAGATTTGAGAAAAAAAGTCCATAAACTAAAGTAACACTTAAGTAATACGTATCTTATACACAATAAATCTTTCGATAACTTGAGTTTTTAATGTGAGCAATTTTTAATGTGGTTTTTTTATATGTAGATATTAATCGTAAAATAATAACTTGTGATGTATATTTTTTAATTATTTTAATTTCTAAAATACGTAATACTCCTTAAGTTATAATTTTTACATGCCTGGTACCATTAAAGAAATGGTAAGAGACTATACTTGAAATTACAGCAAAAGAAATATATCGTAATTTGATTTGTGTAAATATATATGAGGATGCAAAACTACTATTAATTCCAAAGTAATTACCAGATGCGACTTGCATCAAACGATTTGAGAAAATAATGCCTTGCCTGTGAAAATACTTAAGAAAAAAGTGCCAAAAATATAATTTTTTTAATCAAAGTGTTAGAAATAGATTATTTTTGAAAAACAAATGTTAACGAATAAATATTATTTACAATAATTTCCCATAAATAGGAAATGTTAATGAATTACAGTAATGTTTACTTAAATTACAGGAAAAACATCAAATGACATAAATTTCTAGATAAATATATTAAATTAATTAAACAATATTATTATCTATATCAGCTATCAGAAATTCCACGTATATCAGATTCCTTTGTATTTCACAAATCCTTTACAGTATCCGAGAAATAGCGACAAATGGCACGGAAGTGCCGAATTTCTCGTGTGAAAGCATCTTTATCGATTGGGGATATGCAAAATCAAATATTATGCTTTGGACACAACGATTTCGGCCTTATGGAATTGAAATACATTTTTTCTCTTTCAGGAACTGAGGTCGGACATTCCAAAATTGGCGCATCTGCGTTGTCCGAACTGAGTTCGAGCGTCACAAGCAAAGATGTTAATATCATATATATGTTTTGTTTATGGAAGTGGATAATCGATTGAGACTTTTTTAGGCATTCTTGTAATTTTTTTATCACTCTCAAGAAACTGTTTTGGTTGAATGATAAAAAGGAATAATACCCTTGAGGTGAAATGTGGAAAATGAACGAAACATTTCTTTAAATTATTATGTCCCGAAATTCAGAAGGTTAATTAAAAAAAAAACCTTGACTAGCGTGAGAGAATCTTTATTTGTAAAATCCCTACTTCATATTCCATCTACATTAGTAAAATGCATATAAAACATTTTCCGAAAGTCATTTGTTTGTAAAATTTTTATATAAACCCAAATTTTAATTTACTTTTAGCACATACAAGTTAAAAGAAAATTGTGAATATTATTACCACTTAAGTCCGTTCTCTGGTGTTTAAATTTCTGCACAGAAACGCTAAAGATTTGATCTTCCACGGAGTAGGTTGTGAGTTTGAATTCCAGCACTACTGTTGTGGAAATTTAATTGAATTAAGTGAGTTTCTGGAAGCTTGTAGTAGATTTTTTTCTAGTGGTGTTGCAGAATATTACACTATTGTATGTTTAAGCAAGTAGCTCAGTACACTAGTCTGTTTTGCTTTCTGCCAATTGAGTGCTCAATAAACACATTTAAGTACTTAATCCCCGATTTTCTTGTATATTCTAGAACTATGCATTTGACAAAGTTAATGATAATTGTATCTCTAAAACGTGTTCAAATTGAGATAATTTCTTTTTTTTATTGCGTCATAGAAAATCTGAAAAACAACCAAACTTTTCTATACAAATATTAAATACAGGGTGATTATCTCTTTAACTATTGAATCAGCAGTATATATGTAAGTAAAAAAGGAATGATTCAATGATTCGAAGATTTATAATATAATGAATCTTTTTACAAACCATTAAATTTATGTATACACTGATTGTATTTGGTTCATTTATATAATAATAATATAAATTACACAAATGAAGTCTTTACAAAAAATATTGAACCAAGTCTATTTAGGAAAGTTATAGTAATTTCAAATTGAGGTGTGTGTGTCTAAATAAGTCTCTAAAATTTAAATTATTTTTAGATTCGATTTAAAAGTTATGGTATATAAAAGTAACATTTTATATATAGATCTCCTTTATATCTAGAAAAGTAACATTTTATCTCTTTTATCATTATTAACCCTTACAAGCAAATTTATATAAAAAAAATCTCCCTGTATGTAAAACACACACACACACATATATATATATATATATATATATGTATATATATGTATGTATATATATGTATATATATATGTATATATATATGTATATATATATATATATATATATATATATATATATATATATATATATATATATATATATATATATATATATATATATATATATATATATATATATATATATATATATGTATATATATGTATATATATATATATATATATGTATATATATATATATATATATATATATATATATATATATATATATATATATATATATATATATATATATATATATATATAATATATATATATATATATATATATAGATAGATAGATAGATAGATAGATAGATAGATAGATAGATGCTTTAGGCCCGTGTGGAAATAATATACCGGAATAAACTTCCTTTTGAACTCGTCGATCTGATTGTTTCTTTCAGGTATGTTTTATATAAAATCAAAAACATGGTCTTTTCGCAGAGACACCATAAAAGCAAATCTATTAATAGGGATGATAATATTAGATATTACGAGTCTCATATATATTATCATAATTGGGCATTTCTGTGTGGTTTTATAAGGATAATTAGATAAATTAAAATGTATGTCTAAAATTGTTTGGTAAAAGTAATATAGCTGAGATGCATTAAATGTTTGAATTGCAACAGAATTTTAGATCAATATCTTTTAACACTACAATTACGGAAGGGGTCAATTTGACACCTAGGAAACTTTTATCTCTGACAGCTCTTCTGTGTTTTCGCAAATATATTAATCTTTTCTCGAATTTTCCTAAATCCTTCTGATTTTCGAAATAGTAAATATTTCAAGAAAATCGACAAATGATTATACCCAGAAATGCTTCAGGTGTCATTTTGACCCCTTTGAGAGTAAAGAAATGTGAATACATTCCATTGTATTATCTGAACACTGTTACTACTGTAAACTATTTTTATTTGCAACTGCTAAACAAAATACAAACAAAGGAAAAAATATAGGGGATATTCGTAGTCACATCTAGCAGTGGCATGACTTGAAATATGTTCAATACTTTTCTTTGTGGAAAGAAAACGGAAAAGGGATTATTATGAGCTGATCGTTGAGCTGGATGTGTATAGATTTTTGTTTGAAATTTTGTTTATTATTCATAACAAGTTTTAGTGGAAAATTTTATTCTATTACAAGAATTTGTTAAAGTGACGTAAATAAGAGATTTGAAATTTTTTTTTCAATTTTACAAATCCTCTTCAATCTCCACTCAAAATACAGTTTCTTTTAAGTCAAAGAGTTTTTTGCTGGATGAGATCCCGCCTACCCTCCCTCATCCCTTTGGACTAATTTTACAAGCCCTTTAAATTAATTTTACAATTTACACTAAATCACAAATTTGTGATGAAAATCACACTCAGTTTATTTAATTTGTGATTAAGTGAATGTTTCAGTCTATTTAGTATGAACGTTATGTGTTTCCTTTGTGTTTTCTTTGTTAATTCAATTAGATTTTAAATATTCAATTTTTGTAAAATTTTTCCTCAAAATGTTGTTTTTGTTTATGTATCAATTTGTTGAGTTACGATCCCCTCGCCAGATTTCAAACGCCACGCTGCAAGCTGCAAGCACGCCAATTTCGCCAAATGTGGTTGAAGCACCAACAAGATCCATGATTAGAAACAGGAGAGTGGGCTAAGAAGAGGAGTTGAAAAAGGACTAACGCATGAAGAAATCGTAAAACTCATGCAAGAACTATTTGATGCTTATTCCGGTTCTGAAATCGAAAATAATTCTACAGATAAAGATGGAGATGAAACATCTTGTGGTTCTGAATTTATTATAGAGCGCAATCAGGCAATACCATCCTCTAGCTCAAGTGAAAGTACAAATGGATTTGTTTCTACGAGTTCAAATTCTGCCTTACCTAACAATGCCAAAGGGAAAACTAGTAGAGTCTCGAAAGGGAATATGAAATTCAACGTAATTCAGACTAACACTTGTAAAGAAACTGCTAGCGATGGAACTGTATGGAAAGTAGAAAATACTTCAAATACATCTGGTCGGTGATCCTTGCAAAATATATTGCTAGAAAATGCAGGATAGTCATCCTATGCTAAACGTCACATTTGTTCTAGTAAAGCTCTTAGTGCTTGGAAGTTTAGGAGAGTAGTATATCGTTTAGTTGATCCTTACAAAAATACATGCCTGCAAAGTATTTATATTCTTTAAAATAAACTGTAGTTGTTATAATTTGCGTTATTTTAATTTCTTTTCACAAATATATTATATCATATAGAGAAATATGCAGATATCTTATCAAGGGGTCAAAATGACACCCGCCGTAATTCTAGGTATACAAAGACCACCATAATTCTAGTGTTAAACACGATTTATATCATTAAGAATAATTAGGAGGTTGGAGCAATGAGGACATTTTTTTTTCTTACAAGGAAGAGTTAAACCTGAATCTTCTGCTTACAGATAATTCTAAGAGTTATTAACATTCTTGTCTAGTATGGGATTTTCAACCTTGAATTGCGATATCACAAGCCAGAACCTTATATATTTAGTATCGACAGAATGGTTAGATGTAATGATACGGTTATGGCTAGAATATACGCTGATTCTCGAAGAAGAATCGAGATCATTTTCCATTCCATATTACTTGTATATTAACTCTTAAAAATAATAATCAAATGTACCATCAAAGTATTTGTTCAAAACCCCAGAAGTAAATACAGCAAATGAAATATAAACGTTCTCGTAATCCTTACCTTTCATCAATTCAAGATTTCCTTATTTTGCAATAAAAGACCATAAACAAAAATAATACTTTTCCCTTGAATTTTCCCTAAAGATAACCATATAATGAAATGGAAATCCTCATGCAATTTTGAAATTGAATATTGTACGTCTTCTTACCTTTTTATTGCTTATATTAATAGGATTTTCCAGACTTTGATAATACATTACCCTACTCCTCTATTACTTTTCTATTGTCATCTTCAAATAGAATAGCACATTGGACTTTTTTTTTATCTTTTTCTCTATTGACAATAAAACCGTTAGTATGGCGTCACTGATTGGTTATTGAATATCGGCAAGAATTGCGTTGCAAAATCTTTCCATTATTGCTAGGATTATATAACGTAGTACTTTGAGAATTTCTATTAACTTTTATTCCAATTTTCGATTAGGACATATGTTGTAGTGATGTTATGATTCCTCTATGGCAAAATATCATTATTTTTTGATAAAGATAAAAAATAAAATTTATAACTTTGATAGTCTTTTGAAAAAATAGACACTTATATATACTGCAAGAACATGCATAACATAGTACTTTTTATTTAGCATTTAATTTCTGGAAATAAAGTAAAAAACAAACGTGTACAATATAATTTGGAAAATTTAAAAACTTGTTTTCTACTATATAATTGTAAATTTTAATTCAAATTATTTTTATTGTAATCTTTTTTTCCTAGGGCAGCTAGCAATACAGGCACTATTTGCTTTTATGTCAATAGAAGGCTACGAAGCTGTTATTCATTTAGCACCAGCTGAGAAGCACGTGTATCTTAAGGTATGCTACAGGACACGAGACAACATAACTCCAGATGGGCGCTCGAACCCCCTACAGGTATCTTTTGAGAACATTCATTGTAATTTGAAATATGGCCAAACCATGAAACTTTACTTGAAAAAGTAAATAAATTTGTGATGAATTATGTTGGGTTTTGTTTCCACATGTTAAATAAAAATGTAGAATTTTCTGTAAATACAGTTTTTAAAAAAATACAAGTAATGATATTTTATATTTCACATATGTCATGTTTTAAATTGAGATTTTTAAGAAATTCAAACCATTACTGGGGAAATCTGGGGTTGCGTGGAACACAATATGAGAAAATCTGATACTTGGATTTAAGGCACATTGTAGAAAATTTTAAAATGTTTTAATCGTTTATAATTTTATTCTTTTTTATTACTTATAATTATCTGTTAAATATAAAACAAACAAATGTATCATTTGTTTAATTATTTATTTAAATCTTTTACAATATAGAGGTGATTCGCAACATAAAGGTAATAAAAATGTACACACACGCGCACACACACATATATACATAATATATACATACATACATACATATATATATATATAATATATATTATATATATAATATTATAATATATATGTATGTAAATATTTTGTATATATTTATATGTATATATATATATATATATATATATATATATAATATATATAATATATATATGTATATATATATGTATATGTATATATATATATAAATATTATATATAATATATATATTTTTATATATAAATAATAAAATATATATTATATATATAATATATATATATAATATATAAATATATATATATAACATATATATATATATATTATATATATATTATAAAATATATATATATAAATATATATATATATATATATATATATTATATATATATATATAAATATATTTAAATAATATATTATATTAAAATATATATATATATATAGATATATATATATATATATATATAAATATATTATATATATATATATATATATATATATATAATATATATATATATATATATATATATGTATATATGCATAATACACATTTTGATATTTGCTTACAATACTACAGTTCATGTATGCGTATTATGATCTAAGTTATTTCAGTTCTCTGGATAACCATGAAGCATAAATTCTATTTAAATTGATTTTAATTATGTTTAACCAATCCATATTTAATATTTCGAGTACTTCACAGAAAACAAACTTTGAAAGAATGAAACGCTTCATATTGATTCGTACAGAATATTCTTTCGAGTTGCTCTTATATATAGAGTGATAATCAATAAATAAATTTATAATGTTCCTTCCGATTTTAAGAAAATGACAGATGATTTGGGGCTAGAATAATTTCTTAAAACTTTTTAAAACTATTTATTTAATAAATTTAATAATGTGTATTTGTCTAAGGACTTGAGACCCACATAATATCCTAATTTGACCTAAAATTTGAATCGTTATGTTACTAAACATGTTAGACGTAAACTTTAATAATTTGCAACTAGATTATTTATTCCTTAAAGTCTTGGTTAATTTCTAATTTAAATAAAACTTCAAGATAACTTTAAAATGCTAACATTCAAAATTTTCATTTTTAATATTTTGGACTTAATTTATCAAAGAAAAGTCATAAAAAATAACTTTTTCTATAACCTCTTTATGGAACTGTGTATTATATAGTTATTCATAACTATTCTATTTAAGGCATCAAAAAACATTGATGCATAAAAAGACATTTTTTTTTGTTGTTCTAGTTATCCACCTGGTGTAAAAAGTACACCAGGACCAAATTAAAGATGATAAAGCTAGAATCAAACTACGACTGGTCCATTTGATGTATAGTTTGGAGCTTCGTTTTAAAACACAAGAGCAGAAAATTGACTTAAAAAAGAACTGCAATAGCTAGCTGAGCATAATGAATTTTTACGCCTAGGAATGGAGAATAAAGTACTTAGTTAATGTACTTTGAGGCCATACTTTGCTCTTTGAGGCTAACTGCAGGATTTGAACTCTTGATTAAATTGCTAGAACAGTT
>CM063508.1:110650937-110655937 GCA_032207245.1 Pardosa pseudoannulata | reverse complement strand
GTTTCTCGGACCCTACAAGATCATCAGATTAAAGCCCAACGACACTTACGATGTTGAAAAATGTGGACAATTCGATGGACCCATGCAAACCAGTACATGCATCGAATTCATGAAACCATGGACTAATAACTTTTCGTAAACTGTTTGGACTGAACAATCTTTTTTATTTTTGAATTATGTTTTAATTTTGCTTTTTCTTTTCATGTATACTTCCTTAGCCTGAACAATTTTCATTCTTTACATGTTACTACAATTTGTTTTATATTTTTATTTTCTTTTAAAGTTCATGCTGTTAGTATTATAAGTGATAGAATCTTGCAACTGTGTATTTTTTTTCATCTTTTTTTTTCGTTTTATATTCCATTGTACCCCACGTTTAAGTCATACAACACTTGTGTCTTACAAAGTATTCATCGTATTTGAAACTTTATATGTGTTCTTTTTATTTTTACTTTGCTGTTTTCTGTATTTTTCAAATTCATAATTATGTATTGCTGCCTTTATCTGTTTCTGCGCCTCACAGCATCTGAGGGCAGATGCACGTTGTCGGATGGCCGATGTAGGACGGTAACATCATACTCTGGCTATAACTCCCGCTGAGCGCCACCTAGCGAGCGCCTGCGGCGAAAGTCAGACGAACGAGAGACGAGCTGTGAGACGTATGCGCAAGTTGTGTGTTGCGCGCTAATTAAATGATTAACCTTCCTTTTATGTCAGTTCCCCCTGTAAATAGATTTCCCCATTTATAAATAAACGTTATTAAATATAAATGTCTCATTTGATCCCCGACGATTCCCACATATATATATATGTATATGTATATATATATGTATATATATATATATATATATATATACATATATTATATATATATATATATATATATATATATATATATATATATATATATATATATATATATATATATATATATATATATATATATATATATATATATATATATATATATATATATAATATATATATATATATATATATATGTATATTATATATATAAATATATATATATATATATATATATATATGTATATATATATATATATATATATATATATATATATATATATATATATATATATATATATATATATATATATATATATATATATATATATATATATATATATATATATATATATATATATATATATATATATATATATATTTATATATATATATATATATATATATATATATATATATATATATATACAGTAATACTTCTTTTTAACGCTTATTTTAGTCAACAGATCTCGTGAGCAAATGGACTATTTCTAAATTAATGTACTGTGGTGTAACTTCAAGAAACCTGTATTCCTCTCTTTGTGTTTGCTTAAAGGAGTGGAGGGGGCGTGACGAATAGGGGAGAACTAAAGGCTAGAGGGAAGGGAGAGAAAGCAGTTGAAGGAATTTCCGAGAATCAAGTTGTAAGAACGGACATTCTTCTCGTTCCCAGTTGGCCGGAGACTGCATGTCCGGGAACATTTAGTAGGGGGAGGGGTGCAGAGGGGACGTACGTCACTAACTTCTCTCTTTTCCAAGTTTGAGAAATTTATATTGCACTCTCGCTCTAGTTAAAATGGCTCAGCGAAATCAAATTTCTATAGATGTTAAGTGCAAGATTTTGACCGCGGTCGATGAGAATAAATGTCCAAAAGGTGAAATTGCGAGACAATTTGGTATCCAAAAAACCACGTTATTTATGATCCTCAAAAACAGAGATAAAATTTTAGCAGCGAATGATGCAGGTGTCTCAAAATCCAGAATGGGAACGTGCACGAGAGGGAAAATTCCCGCTTTTGGAGAAGGCATTAGTGGAATAGCTCCAAATTATGCGGTCATGCAATAATCCCTTAGATGGAAATGTCTTAAAAGAACAAGCTAGGATTGTTTCTGAAAAAAAATGGATGTTGAAATAGATTTTAAAGCTTCAAATGGATAGTTTGAGAGGTTCAAGGAAAGGCACGGACACTATTTTAAAAAGCTATTCGGTGAGAGGGGGGAAGTCAACGGATGGAGAAAAGAACAATTGAAAACTCTACTAGAAAAATATGAGCCGGACGACATATTTAATGCTGATGAAACGGCTCTCAACAAGCTGTTGCCTGATAATTGTCTGGTACTTAAAGATAAAGGAAATGCACGTGAAGGAAAACTTTCAAAGAAGCGGTTAACAGTTCTTCTTGCTCAAACATGACGAGAACTGAGAAGTTGCCTCTTTTATTAAGTAGAAAGTGGCCCGAGGTGCTTTAATCCCTTCCCTGTTTTGCCGTACGGGCACAGCTTTCAGGCCTTTACTGCCAATAGAAATCAGATTGCCCGTACGGCGTACGGGCAATCTGATTTTTATTTCGCTTGCACTGCTTCTGCCGTATTTTTTCCAAATTTAGTAACAAATTATTCTTATAGATGATACGTATAGATTCGTATCGTTGTCCACTAAATGATACTTTGCAGTTTATTGTATTTTCTACTCTGATTGGTTCAAAAGCGAGGGTTTTTTCGCATGTTTTGTATCATAAGACTAATTGTTATCTTTCAGTGAATAGCTTTCTGGTTATATTTTACAAACCGACTGATAATCTTATTGATGTAAGAGTTGAATAATATATTTTTAGTTTTAAATAATGGATAATTCAGAGCGTATGGAGCTAATTTCATGTGATTCGAACTGTGACTCGGAATCAGAAAACTGAATTATTAGCAGTTGAAATTTACTAGATGACCTGGATAGCAGTGACTCTGATAGTAGTACAGATGGAATCAGTCAAGCAAGACAATTTTTTTAAACTAATTGTGATAATCCTTCGGAGCCGCCTCTTAGATTTGCTTTCACTGCAATTCCAAAAATTGACTTGGATATCTATGAGACTAAAGGTAAACTTCAGTTCTATGATGCTTTGATAGAAAGAAAAAAATTGTAATAAATGCTTAAACATATAAGAAATATTAATTTTAATAACACATCTTTACTTAAAAATGTAAAATGAACAAAAAAATGCAATTAAAAAATGTGACTTTTTTTTTCACCGAATTCTGGAAAAAAATGAAACTGTCAAAGGGTTAAGGGTGTTAAAACTTTACCGATGAGTACAAAAACAACAAAAAGGTATGGATGACTAATGCCTTATTCGTAAACTTCACAGGAAGATAGCTGCAAGTAAAAGAAAGATTTTGCTGATTGTTGACAACTGCACTGCTCATCCCGCAATCGGCAATTTAAAAGCCATAAAATTGGAATTTCTCCCTCCTAATGTCACCGCAATACTTCAACCCTTAGATCAGGGAATTATCCATTGCTTCAAATCCAACTATCAAGAAATAATAGTCTGAAAAATGAATGCTGCTATGGAAAACAAGAAGATGTTCGACATTGATGTCCTAGGTGCTATGCATCTAGCCAAATCAGCATGGAATGATGTTCTGCAAAACACAATAGCACATTGTTTTCGTCATGCCGGCTTTAAGACGAAAGAAGAATTTCAGAAAAGTTAGGAAATCAGTCAGCTTAATTTGGACCGTTGCAGGAACCCTTATCGCCCGGTGCTCCTATAGATGACACTCCAGACACTAATGAAATGACCCAGATCTTCAGTGTCAAATTTCTGAATCTTCAATTATCTTTTGATGAGTTTGTTGCGGTAGATGAAATTTTACGTGCTGAGAAGAAATTTTGAATGAGGACTATTTTATCGCCCGTATTACCGGAAATGAAGAAATCTGTGATTCCAACGATTCAGACGAAATCATCCAAGCTTTTGAAAAATTGAATGAAAAAGAAGCCTTCAATGCAATCAATGACATCAATATTTAGAAGGACTATTTAATTCTGAAGATTTCCTTAAAAATCTAACGGATGTAGAATCAGTGATAATGAAAAATTCTCAAATGAACTTGAAACAGGCTTCAATCAAAGACTTTTTTTCAAAAAATCAGTAATGGAAATAAAAATAAATAGAAGTGTTCTCTATGTACTGTTGAATCATTTCTTTGCTCACAAATTTTTTTTACTATTCTTTCAATTTGTTACAACGACCATATGATATTGGTCCCACAGGAGGTCGTTATTCCGAGATTCTACTGTATATGTTTATTCGAAATAATATTATAGAACATTTAATGTTAAATAATACTGAATAATGGAAATACTCCAGGTATATACATGAGGATGTACGCATAAAGTAAATGAAAGCTGAAATCAATAATGCACAAATGTTATTCATTTATTCTCATTCTTTACATAAGCAATCATCTGTATATCTTTGCTTAATAAAAATAGCAGTAAACTCTAATCCACATTATTCACATTCCTAGATACAATTATTCTGCTTTAATTAACCATTGATGAAATTCAAATCAAAAAACCATTAATTGTATTTTCGATATTTTTTTAAAAATAGTATTGCGATACAAAGATATTCATTTTAGAAGCTTATTAAGCATCAATATTGTTTTAAAAATTATTTTAAAAAGTGTTTTGGATTCATAAAGCATCGTCACTTTATTTTTTTAAATATGAGAACAGCTAGAAGTGTTATTATAATTATTTAATTATTTATTTAAGGTTCCAAATATTGTAGAGGCAATTTAAGGAAATTTCTAATCATTAATCTATAGTAAATCTGCCCTGTGTCTACATATTCCATGAATAATCAAAGGTAAATTTAGTTTAAGATAAATCACAACGGTTTTCGAAATAATTTTCTAACATTTAATTTCTTTTAGATTTTTTTTAAATTCAAAGTTTGTCAAAATTTTTTATAATTCTGTTAGAAAATAAATATAATTTGTTATCTATGGGGATGTTCATATATAATAATATAACTATGCATTTAAAAAAACTTTTACACAAATTTATACACCTTAAAATAAATAATTAATAATAGCTTGGACTAATATGATTTGACATGGTTTACAGAACTGAAGTCTATCATTTACAAAACTAGAGAAAATTCAACCCATTTAATGATTTGCATATT
>CM063508.1:110643437-110645937 GCA_032207245.1 Pardosa pseudoannulata | reverse complement strand
CACATTCGGATCTCACTTTGAGTCTTTGCCTCCTCAAATTGGCTTCATACAACACCCTGATAAGACCAAGGCTAAGTCCTGTCAAAGCTACACAAGGCACAAGCTTTGTAATTACGCTAAAAAGCCAGAAATTAATACTAGCTAACAGTCTATCATGTCTTGTGGCTATTTCACTGAAGTCCACTTTATACAAGGTTTTTCCATTTTCTGTGCTTGCACTTACAGTAAATGTTATGTACACAGGAATACAAAATAAAGTGCATGCTACATAAGTGGATATTATTGCTATCCTAGCTCTTATCAGACTTCTCCAGCGCATTGTGGCTGCGGGATAGCAGACAGCCATAAATCTCCAGATGGCTACAGTTACAGTTAGCCATATAGAGATGGTATGATTAACAACAGTGAAATGGGCGTGAAATAGAGTAAAAACTGCCCACCCAAAAGAGTACTTCTCTTCATCGTCCAAACCAACACGTAAATAATTATGAAAACTAAATGGTATATAAGAAAACATCACCATCATATCAGCTACGGCCAAACCAGTAAGGATGGCATTTGTTGGAGATATCATATTTTTTCTTGTTAGGACTATAATGTTCATGATGTTGGCAGTTATTCCAAATATGCATACAGTCAGGCTAATGTAACCATGTATGGAAGAATAAAAATCCCTATAAGCTTCCAGTTTATCACCATAATAGGGTTTTAGTGTCATTTCCTCCAAAGAAGTGTTTCCGGTAGGGTAAACACTTGATTCATTTTCTAAAATCATTTCTTCTGCTAAAGAGGAGATGAACTCCATAGCGTCTGGAGGATACTTCAAACTCTGATTCATGATAGATATTCAGATACATCCATGATCAGGTTAAAATTTAATTGCCTGAATCAGTCCACAGCATCTGAAAAAAATAAGGATACATATATAAATCATAAAGATATCTTAAATGTGTCATATTTTACCGAAAAATAGAAATCGAAGTTAAGAAGCTCTTATACAAAAGCTGTTATACAGCTTATCTTCTTTAAACTATAAAACACATTTATTACTTATCTTAGAAAAGTATTTTATTTTTCATATTTTAAACTGATGCTTCTTTAAGTGTAAACATACTACACTTATTAATTATTTCTGATAATTTATTTCAATTTTATTAGAATCAAAACAGTAATATAATTTTCAAAAGAAATTTTTTCAGTTATGATATAAAACGTTAATAACATAATTTTATATGAGAACGTTTTTCAATCATAGTTTTTTTATCTTATCTTTAAAACGAATAGAATTTTGATAAATGTTATTTTATAATTTCGTTCATTGATAAAGAAGAGCAGTAATTGAAACTTCTGACATTGGAATTTCTATATTGCATTTTAAATATTTCATATACATTCAGTATTCTTTAGAAAATATTGAATTATTCTTATATTTAAGGATAAAAGAGGATTTTAAAGAGTTTAAATAAAATATTAAATTTATCCCTACAATTGTATGTAGTGTTGGCAATTAGAGCATACTGAAATGTCTGTTCTATTCATATGACATAAAAGGAAGCAAAAATAATTTTAAACATATGTGAGAAAAATAAAAGGTCTGGTTATTAAAAGAATGGGTCACAGTTGATTTTTTTACTTTCTATCGAATTGTTCAGTTACAGTGCAAGTAATTTTATATCCTTATACACACGCTATTATAAATATTATTATTTCATATATTATACAATGTACAATACAAACAATTTTAATATTATTCTAGTAAATGCAATTTATGAAACTAAAATCTACATTATTTTGACATTCAATAGATTAACAATCAATTAAACAGTTGCTTTGTTGTTGTCTGAAAATCTACTCAATAATTTACTTTTAAGTTATACCTGACTGAAGTATAAAAAAAGATGACAATTGGCACACTATTTTGTGTTTTAGTTACGGTTAATGTATGAAACAAACGGAGAGTGTTTCAAAAAGTAAATTTCACGTAATGGTTTTAAAATTATAAGTCCCTAACCTATAATAATATAATTTATATATTTAAATTTTAATTATTATTTCTATTGCCAAATTTGTTTTCAAATTCATGCATACTAAAATATTGAATAAGATAGTGATTGAATATTTTAACAAACATGAAAATTAGGCCATTTTGTAATATTACTTACTACTTGATTTATGATAGTAAAATTGTTATACTAAAATAGAACATTATAATCAGTGAACCCTTTGTGCTGTTTTATATGCATATTAAATCGTTTTTCCATTATATAAATTATAGTATTTATAGTGTATGTTACAGAGAAGTAACATACAATATAAACGTTTCATGCGATTTTCCTTGTTTCAGTGCTTTCTTTAAGTAAATTTCAACACACAGATCATAAATAATACATAAAAGAAAATCAAAGAAAAAACCTTTTATGTCATCATAAATTTTTGGTGCCATAACGTGTTTTATTCATCGTCAAAGTGGATTTTCTTTAGCCCTTCAACATCGAGGAAA
>CM063508.1:110635937-110638437 GCA_032207245.1 Pardosa pseudoannulata | reverse complement strand
TACTGTTTAAACATTTTACCATAATATTAATTAAGGATAATTCATGATTTGACTTTAATTTGTATAGTTTTTATTTACTACTTTTCGCAGGAAAGTTTGTCTTCATTTGAATTTTTTAACACATTTCAATTATTGGTAATATTATTTAAAAGTTATATCACTCTCTCTCTCTCTCACTCACACACACACACACACACACACACATATATATATATATATATATATATATATATATATATATATATATATATATATATATATATATATATATATATATATATATATATATATATGTATATATATATATATATATATATATATATATATATATATATATATATATATATATATATATATATATATATATATATATATATATATATATTTATATATATATGTGTGTGTGTGTGTTTGTGTGTGTGTGCGTGTGTGCATTTCTGTTCATTTCAAAAACATTTTTTATGTCTTCATATGAATGGTTTCATTCTATTATATCAGCAAAAAATGCAAAAAAATGAATACATTTAATAAATTTAAATGCATTACATTTGCAAAGCAAAACTTTATGTCTTGTATATAAAAAGAACTGTAAATTTATAATTCAGGTGTTTCTGTATTATAAACATATTTATCCTGGGACAAAATGTTTCAACCACCAAAAAATTTTTAGGTCATTTATTTGCTAACCTCATTGAAATTAACTGGAGAATCTTAAAAATTAGAGAATCCTATCTTTTAATATCATGATCAACATTTTGAAATCTGGACTATCTCTAGTTTCCTGGCGACATAGACGTTGATTTGCTGCAATCATGGAATATGTGTAATGATAACGCTATAGTTAGTTGTGCTAAAATACAAAAGGAATTAACTGAATTGATAGGAGAGAAATCTAATAGTTTACTGAAAGTAGTAATCTCTACTGAGTAAATATTTCCCTGTCTCATATCTGAAATATGATTTCATGTCTTTTTCCTTTCCTATATTATGTTATTAAAGGGAGAAGTAAAATATTATTACAAGTATAACATGATATTAATTTTTTGTTGTAAATTATTAAAAATCATGATTGTTACACAGTTGTGAATACGTTAATTATAACTATTTTTTCAAGAATGATTTTGATTTAAAAGTAATGTATTGTAGATTGAGGCTTCATCGTACAAAATTTGCCTAAAATTCTATATTCAGTATCAGTGTAAAATTTTAATTTTAACTAACAATAAAAATAAATAGGAGATTTGAAAAAAAATTTTCAATTTTACAACTCCTCTTCAACCTCCACTCAAAATACAGTTTTCTTTTTTTTTTTTGTTTAAATCAATTTTACAATTTACACTAAATCACAAATTTGTGATGAAAATCACACTCAGTTTATTTAATTTGTGATTAAGTGAATGTTTCAGTCTATTTAGTATGAATGTTATGTGTTTCCTTTGTGTTTTCTTTGTTAATTCAATTAGATTTTAAATATTCAATTTTTGTAAAATTTTTCCTCAAAATGTTGTTTTTGTTTATGTATCAATTTGTTGAGTTACGATCCCCTCGCCAGATTTCAAACGCCACGCTGCAAGCACGCCACGCACGCAAGCTGCAAGCACGCCAATTTCGCCAAATGTGGTTG
The DNA here is from genome assembly GCA_032207245.1 of Pardosa pseudoannulata. Classification (NCBI taxonomy): domain Eukaryota; kingdom Metazoa; phylum Arthropoda; class Arachnida; order Araneae; family Lycosidae; genus Pardosa; species Pardosa pseudoannulata. The sequence continues at coordinate 110,636,813 of CM063508.1, read as the reverse complement.
AAGCACCAACAAGATCCATGATTAGAAACAGGAGAGTGGGCTAAGAAGAGGAGTTGAAAAAACAGATTTATTATTCTTTATGATTATTCAGTATCCCTTATTAATTATAACGACTTAAACAGTTTTTAAGACAAATATTTTGGAATATTTTAAGAAATCGAAATGATCCAGGTGCATATTCAACATATTTCTTAATATAGCTTAAAACTTACCGACAAATTATTTTGTTTAGTAAGAAATAAATGTTAGTTAAATGTAATGCTTTTCGAATAGTAAAGAATGAAATGAGAATAATTATTATATATATCATGCAAGATAAAAATGTCTAATTATAATTACATAATTTTAAAAATTGCCTTACTTTAATTACAATGGACACTTACGATAACAACTAACATTTCTTTAAGATAGAAAATTTATAAAAATATGCATAATACACATACATATTCAAAAAACAATTCAGCAATGCTACTTCTTAAACCGCTTAATAATTTTTAACTTTTAAATTTATCTTGAAATTGAAAGCACATTTTCATAATTCTATTGATAATATCATATTAAAATTTCAAATTGATCCTAGATGCAAAAACCCAAAGTCCCCTTATACATTTTTCTTATATTTCAATGTTGCAATTGTTTCGATTCCATACTTTTTGTAACAACTCTAACATTGACAAATTTGTATCATATGGGTAATATGGCATTTTAAATATATTTATTTTACATAAAAAAAGCTAATTTAAAAACTAATTATATTAATATTACTATATTCATACATGTATTATGATTATATTATTTATTATTGTAAGTATATTGTGAAAAGGCTTACATTAATAGATTTGTTACATCATAAGGATTATATGGCATTTTAAACAT
>CM063508.1:110595937-110630937 GCA_032207245.1 Pardosa pseudoannulata | reverse complement strand
TTAGCTTAGTAATGGAACCAAACGTGAACTGCTGCACTATCTGCTTTGACAGTTGAATGGAATCTGACAACCAAGAGCTTGTATACACACATTCCTTAGCAAAGTTTACATTTGGTACTAAATCAACATTGACTGGAAATTACAATGGAGAAATGAGTACTTATAATAACTTTTAAATCGAGCAGACATAGTTTTAGATGTCATTGATCGCGAAATGTGTTTTAGATTACTCTTGTCAATCTTTTGTTGACTGTGATTTTATATTTTCTAATTTCTTTCTTTCATATTATTTTCCCTTTGTTAATATATGTGTAATGGTTTAGAGTTCTAATGAATATTGTCTGTAACATTTGACAATAATACACCCTTCTCTAGGAAACAAAAGCTACACCAGGAGAATTACTAAAGCAAAACTCTACCATTCTAACGTTTTATGACGCACAAAGTTTTGTACATAAGTTACCTTGAATATACAAACAGACATTATGGCAAATTAACCTAATTTATTTTTCAACAGTAATTTCACTATTTCATTAAAGACTTCTTTAAATACAGTGAGAGTGTATATCCTTACCTACATTGATTAATAGTTTATTTATTTTTATTATAAAGTTTAGGTTTTTTTTCTTAAGCGCAGAATTCAAATGTTTATAACTAATTCAGGACATTTTGCGTTTAACACAATCGTCTCAATTATAGATTGTTAAAGAGATATGAATTACTTTCCCCCCTCTCTCTCTATCTCACACACACACAATATATATATATATATATATATATATATATATATATATATATATATATATATATATATATATATATATATATATATATATATATATATCAGGCTTTATTCAAATCTCAGATCCCACTACTCCTCAATCATCTTCAATGGTGTCGCACACTGGTGCCTAACTTTTAACAAAGGCAGGCTTAGCTGCTTTGGGTACCCACAGCTCTGTCTGCGGAATGTGCACACTGTTCTCTGCTCTAGATTACTGCGCGTGAGCAGTATTTATGTGTCTAACTCATCACGCCGCGTCACTCCCAGTAATGAATCCTTACTTAAAATCTTTTTAAATTAATCTACAATTTATATATATATATATATATATATATATATATATATATATATATATATATATATATATATATATATATATATATATATATATATATATACTATAGCCACCAGAGAAAACTCGGCAGCTCTTCCAAAATATATATCTCTTCATATGGCTTTCCATCTGAAATTTTCCACCAAGGATCCCACTTTTAAAGTCAGCTATTGGAAGAATCATTCGTTTTTGACAAAGGGGAAGATATTAATATTAAATTTTGCAAGGTAATGTGTTTTTGATACACTGCGGAATCATTCTCGTTCTAATAGAAATATTAGTCTTGGGCTTCTCAAGATATATGTTTTTCTTCATTTCAGGTATTAAAATATAAGCCCAATTTCTAATTAAATTTATTGTTTACAGGGAAAATAATAACATTATAATTTCAACAAATATAATCTGTAATAAAAACATAAACGGCAATGCGACATAAATGCAAAATAATTTTGTGTAATGTATGTGTTTTATTGAATTTCTTCTATTAAACATATTCGTTCATTTATTCTGTTTTAAGTTTTATTCAAATACTTCCTTTTATGATGAAAACATAATATAAAGGAATGATTCAAATAATAATTTTCAAATGTTTAATGCATATATATCTATTTCACGTAATTAAACATCTTACAAATTGTGCAAAATATTTATTTAAATATAAAACGATACTTCAGAATGTACTTTCATGCTTCTGTAACTTTATGCTACCATAAAGTAAGCATAATAAAAATATTTAAATATTTCTTTCATTAACATTCAAAGGGAAAACACATTTTATCTATTGCTTTCTATTTAAAAGAACATGATCATTTTCTTTTATATATGTTTAACTAAAGTACAACAAATGTTTAACAAATTTAATATTATCTATATTTCGTCGTAAACATTAAAATTGCATCGCATTCGACATCATTAAATTCAAATGAGTTTTTGGTATATGAAATATTATAAGCTATAATTTAATTTCTATTGGCCTTTTCAGATTAAATTTGTTTCCAATATCTAAAAGGGGATATTTTTAATAAAAATAAATAACACTTAAATTATTAAGAATACAAGTTAAAATATAAAAGCAATTTAAAGGACATAGCATATTAAAAACGTAATTTACACCTTTACTGTAAAAGTCTTAAAAACTAATTATAAAAATATTATATTTGCTTAGTTTCATTTCATTGGCACGATTTTATTATTATTTTTTCTACACTACATTAAAAGTAGTCTGCTTTAAGAATTCTTTTTTAGATTGTTTTTTTAATTGACAAATACAAATCAATATATTTTCGAGAATATAGGACAGTTTAAAATTTCGTTTTAACTGCAAATGTGTGCGAAATATATTTTATTATTCAAATTTTATGAATATTTCCAACTGATATTTAAAACATATTTTGCTGCAGACGTTACTGTGTTTATAACAGTTAATAATACCTTTAAAATGGTATACATAATGTATCTCATACCTATTGAAAGAGTCTTGATAAATTTCGAAATTGTATCTATTTTAATAAATAGCAAATCTAAACATTTTATATAAAATTATAAAAACAAATTACAAAACATTTTACAATTTTTACTATAATAAATTCCTGAAATAATTTATCTTAATTCATTATTATAATATCAAGTTTTAAACAAATAATACAGAGAAATTTATAAAAATGCTTTTAATTATTACGTATTAATATGAACATAAATTAAAATATAAGTAATAACCTATTATTTAATTTAAAAGTGGTCTGAAAACTGAATTTTATAGAAAATAATTGGTAATACAGAATTTATCATAAAATGTTCGAAAATCCATGAAAAAAAATAAAATAAAATAAAATTAGAATTAGGATGAAATAATATCTAATGATTAATTACAAATAATCTAGCTGCTTATTATTACCTGATGCCAATTTATTATATAAATAACACAAATATAAATATACACATTATATAAGTTAGGTTTTATTTTATATTTTTCTATTAAGTATTTAATTAAGTATTTAATAGCGTGTGGTAAGTGAAAACATGCATGCAGTGCATTTGTTTAGAAAATATTAGACCCCTTAAAATGTTAGAAATTTACTTTCCACTATTGATATAAAAAATGGCGAATATTCATAAAATTTATTCATTTCTTATGAATAAATTTTAGATAGCTATCTAAATATTTAAGTTATCATATGTATGCAAAAACTTTTTTACAGATGCATTTTTTGCATCTGAAAATATATGAACTGTTATTTTTTAACTATAGTTTGAAAGTAGAAAAAATTATACAAATTAACGAATGTATATTTTTACTGAATCTTCCTTATCATAAACAAGCTTAATTGATTATAGCATTGTGTCAAACTTCAAAAAGGATTCCCCATTATGTCGCTTCAAGCAGACATGCTGAATACATGCCATAAAAATTATCTCTTTGCTACTGTATATCACTTTGAAACTGTCAACGTTCATAATCTTCCTTCTGCTTATCAGTCACAATTTGACTACTTCCTATGAGCAGTTGAATGACTGACAACAGATAACGCAGAGCCACCCTGGCGGATGTAACTGGTAATGAGTGAGGAGAAAATTACAATGCTGTTGATCTCAAAACAAGTGACAAACAACCGTGAAGATGTAAGATGTCTGTTACAGATTACAAAATACATAATTTTTGATAAGCACTTATAAATACCCACAAACTGTCACTCTTAACATGTACCAAGTAAGTGCTCTTTAATTTTATAAAGAGGGAAGTATTGCATGAAGATGGGAGAATAAACTACGGAATAATTATAAGGGGAAAGCAGAATGTAAAGCTATGACCATTTTTAACTAATTCATTTTGTTTTCAAACAAATTGCGTAAAAATATATATATATATATATATATATATATATATATATATATATATAATTATAATTAGAATGAAATGATAATTAATGATTAATTTTAAGTAATCTAGCTGTTGATTATCTACCTGATGCCAAATTCTTATATAAATAATACAAATATAAATATACACATGTGATAAGTTAGGTTCAAGTAATAAGTTGGATGTATTAAACATTACGTATAGTAAAAATATATATATATATATATATATATATATATATATATATATATTATATATATATATATATATATATATGTATATATATATATATATATATATATATATATATATATATATATATATATATATATATATATATATATATATATATATATATATATATATATATATATATATATATATATATATATATATATATATATATATATATATATATATATATATATATATATATATATATATATATATATATATATATATATATATATATATATATATATATATATATATATATATATATATATATGTATATATATATATATATATATATATATATATATATATATATATATATATATATATATATGCATATATATACATATATATATATATATATATATATATATATATATATGCATATATATATATATATATATATATATATATATATATATATATATATATATATATATATATATATATATATATATATATATATATATATATATATATACATACATAATGCAAAATGTTTTTATAGGTAAGAAGATATCCAATTGCAATTTTGTGACTGCCACAAATTTAAAATATTATTCTAAAAAAAATTGAAACAAGAAGAAATCTATCGTGTTAAATAACTACCCTTCATTTTTACTCCTAAGTGTATTTTAATGGATGCCCTGAACCACGCCTGAAAAAAATGTTATAATATATTCCATATCTCAACTTTTCGGACAGTTTGACGGGTTTATTAACTTTATTAACTAAAGATCTAAAAGCATAAGGGTTTAAAAACTTATCTGTTTAAAGTATCAAAAGTCCTCTTATAGCAATAAAGTAAAATAATTGTGGTTCTTAATCTGGGTATATTCTGCTTTCGGTAGATAATTTGTAGAGTTTTCTCTAAAGAATATTCAAAAGGTTTTCTTCCATAATATGTAAGGAAGTATACTTAGCAATGGAAAATATGGTTTACTTCAGAAACTGAATAATTGTTTTTCCGTATTTATCCAAAAGAATATGTTATAGGGATAAAAATCAGGTATCTATTAAATCAAAATCTTGAATTTTATGAAATATTTAAAACATGAGTTAAAGACATGATAGCAGAGTTACAGGAACACACAAAAACACTACAATGTCTTTCTTAGTCTCACATGAATTACGGAAATTGTGTAATGAAAGTGCATAACGGAAATAAGAGCCATGAAACTTTCATTAAGTGAAAATAATATCAGCAGTTCTCAAAAATTGGCGGTAGGTCAGTCAAATTGGCGACAAAATTTAGTCATTAAGTTTGGCTTCCTATAGATTAAAAAATGCAATATAAATTAAAAAGTATCTAAAGATACATAATCGTATTTCTTTTATTTTTTACTCGCCCACTTTGCTTAAAGTTACATAGTCGCATGACACATTCTTTTATGTTAAGTTTTTACAAGAATGATCTGTGTGCCTCTCTGAAACCTGAAATGTGCACTATCGAATCTCTCTCTATATATTTACACACATTTAGTTATGTGCATTTGCATGTGTATTCGTTAAATTTTTAAATACACGTTTGATATCATGCCTTTTATAATGTTATGGTTGATTACCAGGTTTAGGAATTTTAAGTGTTGCGTCTTTCTATGTCGGCTGGCGGGCGAACTTTTATTCTTTAGAACAATTGAAAACGACAGTATTGTACCAGTAATGGTCTTTCTGACGCACGGACGATTAGAGGTGTCAAGTGTGCAGTTTTTGTCAACGCACCGACAGAGAAAAGAAATTGTGCTTTGTGTGATAGCGTCGGCTGGGCGCCAAAGGGCGTTTCGGCTACTCCAAGGACAAAGACTAACCAGGGGGGGGGCGATCTCCCCTAAAACCGATGTTTCCTGTTTGGAAAAGAAGAAACAGGAAGGGACTACCGGATGAACTTTGAGATGAGCAGGATGTTTAGAGTAATATCCTCTCTGGACGATTTTACTGATACACTTTAATATTTCTTTAAAAGCTATTTTGTTAAATAAATGAATAGTTGTTAAGTTTGAAATCATCTACGGCTGATTATTTTGCCTCCATACCTGCTTCTTATACGAGACCCATGCGAAATCATATCCAGATGATTAGGGTGTGACTTACAATCGGAAGTAGAATCTTCGCAAACCGCTCGGCGAGTTTACAGGAATTAAGCATTGATAATAAATTTTGTGATAATAGTAGTTTTGTACCGAATAATTTCATAAATTTCATCGAAGGTATTACCATACTTCCGGTGGGAGTTATTTGAAATAAATTACTCCATTACTTTTAATTCATATGTAATAGTGAAACATAGTGAACAACATAGTGAAATATGGAAATTTTATGGTCACATATAGTGTATGGAACTGAGGAAAATGACTCGGTAATAATCATTCAATATTTACTTATTTTATGTAACAAACTAAGATGAAAATTGTAAAAAATTAGGCATAATACAAAACATTAAGTCCAACTTAAATGGCTGTACTTATGTTTTGAAGCTTCATAATGTTCCTTATACATATCTCTGGAAAAATACAGTCATCTAATGATTACAGTAATACCTGTTGAATTATGGCCTTTAATAAAAATATTGGAAACTTCTATTAATGTCACACAATTAACATCTTAAATTACTGAAGAGGGAATAATAATTATTGATAAATTATGAATATAACCTATTCATCCCCTGTATAATAATAGCCTAAGTTGTCTGTCTGTGAAATTATGAAGCGATGAAGCGGTTGTGCGTGGAATGGATACAGGAATCCATATTGGATTTTTTATGACTTAGGGTTAGCAAAATTCACAGCGAGTTTGAAATACACTCCATCACCAATTTTTGAACGTTTAATGATATTATTTCAAGCCTTATTCTCCCCTGTTAAGAGCAGGAGATTAAATTTATCATTTTGGATATCATTCATATATAACACCAAATAGTCACTGTCAATATTAAAGCCTCTGCTTTCCATTCTATCACGTACGCGACCCTCATGTACTCTGTTTAGTTTCTTCCCCATGTGTAGGCATGGCACGATCAGTAGAGTGTTTGCCCTTTTGGTTGTCGTACTTCTCGGGTTGACGGTTCTGCCCTCGACGCTGCCAAATTTTTCTAAATGTCTAATTAATTTAATATTTTCTGCTTTTTTTTTAAATCTTATTCCTAAAGTTGTTTTATTATTTTTTAAAAATTTTTTTACTATTTTTTTAACTTCTTATGATTTTATTATTTTTATTATATTAAATTCTCGTATTTTGTACATATATCCCTGGCCACATAAACATTTCATGTTTTCTATCCTTAAACTTTCTTCTCGGCCTATTTTTATGCATCCTTTCACTTTTAGCTGTTAATTTTTCTGCTCGCCTTCATTTTTGTGTTTATTGAAAGAAATCTCTGGATTAGAGGGCTCGGCCCATGCAATCCAGGTACATGCCTACCGGGATGATAGTTTCATTCCTTTACTTCCATTAATTACTGTGGAGAAAACTGAAGAACTTAATTAATCATAATTTCGATGCAGCTAAGAAAACTTTGAATTATCTTTCTAAATGAATTCAATAGGATTCTAAACTACATTCACAATATCGAGAAACTTAAGAAGAGTATGAAGATAAACAAATTATTGAGCGTGTACCAGATAATTCTCAGCCAAATAACAAATCATTTTTCCTGCTTCGTAGAGTACTTTACAATTCTAGAAAATGAAAAATTTACTGATTCCGTCATATGACAGGCTATATGCTAGTCATTTTTATAGTGAATGATATTCATAAAACAAAACGTTTATTTAGGTATAGTTTCAAGTTTCATAGTAAAATATTAAAAAAAACCTGTCTATAAAGATTTGATTTATGATGAACAAGTGAACTTAAATGAACTTATGATGTCAAAGTGCATTTGTAGAATAATAAACAAAAGAGTATAACTTAAAATATAAAATAGGTAGAAAGAAAATTTCAATGAAATTAAAAAAACAAAAACATATAAAAAAACATAACATCAAAATAAAAATCCGGTTATTTTCATAAAAATTTACCTTTAAGGCAGATGTATATCTTAAGAAACAGTAGTATTAATTCACCTTTGTAGCACAAATCCATAAATCTTATTTGTTTATAATCTTATAAATTTTCCCAACCTCTGATCCAATTCATATTCATTCAATTCTATTTCATTGTGTTTAAGTATTTTGATATCCCCCTCATTCACATTATTCTTATTTATTATACAGTCCACTAATTCTTAAAATCTCACAAATATGAAGCAATTATATAATATTATTTCAACAATGAGTAGATGTGAAATTCTTCCACTTGGATAAAATATTAGGGACTAATAATATGAAGCAATTATACAATATTATTTCAACAATGAGTAGATGTGAAATTCTTCTACTTGAGTAAAATATTAGGGACTAATATTATGAAGCAATTATACAATATTATTTCAACAATGAGTAGATGTGAAATTCTTCCACTTGACGTCTTCCGCTAGGGTTTCTATAATTTCTATATTGAGGGTTTAGGTTATTTTGATTGCATATTACAATACATAAGAGTAGTTACACAACTAGGTGTTACGACTCTCTTAAACAAATCATTTCAGCAGACTATAGCTATTTTTATATACTTACTAGCATTTAGCCCGTCATATGACGGTATCAATAAAATTTAAAGTAAGCTATGAGGCAGGTAAAATTTGGTTTGTTTTTTGGCTGAGAATTATTTGGCACACGCTTGATAATTTGATTATTCCAAACTCCTCTAAAGTCTCCCGATACTGTGAATGCAGTTTAGAATCACGTTGAATTCATTTAGAAAGATATTTCAAAGTTTTCTTAGGTACGTTGAAATTAACGTTAAGCTCTTCCCAATTTTTTAACACACTAATTAATTAATAGAAATAAAAAAAATGAAATTATCATTTTCACTACACCCTGAATTTAAATACAATTTGTTGTCAATATCGGTGATAAAATTTTCATTTCAACAAAAAATTATAGAGGATTAAATTTAAAATTATCACATATGTTCCTAATCTATTATTTAAGTCAAATATAAAAGAAAGTTATTGGCTTAATATCGAAGTTCAGTGATAAAACGTATGAAAATAATGCAGACGATATTTAAACAATTTAAAATAAGAATGGTTAAATGAGATGGTTAAAGGAAGGACGTTATAATGATAGAAAAAATGATATTTTTACCTATTTATTATATGATAAATTCATAAATTTAATCGCCTACCCCTAACCGGCGAAAATAAGGCTTGAAATAATGACATTAAAGACTAGAAAATAGGGAGGGGGTAGATTTCGAACGTTTCTAACCCTAACTCAACAAAAATCCAATATAGATGCCTCTATCTATGTCGGATTCCAGATCCAACCACTTCATAAATTCGAGTGCAGACGGACAGATACATTAGGCTATTATTATATAGGAGATAGAATTAATCGTCGTATATAGAGTGCATATTGTAATCTAAAAGAGCGGTACATAGTTAGATAACTTAAATACACAGCAGAAAACTTAAATATAAAATTAAATATTTTTATAATCTAATTGGTTTATAGTTTTGTAAGATATACATGTACCTTCGTGCAGATGTAAAAACGAAGTAAACATGCCAAGTGCAAGATTTGAAAACTAAAGTTCACTTGTACGCACACACACGTATAACACTATACATATATTATCAAAGTTGATTCGTACACAATCAGAATAGGTATTGCTCTACAAATCAGAAGACAGAACATTTTCGCGTTCCAAAATCTCTCTTTACTTTTTACAAAGAAATATTAATTATGATAGATGGTTTTTACATATTTCTTTCAGCATATTATTCCCATGGTGTGCTTTTTAAAGCAATAACTATATCTTCTATAGACAACATATTTATGTAATCTAAGAAATTGTTGTAATACACAATTAAAAAGTAATTAAGTGTAAAAAGCTTGTTAATATACTTTCATGTCGAGCATTTTTTTTGGAATTTGTAACTATTAATTACTTAAATCTGGAAAATCCAGGCTGATAAAAGCTCTTCTCCGGTCTTAGAATTTTAATTTATTTTACTTTCTTCAGCCTATTGTGGACACTGTTCTGTGATTTTTCAAAGTCATTTTTAGTATGAAGCAAATGCTCATTTTACTATCTCTTCGAACTCTTAAGTAGGAAGAGAATCATACTTATATGTTTCATTTAAGAATTCCTCTAACATTTTAGAATTACTAACATCATTTCTTCGAACAATTAAGTAGGAAGATAATCCCATTTATGTGTTTCACTTATGAGTTCTAACATTTGGGAATTACTGACATCATTTTTTCGAACTCTTAAGTAGGAAAAAAATCACACTTATATGTTTCACTTATGAGTTCTAACATTTGAGAATTACTAACATCATTTCTTCGAACAATTAAGTAGGAAGAGAATCCCACTTATGTGTTTCACTTATGAGTGAGTATTTTCACTTATGAGTTCTAACATTTGGGAATTACTAACGTAATTTCTTCGATCTCTTAAGTAGGACGAGAATCCAACTTATGTGTTTCACTTATGAGTTCTAATATTTGGGAATTACTAACATCATTTTTTCAAACTGTTAAGTAGGAAGAGAATCACACTTATATGTTTCTTCTAACATTTGGAAATTACTAACATCATTATTAAATGTGCTATGAACTACGTAAATAATGATGCTTAGTCTTCAAATTTGTTCGTTAAAAATGAAAAGTACGGAGTCTGTACTGAAAAAAAATTGTATACTGATACATATAAAGTATTCACGTTAGTTATAAATTTAGGATACATACATGTAGAAATGTTTACTGAAAATAAGGATAAAAATCATAAACAACTGCTTTTGTGTCATTTGTCCTATAATGCCTATATTCAAACCAAAAGATGCAAAAATTTACTGTCAAGATAAAGTATCAATTTCGACAAACATATTTCAAATTTCTTTTATTACTTTATAGCAGCAATTAACGATTGAAATTCGTTAGCCATGAAATGTGCCATACATCAAATTAAATTGACTAACATTTTATTATATTTCTATTGTATGACTAGTATAAAGAAATTAAACAATAGACGGCACATACTTTTCAAGATTTTTTGGAGGGAATCCAATAAGTAAAGAGAATCTATGTTCAACTTGGTCTTAATCCATCAACTTCCGTGTCATTTTAGCCCAATATATATTGATCTACATGTTGTATGTATATATATATATATATATATATATATATATATATATATATATATATATATATATATATATATATATAATATATATATATATACAATATATATATAATATATAAAATATATATATATACATATATACATATATATACATACATATATATGTTATATATATATATATATATATATATATATATAAATATATTTATATAAAATATATATATATATATATATATAATATCATGATAACGTAAATATTTAAAATAAATATAGATATTTATTAGATTTCTTTCATAATAAAAAAGGCAAATTTATTTGTAAGTTTTAAAAAATAATAAAATGGATATCTCAATGTCAAATTAAAAAATAACCGCAAATATTTGTAAATTGCTTATAGGATTATTATATACCTCAGTTAAAAAAGAAATAAAACAGTGTTTCTATAAAAAGTAAAGATTCTACGAACTATTTTTATCTGTGAGTTAAAATTAGATACATTCATGGATTTGTCTGTTTATTCTAGTTTTATAATAAATGGTATTTCTCTAAATTTGTCATAAAAAATTAGTAAATTGCATGTAAAGAAGCCTTATTGAAATTTATAATTTTCTTGCCGTTATATACTCTCATATCACAAACAACAACTATTGTTTACTTTTAAAAACTACATAAAATTAGTGAAATTGTTTTAAGGTTAAACATTTTAATGTTATATAGTTCAGTATGAAAAAAATGATACATGTACTAAAATGTTTTGTGACGTGATTCTATTTCAAATTCTCTACACAAGTAGGTATTTACTTGTGACATATGACATATTTTTTACGTTTGTATTTATATACATTTATACATCTAAATTAACTCAAATAAAACGGTTGCATTGTATTAAGAAGAGACGACATCATGTCAATATGGTCTCGAATAAGAATTAATTAGGACACTAATCTCGATGGACCGTAAATCAGGAGAAGTGCTACACACCGTGACCATATTTAGTGAAAGTTTTTAGTCTAGTATGCAGTTTCGAAAACATACTCCAGGAGATGAGTTTGAAAATATGTAACTGTTTATTTTGACCTTAATGCAAATTCACACTTTGGAAGGCCATCTTTGATCGATTGAGATTTTGTAAATAACTTACAGAGAAGTAACTGTTTGTGCAAAATTAGGCATTGCGGAAAAGTCTTGGCATTGTTTTAACTAAGCTTAATACAGTTATTCAAACTCTTTTCAGATATTAAAAATGGAGAAAATATATATAACTAATGTCTTATGAGTTGATAAATTTTATATGACTAAATCTTCAAATTGGTTTTCTGGCCTAGCTCAAAACAAATACAAATCATTCATGGAGCGAATTATAACTGGTGATAAAAGTGAAAAATTTAAAAAACAATGGCAAAAAAGAACATAATTTGATTACTATAATGTGCTTCGAACCTATAAACAAAACTTGAGCCTGAATAGGAGAATCCTATGCATATCTTAACCCTCGTATTGCCAAAAGTAGACCATAGCACACCAAAACCAAACCTATGCATATCGGGGACATCCAGGTACTACCAGGTAATACAGGCGTTTAAATCATATTACTACATACTATAGATATTATAAACTTTACAAACCTAATGAAAACTTCAATTCACGTAGATCCTGACAGTAAATGAATGATTTAAACAAATCAGATAAAGAAAAATATTTGTTGATGTTATGTTTGGTCAAATTATGCTACATCAAAATTATGACTGACTATATCTTGCTTTGGTTATCCGTTCACTATCCGCAGAACTAGGTTAGGAAACTCTGCATTAACAATACTTCTTAAACATACGCTGTCAGATTATTATTTGTTTGTCTTTTTTGCAGGTTTTTTTATGGAAAAAAATTAAAAAATTGAAAAGAGAGTTACTTAAGCAATACTTTATTTCTTCTCGAATGTTAATTTATTTTTCAATAATGGTGTGTATGTTACGGTAAAAATGATAAATCGGTGATTTTATAAAATTACCAGTGATTATATATAATCACCACTACATTTGGTAAATATGATAAATTATGTCATATTTATCAAATTTACCGTTTAGTTTATATAATCTCCATCTCATAATGGGTAAGGTAATAAAAGTCCCTAACTTTACAAAAATTCATTCAGTTTGCGCAACTGCTTGGCTACTATCAACACTTCACAACCACATGATTTCAGATATAGTAATAGCATTTAATGTTATTCGAAAAATTGTTTTCTTTTCTCTAGAATATGGGCTTAGTTTGTTTATTATATGTAACTGCAGTTTTTTTGTTATGTGCAACTGTTTTGTAGAAGCTCATGTAAGTTCATTTCACAACACCTGTCAGGTGCTTATTCAAATTTCCTTCAGGCTAAATACATGTATGTGACCAAAAATAACCATTTATTGACCTTTTAATTGTAAAACATAAAATATTGTAATTCGTGGTCTCTTACGCCATATTGTCCAACAAAAAATATCTTTCTGAGTAGTAAATACTAAAAAAACTGTTCTATAGGCCCAATAAGTCGTTTTTACCATTAGGAGCTGGATATATACCAAATGTAGTAGAGTTATGATGATAAGTGTAAATGTACAAAATCTGGCAAGATTTGTAATTCCAAAACAGTCTAATACGTCTGACATGAATTTACATGAAAATGCAAATAAATGTTTATTTCCCCATATAATATGGGTTTAGTTTGTTTCCACAAAATAATCCGAATTTATTACCTTCCTCATTATGAATTGGGGATTTTATAAACTAACCATTAAATTTGATAAATATGACATAATTTATCATATTTAATAATTTTAGTGATGATTAGGTATAATCACAGCTAATTTTATATAATCAAAGAATTTATTACTTTTACCGTAACATATACAAATTACCGCAACCCTAAAAAAGGTCAGAAGTAACGACTGATATTATATTGTACAAAATAGTATTATTATGCTATCAAATTGTATTATTTTCTTTCTCTTCACAAAACGGTAATTTTATAAAATCACCGAATTTAATACTTTTACCGTAACATATACCAATTACCTCAACCCTAAAAAAAGTCAGAAGTAACTACTGATATTATATTGTACAAAATAGTATTATTAAAGCTATCAAATTGTATTATTTTCTTTCTCTTCACAAAACGGTAATTTTATAAAATCACCGAATTTAATACTTTTACCGTAACATATACAAATTACAGCAACCCTAAAAAAAGGTCAGAAGTTACAACTGACATTATTTAAAGCTATTAAATTGTATTATTTTCTTTCCCTTCACAAAAAGGACTGAATTATTCGTAGGTCTAATAATTTATTAATATCCTTTAAACGGCGTTTTTATTTACTTGTCTTATAATGCCGAAAGTCATTGCATGCACAAACACATTTAAGGTTGCAAACTGTTGTTGTGTTTATTTTCATATATACTGCTTTATTCAATTCTGGCTGTTGAATAAATAATACGGGTTTAACAATCTAAATAAATAAAATTCCGTGGATAAACAAATAAATTACCCGATGCATTTTTAAAATTGTATTTCGTTAATGAAATGATAAATTTAATTGTTAATAATTTCTTTCTATGAAGTATATATAAGAAAACTGTTCTCTAAATATAAAATACAGGGCTGTTATATTAATAGATTTGTGTTTAAAAATTAAAATTACTTAAGTATAATTAGGATCCAATAAGGTGGTTTTTTAAAAATATTCCTCAAGGATTAATAAGTGTGAGATGTGGAGTTTGACCTTAAAACATTTTGTTCAATAGGATTACAGACAGAAATGCACCCAAGATCTATATCTGCAGTTAAAAAATATATAATAAATAAAACATAATTGAAGATTAAAGCTAATTTAATGTTAACACAAAAAATCTTCAATTATTAAGACTTTAACTACGATAAAGATAACTGTTAAGATTAGATTCTCAGATAACATTCCGTATTTATTGTATATTATCTGTCTGAATGTGTTGGAGTATTTAAATGACCACTTAAAGGGGATTTAAATGGGCTCTTCCAGTTTAATTGTGTTGATAAAATCTTTATTATCTCTGATTCTACTTATCAAAGCATTTAAATGCCCACTTCCGGTTATATAAATGGGCTCTTCTAGTTTAATTTTGTTGATGAAATATTTATTATCTCTGCTTCTAATTATCAGAGGATTTAAATGCTCAGTTCCGGTGACTTAATTCAGCACTTCCAGTTTAATTGTGTTAAGGAAATCTTTATTATTTCTGCTTCTAATTATCTCAGAGACTGAAACATATATGTTGTCTGTAACTAAATAAATATTCTATTCAACAATATTGAATAAATTAAGAATGATATCTTAATATGATATTTTCATGGTCTAACAAGATGAGAGAATAATAGTCCATGATTTATAAACTATTTAATTTATAAAAATACTTACAAATTGAAAGTAAATCATGATTTTGTACGAATTATATTAAAATTCACAATAAAATAATTTATATTAATAAAGAAAACATTCTCATAAAATTTGACTTGTCCACAGAAATTAAAAAAATCTCTTCCTCATGCAAATTAATTAAATATCTAAAATTTTTATACGCATACGACCATGATTTACAATTATAAAGAAATCCCCCTGATCACTGTGGTTCCCTGAAGGTTAATACAAATTAAATAACATTTAAATTTGTGCAATAGTTCAACGATTTTATCTCTTTTTTCTGTATTAAACATTCTGTAATTTGACAGCATTCTAAGCGGAAAATTAATATTTTTCTCTATAGCAACATAACTAGATATAAGATTAAAATTTAACTAAAGAAGGTATAAGAAAATAACCTATCTAGAAATAATCAATTATATATCGAGATACTTGGAGTTTAAAAACCAACTCACTACACACTCTACTTTTAAAAATTTTAAACATCAGTAATAATTTTCAAATTTTTCAAAAGATACTATATATAATTATTATTCGCAGCATCTATGCTTTATAATTTTATAATCTGAGTTTTTTCTGCAACTCAAAAGTAAAATGTTTCTTATACTTAGTCTTTATTTTATACCTATTTGTTTTATTTTGAAGAGCTTTTATCAGCTTAAGAACATTTACTGAGAGACTACTAAGAGGGATGTTAAAAATGGAAAATATAAAACAAAGTCTAATTACTGTGAGCAGCTCTTTATATATTCCACACTAATCGATCTCGAGAACCAGAAATATTTTTTTAAAAATTAATAATGCTGTAATATATTATTCAGTTTCACACAATTTACACTTCCGCACTTGTGGGCACAGACTTAAGTTTTATGCTGCTTAGCTAGACTGTTGTTAATTTAATGCCATTTTACAGTAACAAAGATAAATGGTAACAAATTTTTATGGTGCATTTTAATTAGAAAAGCATACTTCTCAGCTCTTGATTATATCTGATCCCTAAATCCAGCAAGACTCATTTTTATTGTCAACTTTCAAAACCAACAATAATTTTGAAAAAAAATTACTGTTCTCATTATATATGTTTATATTTTGCAGAATTTATAATTTATTACTCTATAATATAAATTTTTGCTAATATTCAGAGGAAAACTGTTTCTCTTTCTTAATATTAACATATTTATGTTTTCCTGAAAGACTCTTTCACCTAAATGCTATTTTCTGAGTTACCCAAAGAGGGATGTCAACGTATATTCATCGATAATATAAAACAACAATGCCTAGTTTCTGGGAGAACCTCTTTAGATATTCGACACTAATTGATCTAAAAAACCAGAGTTAAAAATTTCTAATGTTATAACATTTTTTTTTCTGACGCTCCACAAGACTGTTGCCAATTTAATGTCAATTCTCAAAATGAACAAAGATAAATGGTAACAAATATTTATGTTGCATTTTAATTAAAACAGCATACTTCTCACCTTCAGGTTATACCTCATTCCCAAATCCGGGAAGAGTCGTTTAAATTGTTGACGTTGAAATGCAACAATAATTTCGAATTATATATGTTCTCATTATATATGTTTATATTTTGCATAATTTATAATTTATTACTCTATAATCTAAATTTTTGCTAATGGTCAAAGGAAAAATGTTTTTCTTTTTTGGTATTAACATATTTATCCTTTTCTGAAAGGCTCTTTTTACCTTAATGCTATTTTCTGGGTTACCACAAACAGGGATACCAACGTATATTCATTGATAATATAAAGCAACAATGTCTAGTTCCTGGGAGAACCTCTTTAGATATTCTACACTAATTGATCTGAAAAACCAGATTTAAAAAAATTCTAACATTCTAATATATTATTTTATTTAACACAGTTTACACTTCTGTACTTCCTAATCTAAATCAGTTAGTTGTATTGGTCACGGACTTCTTTTTTTCTGACTCTTCGCACGACTGTTGCCAACTTAATGTCATTTCTCAAAACGAAATAAGATAAATGGTAACAAATTTTTATGGTACATTTTAATTAAAAAAGCATATTTCTCAGCTTTTGATTATATCTGATCCCTAACTCCAGCAAGACTCATTTTTATTGTCAACGTTGAAAACCAACAATGATTTTGAAAAAAAAATTACTGTTCTCATTATATATGTTTATATTTCTCAGAATTTATAATTTATTACTCTATAATCTAAATTTTTGCTAATGGTCAAAGGAAAAATGTTTATCTTTCATAATATTAACATATTTATGTTTTTCCGAAAGACTCTTTCACCTAAATGCTATTTTCTGAGTTACCAAAGAGGGATGTCAACGTATATTCATTGATAATAGAAAACAACAATGTCTAGTTTCTGTAAGTAACCTCTGTATATGTTTATATTTCTCAGAATTTATAATTTATTACTCTATAATCTAAATTTTTGCTAATGGTCAAAGGAAAAATGTTTTTCTTTTTTGGTATTAACATATTTATCCTTTTCTGAAAGGCTCTTTTTACCTTAATGCTATTTTCTGGGTTACCCCAAACAGGGATGCCAATGTATATTCATTGATAATATAAAGCAACAATGTCTAGTTCTTGGGAGAACCGCTTTAGATATTCGACAGTAACTGATCTAAAATACCAGATTTAAATAAAATTCTAATGTTGTAATATATTATTTTATTTAACACAGTTTACACTTCTTTTTTTCTGACTCTTCGCACGACTGTTGCAAATTTAATGTCATTTCCTCAATACCTGCCATCTTTATTTTAATCATCGACGATGACAACCAGCAATGATTTTGAAAACAAATTACCAATATCATTATATTTGATAATATTTCAAAGAATTTATACTTTAAATTGTTGCTACTCAAAAATTGTTTCTTATATTTCTTTTAGCATATTTCTGTTAATTTAAATGACTCTTTTTACCTTAAAATCATTTTATGAGTGAATACAATGATTCATCGAATATTCCTGTCATCGAATATTCATGAAAGATTTAAAACAAAATGATTAGTTCGTAGAAACAACTCTTTAGATATTCGAGAGTAATCGACATAGAGAATAATCTAGAGATTAAAAACTTCTAATGTTATTTATTATTATATTTCACTGAAATAATACTTTTCTATTTCTAATCTAACATATTGCCACATTAATATAATTTCTGGATAACAAAAAATAGAAATAGTAATAAATATTCATGAAAATTTCAATTAAGTCTGGTTTTGTCCCTACCTATAACTTTTCTATAACTTTTACCAAAAATCATCAATTTGTTTTAAAATTACCGACTATCATCATATATTATTTTTACAGAACTTAAACTTCTACTTTACAATTCAACATTATGGTACTGGGAAAAGAATATATATTTCCTAGAATTTGCAAAAAAAAAAAAAAAAAAAAAAAAAAAAAAGGAACTACTGTCAGTGTCTCATTTCTTAGAAATACAAACGCAAAATAGAATTCCTTCCGTTGTTCATATTTCACCGTGGAAGACATCAAAACTTCGACAGGCCCTGGAACTAACGGCATAAGTTTTTCCCCCCTGAAGGCCTAAACTAAGGCCCTCCTTATGTCATATGAACTGGAAGTCAAATATTTCGAAAATCGTTCGCTTTACGTCAATAACAGTTTAATAATATGAAATGGAAAAACAAGTAAGTATTTTTAGGTTTGAGATTAATTTCTTGCTCTATGAAAACGTACCGTAAAACAGAATTTAATAGCATTGTAAGTAACATATCTTTTTCTTAATAAAGATAAATGTATTATTTCGACAAATTTCTTATTTAAACTTTTTATTAAAAAAATGAAATATTTTATGTTGTAAAAGATAATTATATTCAGTATAAAATATATAGTGTTAATGTAAGTGAAAAATCTCTTTAAAAACAATAAATATTACTCTAAAATTATTTTTATTACCTATTACTTTTTACATTACCCAAGGTTTAGTATTTTCGTTCGCTTTAAATCAATAAGAGTTTAATAATATGAAATGGAAAAATAAATAACTATTTTTAGATTTGAGCTTAATTTCTTGTTCTGTGAAAAATTACCATAAATCAGGATTTAATAGAATTGTATTATAAACAATGTAGAGTAGCATATTTTTTTTAAAATAAAGATAAATATATTATTTATACAAATTTCTTATTTAAACTTTTTATTAAAATAATGAATTATTTTATGTTATAAATGATAATTATATTCAGTATAAAATATATAGTGATAATGTAAGTGAAAAATCACTTTAAAAAATGCTACTGTAAATTTATTTTTATTACCTATTACTTTTTACATTGCCCAGGGTTTAGTATTTTCGTTTACTTTACCTCAATAACAGTTTAATAAAATGAAATGGAAAAATAAGCAACCATTCTTAGATTTGAGCTTAATTTCTTGCTCTATGAAAACTAACCGTAAAACAGAATTTAATAGCATTGTATTGTTAAAAATGTAGAGTAGCATATCTTTTTTTTAATAAAGTTATTGTATTATTTGGACAAATTTCTTATTTAAACTTTTTATTAAAATAATGAATTATTTTAAGTTATAAAAAATAACTATATTCAGTATAAAATATATAGTGATAATGTAAGTGAAAAATCTCTTTAAAAACAATAAATATTACTGTAAATTTATTTTTATTACGTATTACTTTTTATATTACACAGGGTTTATTCATTTAGTTCCATTTACGTCAATAACAGTTTCATAATATTAAATAGAAAAACAGGTAAGTATTTTTAGGTTTGAACTTAATTTTTTGCTCCATGAAAATTCACCTTAAATCATGATTTAATAGCACTATATTATTTAAAATGTAAAGTAACTTTTTTTTAATAATAGATAAATGTATTATTTCAACAAATTTATTATTTAAACTTTTTATTAAAACAATAAATTATTTTGTGTTATAAAATATAATCATATTCAGTATAAAATATATAGTGCTAAAGTAAGTGAAAAATCACTTTAAAAACAAAAAATATTACTGTAAATTTATTTTTATTACCTATTATTTTTTACATTGCCCAGAGTTTATTATTTTCATTCACTTTACCTCAGTAACAGTTTAATATTATGAAATGAAAAAATAAATAAGTAACTATTTTTAGATTTGAACCTCATTTCTTGCATTATGAAAACTTACCGTAAAACAGAATTTAATAGCATTACATTATTAAAAATGTAGAGTAGCGTATCTTTTTTTAATATAGATAATTGTAATTATTGGTCAAATTTCTTATTTAAACTTTTTAATGAAATAATGAATTATTTTATGTTATAAAATATAATTGTATTCAGTATAAAATATATAGTGCTAATGTAAGTGAAAAAGCTATTTAAAAAGAATAAATATTACTGTAAATTTATTTTTATTACCTATTACTTTCTACATTTCCCAGGGTCGTATTTTCGTTCGCTTTTCCTCAATAACAGTTTAATAATATGAAATGGAAAAATAAGTAACTATTTTTAGGTTTGAGCTTAATTTTTTGCTCTATAAAAACTTACCGTAAAACAGAATTTAATAGCATTGTATTATTAAAAATGTAGAGTAGCATATTTTTTTTAATAAAGTTATTGTATTATTCCGACAAATTTCTTATTTAAGCTTTTCTTTAAAATAATGAAATATTTTATGTTATAAAATATAATTATATTCAGTATAATATGTACAGTGTCATAATGTAAGTGAAAAATCTCTTTTAAAAGAATAAGTATTGCTGTAAATTTATTTTTATTACCTATTACTTTCTACATTTCCCAGGGTTTAGTATTTTCGTTCGCTTTTCCTCAATAACAGTTTAATAATATAAAATGGAAAAATAAGCAACTATTGTTAGATTTGAGCCTCATTTCTCGCTCTATGAAAAATTACCGTGAAACAGGATTTAATAGCATTGTATTATAAAAAATGTAGAGTAGCATATCTTTTTTTTAATAAAGTTAGTGTATTATTTAAACAAATTTCTTATTTAAACATTTATTAAAATAATGAATTATTTTATGTTATAAAAGATAATTATATTCAGTATAAAATATATAGTGGTAATGTAAAGTGAAAAATCTCTTTAAAAAGAATAAATATAACTGTAAATTTATTTTTATTACCTATTATTTATTACATTACCCAGGGTTTAGTATTTTCTTTTACTTTACCTCAGTAACAGTTTAATATTATGAAATGAAAAAATAAATAAGTAACTATTTTTAGATTTGAACCTCATTTCTTGCTCTATGAAAACTTACCGTAAAACAGAATTTAATAGCATTGTATTATTAAAAATGTAGAGTAGCATATCTTTTTTTTTAATAAAGTTATTGTATTATTTAAACAAATTTCTTATTTAAACTTTTTATTAAAATAATCAATTATTTTATGTTATAAAATATAATTATATTCAGTATAAAATATATAGTGTTAATGTAAGTGAAAAAGCTATTTAAAAAGAATAAGTATTGCTGTAAATTTATTTTTATTACCTATTACTTTCTACATTTCCCAGGGTTTAGTATTTTCGTTCGCTTTTCCTCAATAACAGTTTAATAATATGAAATGGAAAAATAAGTAACTATTTTTAGATTTGAACCTCATTTCTTGCATTATGAAAACTTACCGTAAAACAGAATTTAATAGCATTACATTATTAAAAATGTAGAGTAGCGTATCTTTTTTTAATATAGATAATTGTATTATTTGGACAAATTTCTTATTTAAACTTTTTATTATAATAATGAATTATTTTATGTTATAAAATGTAATTGTATTCAGTATAATATATATAGTAATAATGTAAGTGAAAAATCTCTTTAAAAGCAATAATTATTACTGCAAATTAATTTTTATTACCTATTACTTTTTACATTGCCCATGGTTTTGTATTTTTGTTTACTTTACCTCAATAACAGTTTAATAATATAAAATGGAAAAATAAGCAACTATTGTTAGATTTGAGTCTCATTTTTTGCTTTATGAAAAATTACCGTGAAACAGGATTTAATAGCATTGTATTATAAAAAATGTAAAGTAGCATATATTTTTTTAATAAAGTTATTGTATTATTTAAACACATTTCTTATTTAAACTTTTTATTAAAATAAGGAATTAGTTTATGTTATAAAATATAATTGTATTCAGTATAAAATATATAGGGATAATAAAAGTGAAAAATCTCTTTAAAAACAATAAATATTACTGTAAATTTATTTTTATTACCTATTACTTTTTACATTGCCCAGGGTTTAATATTTTCGTTTACTTTACCTCAATAACAGTTTAATAATATGAAATGGAAAAATAAGTAACTATTTTTATATTTGAGCTTAATTTCTTGTTCTGTGAAAAATTACCATAAATCAGGATTTAATAGAATTGTATTATAAACAATGTAGAGTAGCATATTTTTTTTAATAAAGATAAATGTATTATTTATACAAATTTCTTATTTAAACTTTTTATTAAAATAATGAATTATTTTATGTTATAAATGATAATTATATTCAGTATAAAATATATAGTGATAATGTAAGTGAAAAATCACTTTAAAAAATGCTACTGTAAATTTATTTTTATTACCTATTACTTTTTACATTGCCCAGGGTTTAGTATTTTCGTTTACTTTACCTCAATAACAGTTTAATAATATGAAATGGAATAATAAGTAACTATTTTAGATTTGAGCTTAATTTCTTGCTCTATGAAAAATTTACCTTAAATCATGATTTAATAGCACTATATTATTTAAAATGTAAAGTAACTTATCTTTTTTTTTAATAATAGATAAGTGTATTATTTGGACAAATTTCTTATTTAAACTTTTTATTAAAACAATGAATTATTTTGTGTTATAAAAGATAATCATATTCAGTATAAAATATATAGTGATAAAGTAAGTGAAAAATCACTTTAAAAACAATAAATATTACTGTAAATTTATTTTTATTACCTATTATTTATTACATTACCCAGGGTTTAGTATTTTCTTTTACTTTACCTCAATAACAGTTTAATAATATAAAATTGAAAAAATAAACAACTATTGTTAGATTTGATCCTTATTTCTCACTCTATGAAAAATATTACTGTGAAACTGGATTTAATAGCATTGTATTATAAAAAAATGTAGAGTAGCATATCTTTTTTTAATAAAGTTATTGTATTATTTAAACAAATTTCTTATTTAAAGTTATTGTATTATTTAAACAAATTTCTTATTAACATTTATTAAAATAATGAAATATTTTATGTTATAAAAGATAATTCTATTCAGTATAAAATATATAGTGATAAAGTAAGTAAAATATCTCTTTAAAAACAATAAATATTACTGTAAATTTATTTTTATTACCTATTACTTTCTACATTACACAGGGTTTAGTATTTTCGTTCCCTTTAAGTCAGTAACTGTTTAATAATATTAAATAGAAAAACAAGTAAGTATTTTTAAAGTAACTTATCTTTTTTTTTAATAATAGATAAGTGTATTATTTCGACAAATTTCTTATTTAAACTTTTAATTAAAACATTAAATTATTTTGTGTTATAAAATATAATCATATTCAGTATAAAATATATAGTGCTAAAGTAAGTGAAAAATCACTTTAAAAACAAAAAATATTACTGTAAATTTATTTTTATTACCTATTATTTTTTACATTGCCCAGAGTTTATTATTTTCATTCACTTTACCTCAATAACATTTTAATAATATAAAATGGGAAAATAAGCAACTATTATTAGATTTGAGCCTCATTTCTCGCTCTATGAAAAATTACCGTGAAACAGGATTTAATAGCATTGTATTATAAAAAATGTAGAGTAGCATATCTTTTTTTTTAATAAAGTTATTGTATTATTTAAACAAATTTCTTATTTAAACTTTTTAATGAAATAATGAATTATTTTATGTTATAAAATATAATTGTATTCAGTATAAAATATATAGTGCTAATGTAAGTGAAAAAGCTATTTAAAAAGAATAAATATTACTGTAAATTTATTTTTATTACCTATTACTTTCTACATTTCCCAGGGTCGTATTTTCGTTCGCTTTTCCTCAATAACAGTTTAATAATATGAAATGGAAAAATAAGTAACTATTTTTAGGTTTGAGCTTAATTTTTTGCTCTATAAAAACTTACCGTAAAACAGAATTTAATAGCATTACATTATTAAAAATGTAGAGTAGCGTATCTTTTTTTAATATAGATAATTGTATTATTTGGACAAATTTCTTATTTAAACTTTTTATTAAAATAATAAATTACTTTATGTTATAAAAAGATGATTATATTCAGTATATTATATACAGTAATAATGTAAGTGGAAAATCTCTTTTAAAAGAATAAATATTACTGTAAATTTGTTTTTATTACCTACTACTTTTTACACTACCCAGGATTTAGTATTTTAATACCTCAATAACAGTTTAATAATATAAAATGGAAAAAAAAGCAACTATTGTTAGATCTGAGCCTCATTTCCTGCTCTATGAAAAATTACTGTGAAACAGGATTTAATAGCATTACATTATTAAAAATGTAGAGTAGCGTATCTTTTTTTAATAAAGTTAGTGTATTATTTAAACAAATTTCTTATTTAAACATTTATTAAAATAATGAATTATTTTATGTTATAAAAGATAATTATATTCAGTATAAAATATATAGTGGTAATGTAAAGTGAAAAATCTCTTTAAAAAGAATAAATATAACTGTAAATTTATTTTTATTACTATTACTTTTTACATTACCCAGTGTTTAGTATTTTTGTTTACTTTACCTCAGTAACAGTTTAATAATATAAAATGGATTATAAACAATGTAGAGTACCATATCTTTTTTTAAATAAAGATAAATGTATTTTTATACAAATTTCTTATTTAAACTTTTTATTAAAATAAGGGAATTATTTTATGTTATAAAAGATAATTATATGTCGTATAAAATAGGGATAATGTAAGTGCAATACCTCTTTAAAAAGAATAAATATAACTGTAAATTTATTTTTATTACTATTACTTTTTACATTACCCAGTGTTTAGTATTTTTGTTTACTTTACCTCAGTAACAGTTTAATAATCTGAAATGGAAAAATAAATAACTATTTTTATATTTCAGCTTTATTTCTTGCTCTATGAAAACATACCTTAAAACAGAATTTAAAAGCATTGTATAATTAAAAATGTAGAGTAGCATATCTTTTTTTAATAAAGTTATTGTATTATTTGGACAAATTTCTTATTTAAACTTTTTATTAAAATAATGAATTATTTTATGTTATAAAAAATAATTATATTCAGTATAAAATATATAGTGATAATATAAGTGATAAATCACTTTAAAAACAATAAATATTACTGCAAATTAATTTTTATTACCTATTACTTTTTTTGCATTGCACAGGGTTTAGTAGTTTTGTTTACTTTATCTCATTAACAGTTTAATAATCTGAAATGGAAAAATAAATAAACATTTTTAGATTTCAGCTTAATTTCTTGCTTTGGGAAAAATTACCGTAAAACAGGATTTAACAGCATTATATTATTAAAAACATAGAGTAGCTTATCTTTTTTTAATAAAGATAATTGTATTATTTGGACAAATTACTTACTTAAACCTTTTATTAAAATAATGTATTATTTTATGTTATAAAAGATAATTATATTCAGTATAAAATAGTAATAATGTAAGTGAAAAATCTCTTTAAAAACAATAAATATTACTGTAAATTTATTTTTATTACCTATTACTTTTTACATTACCCGGGGTTTAGTATTTTGAGTTCACTTTACCTCAATAAGAATTTAATAATATGAAATGGAAAAATAAGTAACTATTTTTAGATTTGAGCTTAATTTCTTGGTCTATGCAAAATTACCGTAAAACAGGATTTAATAGCAGAATTTATTAAAAATGTAAAGTAATATATTTTTTTAATAAAGATAAATGCATTATTTTGGCAGATTTCTTTTTAAACATTTTATTATAAAACTGAATTATTTACAGTTATAAAAGAGAATTATGTGCTCTATAAAAAATAGAGATAATGTAAGTGAAAAATCCCTTTAAGAACAATAAATGTTTCTGTAAATTTTTTTAATTCTTATTACTTTTTACATTACCCAGGGTTTAGTATTTTACTTTATATTTGCTCAAATTTACTGTGAATAAAGTTATAGTTGATTATAAAAAATGCTTAATTATAGTAGAATGGAGCAGAAAATTTAAAGAAAACTATAAGTATTTTATCTTGGAGAGACCATAAAAATAAGATTTTATTCTTTGATTGTCGATTCTTGTTTTTAGTGATAGAAAACACGTCCAGTCTTCCAGATTAATCTAGAGTAAGGAAAGGGAAGCCAATACAGTTCATTATTTATAATGGTTACCCTTGGCCTTGCCTTAAAATAGCAATTTAAGGGACTTTCAAGTTCAAATTATTATCTCTTTTATACTTAATTCGACTTTCTACTCAATTGGAATCTTGCTTCTCTCTAAATCAATAGAAATCGGGTTTTTCAAACAATTTTTCAGTTTATTTTGAGAATTGTTGTAAATCAATGTTATTTCTTAACCAAAATCTTATCAACACAAGATTTTAAATGTACTGCATGAGTCAATAATTCAATTAATTATTGACAAAGTTGGATTGATAGTATGAGATATTCACTTAAAACAACACTGGGGTTCCTGAGAGTGTCATCTTGTATCGGCTCCAGTATAGAACTCGTTTAGTAATTATTTCAATATTGCAGTTAGATTAGACATTGTTAGAGGAAAACCAGATTATTTCAACTCAATTGGAATCTTCCTTCTCTCTAAATCAATAGAAATTGGGTTTTTTAAACAATTTTTTTCAGTTGAACTTGAGAATTGTTGTAAATCAATGTTATTTCTTAACCAAAATCTTATCGACACAAGATTTTAAATGAACTGTATGAGTCAATAATTCAATTAATTATTGACAAAACTGGGTTCATAGTATCATATATTTATTTAAGATATCACTGGGTTTCCCTAGACAGGAATCTTGTATTGGCTCCAGTATAGAACGTGTTTCGTAATTATTTCAATATCTCAGTTAGATTAGACATTGTTAGAGGAAAACGAGATTATTTAAGAACTATTCAGACGCCATGCATTTCTACTGAGTATGCTGAGTACTAGTTGACTGGAAACTAAATATTTTCAGTCCAATTTTCTCATTTAACTATAACTTATCATAATTAGAGGATAATCATTAGTGATAGTAACCTTTCTTTTGTAATCGTTGTGTTTTAAATATCAGTTAAAGTTTTAAAAGCAGCTTTAAAACGTTAGCATGGTTTAAAGCATAGTAATATTTGAGCACAAAAGCTTTCATTTAGGTAATCATTTTTGGACTCATCATTAAATAAAATATTCTATTCAACCTATATTGTTTTAAATTATGTCACTGAAATAAACAAAATCATAAATTCTTAACTTTTTTCTGTAATGAAAATTTTGGTTATTTTAAAATACATATTTTAAAAGTTATTATTCAGGAAAATAAAATTATTTTTTTTTTACTTTTTGCATACAATTTATTTATTTGTTTCTACTTGTAATAAGAAGTCTAAACGCATTCAATATTCCATTTAAGATTTTGTAACTTGCAAATAGAATATACTAAAACAAGCCAAACTTTTTCATAATTCAAATAAAATATATCATAATGATTCGACAGTTTAGAAAGTACTCTGTCAGCATTTTTTAAATTGAATTATACTTGCGCATATTTTACGTATGTATAACAATCCTATAATTTTTCTTTACAAGCTATTTACCTCATATTATGTAGAGTAAATATTAATTAAAATTTATATACTCTTTGTAAAAAGTAATCTGGCCATTTTGTTCTTAAATTAGTTTACACATCGTGTATTTTAAATACGTGTATTTTAATGCATATTACTTTTCATCTTAATGGTGTGCATTAAGGCATATGATAGAATCTGTATTTTATTCTAAAGTTTTATGCTACTCTATGAATAAAAACAGGAAGTTTAAAAGTTAAAAAATTCGTATGGCGTCTTGTTTTATTCCAGTGCAATATTTATTCTTTTAAAAATTTAAATTAGTATTGAAGTAATATTGAAGATTTATCTACATTTTATGATCATGGATTCCTTTAAGGTATTTCATGGACCTCAAATATTTTGAAATATCAGTTAAAATTTCTTTTTCAAATGCCTTGTTTTTTATAAGGAATTTCAAGCTTTTTTAAAGGTAATCGGTACATGCTGAAAATGTATGTGTTTTATCCTATTATAATATATAATAATGAATGATAATACAATACAAAATCTTGAAACACTCAAAATTTATTTTACTTTTTATAAAATGGCAGATTTATTTTTTGATATTTTTTATAATAAACCTTTGAATCTTCGATATATTTAAATATTTTTTTTTCTGATAGAATGCAGTAATGGAAAATTTTTAATATGTTATTACGTGAATAATAGTTTAGGGTTAAAGTAGTGAAAGGTTATAATTTATCCTGACAAAAGTTGCTAAAATAATAAAATATGGAAAGAATAACAAAGCAGTAGAATTCATTAAAGGTAATTCATTAAATATTCATTCTTTCAGTAGTAATTAATAAAATTATTATTATGATACAGAAATATAAATGCGCACTGCCGTTTTAAATAATGTCTATCTCATTTATTGAATTATAATTATGAATAATATTTATATTACTAATTACTATATAAGTTATGAAAAATAACATACATAGTTACAATTCATTGATTAGTAAGCACTTATACACACTTTCTTAAGATTAAAAAATTAAAAACAAAAAAAAAATTTCTTTTATGCTTTTTTCAATTATTTTATCAAAACAGCATAATGATCTAGGATAATACATAGTCAGAATAAGATAATACATAATTTTATAGCATACATTTTTATTTTAAAACTAGTGTAAGAACTTCTTAAAGGTTAAACTTCTTTTAAACTTCTTTTAGGCTTTTGGTTTGGACATTCCGCATTACGCATATATGAGCAAAAGTACGCTTATAAAATGAGATTGCGCATATCAATTGTTCTAAATAAAATATTCAAGAAAATTATATTTATTTGAGATTACTGCTTCATAAATTTACCGAAGCACAAATAAGAGTTAATAATCTGATGTCTATAATTGTATAGTAAATAATCGCTATAAAATTAAAAATATATTTTGAGAAATATTAAAAACCTTAAAACTATATATTCAAAAACATAATTAATGAATTATAGTTTAGATTTTTTTAATATAGCTTAATAAAATTGTATTCGTACAAAATAATTGTCACTTTTCTCTTAATGTATTTATTTTATTAGAATTATTATTAAGAAAAAAAATACAAACACTAAAGTGCTAAGTTCATTTATGAGAGAAAAAAATAATCACGTATGCTCTTATAAATAAAAAAATAAATTAGTAATAAATTATGAAATAGATATCTATTTACACTAATTCTTTATAAAAGTACTATTCAGAAACATACTCTATTTTTTAAATAGAAACTATATAATAAAATAAATTATTCTGCAGATTTTTAAGCTACTAAATTTTAGTTTTAAATAAATCATATTTTTAAAATTTAAATATTTACAGACTTTTTTTATCGGAGAAAAACAAACGCTCCTTAAATCCTTTAAATTTTACTTCAAATACATTTTAATGTGCTAGTGCAAAACAGCAAGGAATTACAATTATCTTACAATTACAATTTCAATTATCTTACAATTACAATTACTAGGAATTGTAATGACAACTTGTCCTTATAAGAATAAGTACATTTTATAATGACAACTTGTTAAATCAAAAGCTATGTAAATTTATAAAGTTTACAACAGATGAACTCTACAATTCGAAACTTGATAAAATAATAAAAATGTAAATTATCTTTGCGAAATTATATATTTTTTTTTCCTTTTAATAATTACTCATATAGTAAAAAAA
Organism: Pardosa pseudoannulata; assembly: GCA_032207245.1. Classification (NCBI taxonomy): domain Eukaryota; kingdom Metazoa; phylum Arthropoda; class Arachnida; order Araneae; family Lycosidae; genus Pardosa; species Pardosa pseudoannulata. Next base: position 110,600,098 of record CM063508.1, on the reverse strand, counting down.
TAAGCATTTTACAATTTGTCAAGCTATTAAAAACAATGAAAATTTAACTCGAAACCCATATTAATGTGTTCGTGCAAGACAACAATCAAATAATCATATTGAGAGCCTTACCTTTAACCTTGAGCTATAGCTAAAGGCTCTTTCTAACTGTAAAATAAGTCGCGGCACGGTCTTCTTTCCCGTTTCCGAGTCAAACTGTGAATGAGGAACACTTTTCCAATGCTTCAAGGCAAAGAACAAAACGTTCACTAGGCGGCGCTTTACTCTGGTTCGTGACTTGAATGCGATACGGCGATTGTGCCAGATGGGAAATAAAATGTTCATTTTCTTTTTTTAATAGGCTGGTAAATCGCATATTTTCTTATCAATTTGGGATTTAAGTTGAACGTTGTTTATCACTGTTAGTCATAATAAGAATGTTCATTTCTTTTCTGATTGTCATCCGCTTTAATTTAACAAAAGATACCAGTCTGTTCAATTGATTTTAAATAACACACCAAAAGTCAAAGAGTGTTTGCGTGAAGATAACAAATGCAAGCGATAGGAGTAACACACTTTTTACAAAACTATTTGTTACTTATATGACTCGATCATGAAATAATATATATATATATATATATATATATATATATATATATATATATATATATATATATATATATATATATATATATATATATATATATACATATACATATATATATATATATATATATATATATATATATATATATATATATATATACATATATATATATATATATATATATATATATATACATATATATATATATATATATATATATATATATATATATATATACATATATATATATATATATATATATATATATATATATATATATATATATATATATATATATATATATATATATATATATATATATATATATATACACATACATACATATATATATATATATATATATATATATATATATATATATATATATATATATATATATATATATATATATATATATCTAGAAATTTCTAAATAATATGGAATTTAAACATACTTTACTACACTTTTGTATACGGCATTTATAATTAATTAATTTTATTTATTTAATATTGTTACATTTACTTTCTGAAATCTTTACTGTGTAAAACAACCAGATATTTCTTAAGTTCTAATAATGTGCTCTAATGAATGCACTATTTAAATTATGTAAATAATTTATGTAAATAAATTATGTAAATAATATAAATTAATATTTCGATGAGAGAACATTAATTTGTTTTATTAATGAAAAAAAAATAGAAAATGTGTAGATAAGTGGACAATACATTTATAGATAGCATACAGAAGATTAGTATTAATATTAATAATTTTTATTGTAAATTTAACCATTCAGCACGCAATATCACATACATTAGCAATACATATTACTGTATATAATATACATTTGCAGCTTATATATTACTCTATGGGTAGTATTTTAAATGTAATGTTATTTATGACCATTAATGATAATAACTTTAATTTCCTAATTATTATTTTCCTGATATTGATTATTAATTAACAGTAAAACTTCTGTGGAGGTCATTTAAGCCAAATACAATCGAAATATTCTGCATTCTTATGGTTTGATGTAAAGGTAAAGGGAATGTGAACGTTTTATTAAAAAAAATGGAAACCATATGTGTATAATATATATCGGCCATTCTATTGTTACTGTGTGACACATCGTACGACTGTTAACTTTTTTTCTATAAAGTATTTAATGTTTGAAACATATATTTTTTCATGAGGCAAATGCAGCACCCAAGGAAGCATTTTGCAAAATTAAAGAGTTTCCGTTTCTTCTTTACGTATTTAAATAATTATAAATATGCTATTACGGGTATGACAATTATTTTACTAGGTGTTACACATAGATTCACAATTACCAATTTTTTTGCTAATTGATGATATCTAAAAGTCATTAGATTTTTTTTTATAATGAAGAAGGTTAGATATTTAATTTTACGTATTACTTGTAAATTTTCAATGCAAATATAGTTACCAGATTTTTTTTCAGAAACATGTTACAAATGTGACACAATGTTATAGGTGTGACAGAGTTCACAATTCTTTTAAAAAATCTTACATTAAAATTTCTGTATTCAATAATAAATGAATAAACCAAGGCTGACGCGTTTGCAATAGTTAAATTAATTTATTTGTTCCAACTTTTATCAATAAATTGATATTGGCCTCTGTTGTTTATGAGAGTTATTAAAGTTACTATATGTATTTTCCACGCATACTCATGGCGTTTTTTTTACTTCTGGCCAGATCCAGTATATTAAATATTTTTCTCAAGTAACTCAATGTTACTTCTGACCTGTTTTAGAAAATTAAAGTAATCTTAGGAAAAAAATCTTTTTTTTTTTAAATTTTTTATTTATTTATTTATTGTCGGTCATTCCATTGTTACGGGTATGACACATTTATACGATTTTAATAACTTTTTGTATAAAGTATTTAATATTTCCAATATATATCTTTAATGAAGCAAATACATCACCTAAGGAAGCATTTTGCAAAAGTTAAAGAATTTCCTTTTCTTCTCTTAATGTTTAAAAAATTATAAATATAGTGTTGCGGGGGGGGAAGTTATTTTACCAGGAGTTATATATAAGGTCAAAATTATTAATTTTTCTTCTAATAGGAAATATTTAAGAGTCATTAAAATTTTTATGAAAAAGACGGTTCAATTTTTAATACTATGTGTTATTTGTAAATTTTCAACGACAAATATTATTACAAGATTTTTTTTTCAAAAACCGTGTTACTCGTGTGACAAAATATTATGGAACTCAGTTCAGAATACTTTTGAAAAATCTTACATAAGTACGGTTTTCAACAATGTATGAATAAATCAAGCCATACATGTAAGAGTTAAATTAATTTATTTGCTCTAACTTTTATTAATAAAATTAAATTCAGCTTCTGTTGTCTATAATAATTTTTAGACTTTACTTTAAGAATGGTTTCCATGCTTCCACATGACGTTTCTTTTTCTTCTAACTAGATCTAGTATCTTCGAATTTTTTCATGTGACTCGGTGTTATTTCTGAACTTCCTGGGAAAACTTCCCAAATCTAAAAAAAGTAATACTTATTATTTTAATCTATCAGTTTCAAAGGTACTAAATGAGAAGAAGCAATTAAAAATCAGTGATTCTTATACTGTATTCCTGAGATGTTGGGATTTATGTCCACATTCTACTTTAACTTTCCTTAATGATTTACTATATGTCCGTTTATAACGATAAAAACGAAATGGACTGTTTTATTCATTTGTTTTACTTATTCTATCCACCAGAATTCTTAATTTTTTGGTTTTTTTCTCTTCCAAAATTTTTTTTCAACAAAACACTTCCTTTTTTCACTCAATAACTTCCTTCTTTTACTAAAATCTGTATTTTCTATTTTTTATTTAACTTCGTCTTCTATCTCATTTTTCTTTTTAAAGATATTCATGCACTTTCATAGAATCACTGCTTTCGTTTTTCCTATGTTTCTCTACTTTAATTTTAGGTACTTCCATGACCTGAACAAAAAAATTAAATGGATTAGTAATACTTTATAAAAAAGAAATCAAAATATATAATTTAAATCTTTCACATAATTAAACTTTCATAACAAAACCAAGTTTTCAATAGTATCTGAAAATAAAATTATTTATTAGATGTGTTGAGAACTAAAAAGAGTATTTTGTATTCAGTGTCACAATTTTTACATTAATTAGCACGATATAATATATGTATTTATTAAATTTAGTCATCGATCCTTACATCTGATAAGAAGTTTTAACCTGGAAATCCAAAACATCAAGTTGTTATACAGGATTAATAAAAGTGTTATCACATACATACGTCTAATTAACATAATAAAAATAATCTATTTATGAAATATAGCTTCTAGATGTACTTGAGAACATGTTTTATAAAGTGAAAACAAAAGATCAAAGTGCTAGGCTCAATAGATGTTTCTTAAAAAAAATTATCTATCTTTTATGTTACGGATGTGGCACCGAATATATAAATTAAAATCATTTAACAGAAAATATTAATCTTAACTTGGTGTATATTTTCTTCAATGACTTAAAAAACAAGATTTGTGTGAATCTGAAATGATAATCCACAAAAG
>CM063508.1:110565937-110585937 GCA_032207245.1 Pardosa pseudoannulata | reverse complement strand
ACATATACTTTTAAGAGTTAAAACATGATGAAGAGAAAGGTTAACAAAAGAGGTGCAAGGAACATTTCAAATAACAACAGAAAAAATCAAGCTTTATATTTTATTTTTTAAGTCCATTTCAGTAATTTTATTTTACAAATTTTCATAAATTGTATTTATATAAGTTTAAAATCCATATAATATTTATTAACATCCAATTGTTTAAGATGATTTGTGTAATAGTTTGACCTGTCTTATTTATATTAAAAGCACTTTCCAAATTTCAAAAGAATAAAACTAAATTCAACGGGAAATTATAAAAACTGCCCTCCAAGACACTCAGACATGCTATAAACAAACTTCTATGTACAGTTTGTGAATAAACTTTTGTTCAAAAACATTTTCATATACGGATATCATATTCAAAAAGAAATATTATAAGGAATGAAAGACAGACACCGCCAAGCGTAAGTGTTTGCTAATTACTTTAGAGTATAAAAACAGAAACATAATGCTAGAGAATGCTAGTGAAAATATATGTAAGCGCATTTTAAAAACATCGCTAACAAAACTGTCATTCTTCTTTAATTGTATTTTAATTGAGTCCATGTATCAAAAAAAGATACGTTGCTAACATCTGGCACTCTCCATTGGTAAAGAACAATAGACTCACTCAGTATTTATTAACACGTATTGATTTTCGCATTTTATGCTATTAAATCTGCACCAGTGTTGATGCAAAAATGAATCTACTTTTGTATCGATGAAAACTGATACATTTCTTATGGGGTATAATCTATAGAGAAACACACGGAAAATATTACAGTGAGTATTTTTACAAATCCAACAAAATTGTAAAAAAAACACTTTATAAATTCTACACAAACTTCAGAATCTTTAATTATTAAATAAATAAAATAGAAAACTGCTTTTAATAGTGCCAAATTTCTGAATTATGTATAGAAAGGGAGGTTTTAATTGACTATATACTTTTTAAAAAGATATATGTATTTCCTTACACACAAATACACACACACACACACACACACACACACACATATATATATATATATATATATATATATATATATATATATATATATATATATATATATATATATATATATAATATATATATATATATATATATATATATTTATATAATATATATATTATATATATATATATAATATATATATATATAAATATATTTATATATATATATATATATATATTTATATATATATATATATATATATATATATATATATATATATATATATATATATATATATATATATATGTATATTCAGTTATAGTTACATTAATATAACTTATATATTAAAGGTATGATAATATATATATATATATATTATATGTATAATATATATTATAATATATATATATATATATATTTTCCATTATATAACAAATTTTCGTTAATTTTCTATGCAGTTTAGTGTATATATAATATAGTCATTACTATAAAAATACATATAAAATGATAGTTTAGGTCATAATGAATGAGTATTATCGAATAAAATTATAATAACTATTTATATAATAAATGTGTATGTTGTTCGTAAAATAAAAATATACTCTAGTAAAACTTTTACTTCGAATTTTAACAAATCAATGAAATCTCTTTTCAAAATCTGTTTAATATGTAACATGAAAAATAAACTGAAAAGGAGATAGTATGTTTCAGACTAAATCAATAAATATGTCAATGAATGTGCTAAGTATGACTTTATATATGAATTTAAGTGTAAAATATTTCTCGTAAAGGAAATTATAATTAAGTTAAAAATATTAAATACACATTTCCGAAATTAAAAGTGTCGTGAACGAAAATAAGTGAAATTAAATAAAGTTTTTTGGAAATTTTGCAAGTGTCGAATATTTTCCTTCGTAGTATTCAATAAATCTTTAAAATATTTCTCTTATATACCCAACATGGTATCCGTAAAATTATTGTATTAAAAATTTTCTAAGTGCAGAATAAATCCCACGTGCTATGCCCATAAGTATTAAACATTTTCCAAGAGAAAAGTAAATCCCACGTGGTATTCACAAAAGTATTAAACATTTTCCAAGAGAAAAATAAATCCCACGTGGTATTCACAAAAGTATTAAACATTTTCTAAGTGCAGAATAAATCCCACGTACTATGCACAAAAGTATTAAACATTTTCTAAGAGAAAAATAAATCCCACGTGCTATGCCCATAAGTATTAAACATTTTCTAAGAGAAAAATAAATCCCACGTACTATTCACAAAATTATTAAACATTTTCTAAGTCCCAAATATATCCCTCGTGTACAAAAGTTTAAAATATTTTCTGAGTCCCGAATATATTCCACATGAAAATATTCTCGAAAAAAAAATCAAAAATTATTAAACATTTTCTAAGTCCCAAATATATCCCTCGTGTACAAAAGTTTAAAATATTTTCTGAGTTCCGAATATATTCCACATGAAAATATTCTCGAAAAAAAAATCGAAGTCCAAAAAATACACGTGCCATCCAGAAATATTCCCGAAAAAAGTCCCGAAAAGGGGCGGAGCTTACGAGCTCCGAGGTCACGTGACACGTGACGTCATGACCACGCCCCCTTCTATTGTATTCGCTATATCCCCGGTATTACTACTATAGAAAATAGTGAATCAAAACACACGATATAACGAAAAAAGAAATATGTGAGTATATATATTTAAATTTAATACCAGCTACAATATATCATTTACGACGCAATTATATTATTAATTAGGTTTTATCTTTGTTATATATATATATATATATATATATATATATATATATATATATATATATATATATATATATATATATATATATATATATATTATATATATATATATATATATATATATATATATATATATATATATATATATATATATATATATATATATATATGCCGAACGCTGGCCGATTGGTTAGGGTGCTGATCGTCGGTACCGGAGTTCGTGGGTTCGAATCCCACTATAGCATGGATGTTCGTAGACGTTCGGAATCGGCTTTAAGCAGTAGGTTCCGGTCTCATTAGCCTTCGTCTGCAAAACAGTAGACTGTAGCGCACCAAACCAAACCAAACATATAATGATTTAAAATACATTTCTTTTACTCCTTTTTCACGTACTGTAATAACTTCTTGGGAGTGAATGTAAGGAATATTATACGAATACATTTTCCATATACGATCGTGTTTACACACACACACACACACACACACACACACATATATATATATATATAATATATATATATATATATATATATATATATATATATATATATATATATATAATATATATATATATATATATATATATATATATATACATCTATATATATATATTATTTATTTATTTATGTCTTTATATGAATATTAGAATATTAGAATTTGTCGTAAAATATATTATATTTTTTTATAAAATTTATATGTAAATTAAAATTTTTTTAAAGTAGATTTGATTTATTACATAGACAAATTAAGTCTCTTTATTCTGTAGGTCTTATAATTCATTTCATTAATAGTAGACCATTAAGAATGTGTTTTTTAACTCATCTGATGTTATATTTTATTCAAATCAATTTTACATATTCTAACCTTTCTATATATAAACGATGAGCGATGGCCGAAAGATATTCTACTGCTATTCGATACTGAAATTCATCTTAAAATTTATCTTAAAAAGTGAATCAAATTTACCTTTTCTAACCTTTCTACATATAAACGACGAGAGATGGTCGAAAGATAGGTCACAGCTCTTCGATACTGAAATTCATCTTAAAATTTATTTTAAAAAATCAATTAAATTTGCATTTTCTACCATTTCTATATATAAACAACGATCGTTGACCGAAAGATAGGGCACTGCTCTTCGATATAGAAATTCATCTTAAAATTTATCTTAAAAAGTCAAACAAATTTACCTTTCTATATATAAACAACGATCGTTGGTCTAAAATAGGGCACTGCTCTTCAATGCCGAAATTCATGGGCCCGAATCCCGCTTTTGTTATAATTGTGTGTTCCTAATCGGATTCAGATTTAAGCAGTAACTCCCGGTCTCTTTAGCCGTGGTAAACAAAAGAAGATACTCCAAACCAGACAAACGAAAGTAAAATAAAACAATGAAAAATCATTGGTTATGTATTTTATGATAATTTGATTGATTCTAGTGACTAAAATATTTTTCTACAGGTCATTAAAATTTAACATATTAAAAGTGATGGAATCATTCCCACTTTTTTCTTACATACGGGGTATTTTTAGTTTAGTATTTTATAAATTCATTCAAACGTTGTACACATACTTAAATCGACCAAGTTCATTAACTATGAATTTTTGAACATTTCTTCTTTCATCATTATATACTACATCCTGGCAGTCAATGTTCCAAAAATAATGATAAGTCGACATATACTGCCATTTTTTTTAAATGTACAAAATGTTAAAATAGTTTTTAAAATCATTTACACAGTTTATTTTACCATAGATATTTAAGAGATAGTTGATATTCCGACGTATTATTATTATTAAGAATTCATTTTATAGTTGAATTATGAAATTATGCACATATATTAGGTAAAGTAAATTAATTGCATTAAATTGTTTCATAAAACCTATTAATATTTAGAAAAATTCATTAAATGTATTGTTTCTTAAATATTATAAAACTCTATAAACAGCTAATTATTTTTTGAAATTTACAAATTTTATATGTTTGAACTACTTACTCTAAGATTTTTTAATTTGTTTAAAATAATGTTACAATTATTTTCATAGTTTATTTTGCCATATATATTTAAGAAGTAGTTGATATTCCGGTTTATCATTATCAAGTATTGTTGAATTATGAAATTATGCAGACATATTAGGTAAAGTAAACTAATTGCATATAAATATTCAGAAACATTCATTAAATGAATTGTTTCTTATATATTATAAAACTCTATAAACATCTATTTATTTTTGAATTTTACAAATTTTATGAGTTTGAACTATTTACTCTTTTTTTAAAAATTTATTTAAAATAAATACTAATAATAAACATGGGTATCACTTTAAATTTCAAATATATTAACTTTATCAAAATTCATTTTACGTTTATTTTAATTTGAGAATGTCGAAATATTTCATTAATATTCCACGCAATATCATTAAAAATAATTATCATTAATTTACTTTTAAATCTTTTTTTTTGTAAAATTATACCCAAACATGCAAAATATAATAATATGCATTAATGAAAAAAATGAACATAATAAATAAAAATAATAAAAGTCCAAAAATATAATGAATTTTACATAAACTCCAAAATATTTAATCCCATTTTATAACTATTTTAAAATATTATAAATTTTTGTTAGTATAGTTTAATGCTGATGCTTGCAAACATTCTGAACATTTTGCCAATAATTTCCAAATGGATTTTCCAACATAAAATTTCTAATTAAATGTCTTTAACTCTCAATCGACTACCAAATATAAAAAAGAAATAAAACAATCCGAAGTGAACTCTTCATTTTTTTTAAAGATCAAGCTTTTATATCCTACAACAATCTAAGAATCTAAGAGAACCATTTTATTTTTAATTGTACAATGCATGCATATCACAAATCAAGGCTAAAGCGAAAGTAATGATAATTTGAGAATTGATTTCAAATTTTTTGCTTATACAAAACACCTCAATCTCCAATGCATGCACACACACACACACACACACACACACACACACACACTATATATATATTATATATACATATATATATATATATTATATTATGGTGGGGTATAAGTTAAAGAAAAATCCAATTAAAAACATTTTTTTTTAATTATATATACATATATATATATATATATATATATATATATATATATATATATATATATATATATATATATATATATATATATATATATATATATATATATATATATATATATATATATATATATATATATATATATATATAAGTTTGTGTGTTTGAATTTATTTTCTTTAGTCAAGAATTATTTAGCCCCTATTGTTTGTACTTGCCCGAGCTACTTGGCTACAATTAGCCTAATCAGTTTAGTAGCGATTTGGTAAGATGCAGTCTGGCCACATTGAGGACACACTAGTCCAAGTGTAAACGAAATTTTATTTAAGAGCTGCTAGAAAAAGGACATCTTCAAAAGTCCGCGGTAGACGAGAGAAAAGCACAAAAATCAGTTTGCTCGAAGAGAGGTGTACCCCACAGCGAAGACTGATATAATTTTTACAAGGCACAAGAAACTTAGCGAATCAAACTGTTAAGATAAATGGAATATCCGAGCCACTTGTAGGCGAAAAAGTGGTTAGCTGGAAAAAGTGTTGAGTGGTCAGAAAATTTAAGTCTATTGAACAGAAAGCTTTGGGAAATGTAATGAAAGAATTTTGAATGGAAGGCATTTGTTTGATTAAAACATTTAGAGGCTGGGAAAATATTTTAAGGAATTAGAAGGAGAGAGGAGGTTTTTTAAGCAAATATTAAAGTGAAATAATTTTGTTATATTACAGATATATAAGACAACTTACTTTTTTTAATAAGAAAGGACATTTTTCCAATTTCAAGATAATTTTTCCAATTTTCTTGTCTCTCAAGTACGAAATTATACGCAAAAATGAATTAAGTGTTTATAGTTTTAGGAAGGTTAATAGCAGGGTAGGAAGGAAGTGTTAATCATTTATTTATGAAAAATACAATGCAATAAAGAAAAAAATTAATTTGCGATTGATCTACTGTATGGAATCTCCTTTACAAGCATACAGATAATTGTCCTCTCTTATGCACATCTATAAAAATTAGTATGTAATAATCATGTTTATTTTATATACATATTTATTAATAATATAATACCAATTTCTTTTACAAATACTCAATGTTGTTTTAAAGTAAATTATACCATCATGTTTATTTAAAAAAAGCATATCCAATTTTAGCCAAAATCGATTACCATATAAAAACAAAATATTTTTGTATTAACCACTATTTACTTAAGAGGAGTTCCGATGGCTCATTACATGCCTGAATAATTTTTGAAAGATTGTTACATAATTTTAAAGACCATTTCTTTCATAATTTATGTTTCATAATAAGAAGGTAAATATAATGTGTTTCAGAGGTTGAAAAATATGTGGGCTCTTTAAAACCTAATCTAACTTTTTTGGTTATTCCAATGGTATTTTTTAATAAAAGTTCATTAATACAAAAAAATATTTACTAATTATATTCCGAATCTTCTTCATTCATTTTTAAAATATACGGGTAAGAGAGTGTTTATATAAATTCATATATATTTCTGTGTGTGTGTCTCTCTCTCCCTCTTATATATATATATATATATATATATATATATATATATATATATATATATATATATATATATATATATATATATATATATATATATATATATATATATATATATATATATATATATATATTATATATATATATGTAATATTAAAAACCCTATTTTTCGACTGCTTTTGATTAGTTAGAAAAATTGTTTTTTCAAATTAAAGTGCTCTGAAGGTCAGTGGTGTAGACTTAATGTGACATCTTTGAATAGAATGCACAGAGGATGGAAGGGGAGGACAGTGATAAGGACATTATTGAATTGAACGGTTTACATTGATTTGTGGTCCAAACTAGATATTATATGCACCATAAATAACCAAACCAGTATGCATTTCAAACCATCCAAACAACAGGTATGATTATCGTGCAGCTTGCTCAAAAATTATCCGAATGACAGATATGTTAAAGAAAGTTTTATATTATTCAGTCCATATATAAAAAAGTACTGTACACCACTATCACAGCATAGTACATTCATAAACATTGTAAAACCTTTTTGTCTGTATACGATCTATGAACATATCTCTAAGGAATTCTCTAAGGACACATACTTTTACTTTGTTTCCCAATACCTTATGCAGAATTTCGTGTTATTACTCTAAAACTATTACAATCTCTATTTCGAACTAGTCAACATGAAAATTTTGAATGATTTACTAGCTCATTCTATAAATTTCAGAAAAAAATGCAAAAGAGGAAATACTGTGAAATACATTAAGAATAGCCAGATATCAAAGCGCCATATGAAACGTGAGTTTACAAAGTATCTCTCTCTGAATGATTATTCTGTACATGTGCACTTTCGTGACCAAATATGAACATTTGTATCTATGTTTGTAACAGTTAGTGTTACCTTTACTCCAGTCATTTTATTTTTCCAGTGATTTTATTACAAAAATAAATAATTCTCGTAATTTTATGCTTATATTAAAATTATCAGTATGTACTAACACATACATATATATATATATATATATATATATATATATATATATATATATATTACATACATATATATATATATATATATATATATATATATATATGTAACAAAAAACTCGTATCTATCTGTGTTCTTTAATTATTGGGTATTCTGACATTCTCGTATTTTTTGTTTTGTGTTTCGGAGTTTACTTTCCGATGCTGTAAATATATAACAATTAGTATTGAATTTGCTTTTGTTTTACTGACCTCTGATAGGGTTTCTGTAATAAAACGATTTCTTTTTTATGCCCTTGAAGAAGTGTTAGATAGTTTCTTCCCTTTTCGATTATTTCGTTATCAATCACAACATTTTGTTCTTAATTCCTAGTATTAACTAGAGTATTTTCTGAAAACATACTAGCTGTAGTTAAGGCAAAACAATACAAATAACACTTACTCTAAAATTAGATGGCATCAGAAAATGATAAATCCAATAATTTTCAATATGGTATCGTTATTTTATAACTTTTCAAAGTAACCATATTATTTTTCAATGATTGCAGATTAAGTTTAAGTGGGTTTAATAAAATAAAATTTATTGTTTTTGTGACATATTAAAAATACGGTCTAGATTCCTTTGAACAATGTGTTTTGGACAGTTCATTTCTCTTTTAACAGCTTTCTTAAGTAAATATATCATTTACAGAATCTATACTTCATTATTTATTGTTTATTGTAAAAAATGTCTCATTTATTGCTCTTTATATTATTATAAATTAAAAATGATACGTTTAAAACCGTTATTATGTGAAATGTATATATCATAGATATATTGTGCACACTGGCTTTAATCCAAGATACAATGTAATACACAAACAGGATAAGTTAAAAAGGCCAAAATTACAATCCCAAGATACCAGTTTAATACAGATAATAAATGTAAGAAATGCAGTTAAAAAAATAGGCATGGATTCATTTACAATCTTTACCACTGTAGTGGTTTTTAAAAGCATTTTAATCAGAAGTGTTTCTTAGAACTGTTAAAGAATATTGCTTTTAATCTTTTAATGAGTTTCAAAATTTACCTATAAGTCTAGAATACCTCTGTAATTAAAATATAATTCGGTGCAAAATGGCATTAATTAAATTAAAAAGACAAAAAGAAAAAGTATGCTTATATATATAGTAATGCTATATCAGATAAATATTCCATCAGGAGTCAGAATGAACCATCTAAATTTATAGTATTCCTTTAAAACCGACACAGATAACGCTATTCAATATGGGTTTAAAATGCATTATAAATTCGGTAATTATTATAAAATGACTATTCAGACACACAGAATCAGACATAATGTGATATTTTTCAATATATCATAAGAGTAACTCTAAAATACATATAATACTGTTACCATTGCACAAATTGAATGTAGAGTAAGTAATTTTTTCTGCAGTAATATCTGTTATGCTCATGTATTTTTAGGAATGTTACAACCTTTGTGAGTCACCTTTGTTGTCACTTACACAATATCTTGTCTTGGTAGATGTTTAAACACTTATTGGCTTAATAAATCTTGCCCGTTGTGGAATTTCACTTTAATGTATCTCATGTAAGCATCTTCTATTTTAGATTCACATTTGTATTAGAAGAATTAGATACAATATAACACAAGATGTAAGAGTTGATATATGAGATTCAAAGGAGAAGTACATAAAAATGGTTGCTTACATTTTATTAACAATAATGAAATCACTAATCACAAGAATAATTTCTTGTAGTATACTTTATAAAAAAGGAAAATTTTAATACAGTATTAAATTTAATATATAACAGTTTGTCAAATAATTTATTCACTGAAGTCTCTTATGGATTTACTTGAACTCGAAATTTTAAAATTTCTTTAAACATAATCAACAATACAATTTTACATTCCCTTTTATTCTTTAGTTGCTGCAAATTCACTCTCATTCCAAATCTGCTGTAACTAAAAACAACTGTTATAAAAATGAAACTTTTTATGGTATGTTGAGTTGCGTTTCTTTATATTCTATGGCTGCAAATAATTTCTAAATTAAAACGAGATTTTCTTAATGTCAGAAATTCCAATGCGTACAGTTACTTAACCCTCTTACTGATAAATTTGTGGACCACAATCGTTCAAACATTGTGAACTTTTTGCATACTTTATATCTATATATATTGGAGAACTTGATTTTTCTTTCTGGAAAAGTCTTTTTATATAGATTTGTATTATGAGAAACTAAGCTGTCAGAAAAAAAAAATTCAGATATTATCATAAATTAAAAAAAATAAAGTTGAATTGAATATGAATTAATTTCTATTTATTACATAGTATAACTTTAATTGTATTACCTAATATAACTATAGTTCTATTAATATAATTAATTTTATTACATATTTAAACGAATAATACTATATATAATTTATTTCACTGGTGTAAGTTTTGCATATTTTAAATCTATATATGTTGGAGAACTGAAATGTTCCCTTTTCTTTTTAGAAATGACTTTTTTATATAGATTTTTATTATGAGAATTAAGTTGTCAGAAAAAAAATTCAGATGTTAACATAAAATTAAAAAAAAAATCAGTTGAATATGAGTTAATTTCTATTTATTACATAGTATAACTTTAATTGTATTACCTAATATAACTATAGTTCTATTCATATGATTAGGTTTATTACATATTTAAAAGGCTAATACTCTATGCAATTTATTTTACTGGTTAGACAGTGAAAAGGCGCTATTCGATCTTAAATAAACTAGAAACATACATACCCGGGAAAACCAGGGGATGAGCAGATTTTGCTACATTTGAGTTGCAGTGGAAATCGAGGGATGAGCAGTTAGAGGGTTAATAAATAACAAGAAAAGAACCGTAAAAGGAGGGAAATTCCTGTATTTTTTTTAATTTTCAAATTAGGTTAAATATAGAAAAGATCCAGTGGTGGTCGAATGAGTAGGTTACTGTTTTTCTAAATCATGGGTGGGTTCGAAGCCTGATGCTGGCATTTATTTTCAAATCATTACAGAATCTAGCTTATTAGCACTCGTCAAGAAAAATAGCAGACAGTAGTGGTCTGAACTATATACAACAGTGTTTTAATGTTATAATATACCTGGAGAAAGCTAGCTTATAATTTAGTGAAAATATAATTATTTTAAGTTTAATCATTTGCTACGGTTGGAAATTGAGGTGATATTTTAGAATTTAAAATTAGCCATCTAACAAATAATTTTCCTTTACAAATTAAGATGTAAAGGAAAATTATTTGTTAGATTTTGTTATTTGTTCTTACTGATAGAGGAGAATAAATGGCTATAAATTCTGTTTAGGTATAGTTTTTATGAAATATTCAAAATTGTTGGTAACATATTTACATGAATTTTTAAAACATTCTCAATTAAATTAATAAATATAGAAATGTTTCTGATATTGCTTTTCCCTTCCTTCCAAAATATGTTTAGCTTAACAGCCAGGAATATATCTTATAACAATGGATAAATGAAGAAAAATGAAATAACAGTTCGTTGTCCAAGTTATAATGAAACTTCGCCAAAAACGCTTTCTTTTAGCAGTTAAAAGGTGGCTGATTCCTGAATTATACAATTTCATATTTTTTTTCAAATCTCCGTAATTATAAGAGATTGGAAGTGTTAAAAATGTAAAAAATACTATTTGCATATATATTATTTTCAAAGGTCCCAATTTGTACTTGATATACTGACTTGAACGCGTCAAGCCAGGCAGAATAGAAGTAAATTTTCTTATGAATTAATTTGTTTTGATATAAAAAAAATCCCTTCTCCAAAATAAACCCTTAATGATATCGTTTAAAAGATTGATTCAAGTTTTCTTCACACTTCATGAACTTTCGATTGCAATCAAATTAGCTTCTTGCATTTTGACCGCAAAGAAAATGAGTTACTGTAGCTGAAAAAGTTAAGAAAAATATTTTTACACCATAAAACTTTTTTTTTTCAAATATTGCTTCATTTGAATATAGCAAGTTGACCTTATTACATGATGATTTTGCATAATTTAATTTCTCTTGTCTATATGTAAATTCGTCTTTCGAATAAAGTTTTCTAATATACATCTTATTTCATATTTTATAAACATATCATAGCTATTGGATGATGTACATTTTTGAAAAACTGAAGTTTTCAACGCATATAAATATACTACTTAATTTTTTTTTTATTTAAGTTAGGAGATATACGAGAAAAATTTCTTTTTAGGATAAAAAAGTTAATTTTAAAACTTTCATACTACTTACGTTTGGTAAAATTATGTATGATATAGAGTCTCATAAAAAATTAAGTTTTTGTATATAACAGTAAAAAATAGTTTATAATTAAGATACACAAAATTTTTTTATGTTTTTATGGTCATCAGTTTTATTAACATTACACGAGAGAATAAATTATAATTAAAATAACTTCACATTTATTTATGGGAGCTTTATTATTAGGTAAAACATAATTTCAATTATAGCAATTTACTTATAATCCTGTAAAAAATTAAATAATAAATAAAAAATAATAATTGAATCCTAAAACCTTCTTCTTAATCTAGTCTTATAATGAAATATTGTTAAGGCGTAAATCTTCTTGAAATATGGATAGTTAATTCTTTTACAACACCCTAGTTCTTTTTACAAATTACTTTTTTTCAGCTGAATTATGCGATGCATGCAAATGTCTCAATTACACGGAACTTTTACTTTACAGGCATAGTAAATTAAATAAAAAAATTTTTGTATATCTAAGATTAAGATTTAATGTATCAAGATTAAGTTATATGGTGCATAAAACATTCTTTCACCTGAAAGATAAAACTAAATATCTACTTTAGTAGTCAACTCACTTCATTTTTACATAAATTTAAAGGAACTATTTTTTCTAAGCTTAACTAAAGAAGATTTTTTCCATGATACTGAAAACTATAGGAAAAAGCACAGCATTCTAAAAGATGAGGTATATTTAATACCCTAACACAATAAATTGATTTAACTTATAATTAACAAATGATGACTATTAAAACTATTTTAAGTATGAGAAAACTTACTACTGATTAGACATTGCATTAAATTTCTGAACTTTGCAGAAAATATATTAATATCTTGAACCTGAGACAGTAATCAGAAGTCAAAAGTTTCTTTCCCAGCACACCAAACGATATCACATGGGTTAAAATTTGCATGTATAATGTACATCTTTGAAGTCAAAATGTTTAACAACTGAGCAAATGCGAATGGCTTAAAGTTTAGAGAAAAACGAGAACTCGATTCCTTATTTAATATCCATGGCAAAGTTTACTTCATTTTGATTTAGGAACTGAACATATTTTCCTACAGGGAAATTAAGTTTAATTGGAATATTTTCAATCTCGAATGCGCATGGTAATCATTAAGCGAGTAAGGAAGATTTAAGGTGACTGTAGATTTTGAAGCATAGTTTATTTTATTTTAAACCAGTATCTTTGATGTAATTCATTTTCAATAATATGTTTAGGAAAACTATTCAGTTGTACACTGAAATACCAGTTATTTTAAAAGTCATTAAGTACTGTTTTAATAGTTTGGAAATATTTCAAAAGATTATTCTTTAAACTTGATTTCAACGATTTAATTTATAATATATACTGTGATTAATTGCAATCATTATTAATGTAGAAAATATCTATTTTTTTTCGAGAGAAACATCTATAATGTTTATGTTAAATGTTGTTTAAAGTTTGAAGCGTCTTATTAACACTTTTATTTATATGTATTTTTGAGAACATACTTGAAACAGGGAAAAGGCTAAAGTGGTTTTAAATGGAAAGTCCCCATGGAGATCAGTCATCAGATTTCTCAGTCTTATGCTTTTCCTTGTTATATAGTTAAGTGAAGCCCAGTGGAGTTATGGTAGTGCTTCGCGATCCCACGACATAGTTCAAAGGTTCGATCCCCGGACTGGGCTAGGTGTCTCAGACTTTCATCCCTTCAGTGGGTAGACGAACTGGGGATCAAGCATGCTTGAGAACTAAACACTGGGGTTTCCGAATAAGGTTGTCCACCTAACCGGAACATATGCTTCGAATTCAGGGCCCTTGATCTCGGACTCTGGACCACTGGGGATGTTGTGGCGATGAGTAGAATATATAATAAAGTGAAAAATGTCTGATACTGTAGAAAAGTTATTGAGTTTTTCTGGATTTTGCTAAATAAGAATTAAAAAGAAATTTTAAATTAAATTAAAATTTTTCTTTATAAAAGTTAGAACCATTGGTCATCTAAACAATCTTTATATCTCTTGATGTGTACCTAATATTGTTTATTTAATTATCTACAGACTATAACGTTTTCTTTAACCCATTTTATCCCAGTGTCCTATTTAGAGAACAGCTGAAAAATATCACGTGGAAATCACTATTTGTTTGTTGCGAATATTTTGTAAGCTGGAACATGAAGGGGTATGTATTAGCTTCTGCTAGCATGAGTTACGGCTCTCACCCCCTCCTCCTTCCCCTACGCATTTTGTCTATTCCTCGCATTAGTGGGCATGGTTTGTACAACTTCTTTGCGGTTGGATAATTCTTTTTCAGTTCACTTTGGACATTTCACTGGGCATTTTTTATGTGATAATACTCTTCTGTTATCATCTTGGTGGTAAAGTAGAGTTATATTATTCTTAGGTAGGTTCTAGCTCATTATTTTTTAACTGTCCTCTAAATAGGACAGTGGAACGATACGTATGCAACTGACGCATTCTTTCTCCCTTTCTAAGTAAGAGTAAAAAAAAATAGTTTCCCTTCTAGTGTTTTACTCCTGTTGAGTTATGTGAGTACAAAGGTTTCTGAAGTTAGAGGAAGCATTGGATTTACTAAATAGTTTATATTCAGATGAGAGCGACATTGAAATTGCTGTGTTACCATCAGATGCTAGTGAACTAACTGACGAAGATGAAGGGAATGAGAATGCAGTAAATACTGGTGATATTATTATAAACGTTGTTCCTGGGTCTGTGGAGGTTAGAACTGGAGATACTTTCGAGTCTGAACCATCCACAATCTCTAGTGTTTCGACAACAAAGAACAAAAAAAAGGGCTAAACGACTTCAGTCTTCTTGGATAAAAAATAAGTCACCACAATACACAAAAGGGAAAATACAGGCTTTAAACGATATAAACTCCATTGATATAGTAGCGATAAGCTCGGCATCATGTTTTGACGTGTAACAACGAGTCTCTTTCAAGAACTAGTCTAGCCAAAATGAAGTACACATTTTTTAATCAAAAGGAAGAGTTTGTGACAATAAAAGTGTGAGAGAAGCAATGTCTAAAACATTTAGTCATCTGATAGGGATGCAGATAATAAATATACAGTAAAACTCAACAGCCTTGTTTGATCTTATTTGTAATACTTTTAAAGAAGTGGATTATGTTGATTAGCCAATTACAGTCCACCGTTTTACTACACGGTGACTAAGACTATTTCTTAAAGAAGACTCCAAACGGCTACTAATATTTATGCCAGCAGAGAGAAGCAAACTCATGAAAGACGATTCCAAACAGTAAATTCTTACCCATTCGAATATCGTTGTATCTTTCAAAGAGAATCCACAAGAGCGAAAATCATGCTCAAGTCATAAACCACAGGAAACTAGAACCGTATTAGTCATGAGGATTAATGTGTTAAAATGGGAAATTATTAATACTGAAATGATTTCAAATAATACGAACAGGGTATTTCGTTCAACGAAAAAGTGATTGGGGATGTTAGTGAATATTATACAGCGTTTTCCGTGGAACTCTATAGAGAAGACAATGATTTAGAACGCAACTGGTCAAAATTAATTACTATTAAAGAAAAATGTGTTAATATAGTCTTTCGGAAGATAAATTCTGTTCGGATCTGAGGGTAAGAACTTTCTGGATCCTTCTCGTGAACCTAAAGAGCAATAAATAATCTGGAAATAGAAAATATTTAGAATAATAATGTTTCTCTTTTATCTAAGAATATATTTTTTATTCAGTTTTAAAAGTTTTTCATTGTTTTAAATTCATTGCTTCAGAAATTAAATGTGTTACAAAATCTAAATACTCTAGATATGCATTTATACTTTTGTTAATTACTTTAATAATATATACTAATGGGATCATTCAGTCTATAATTAGATTTCAAATGCTTTTTCATTTGAATTGATTAAAAGTTTTAATTAATATTCATTTTACTAAGATGTATTATTCCTTTATTTCGTTTTATACATTTTTCAATATTTTCTAATAATTTTATTTTCATTGTTATTTTAGTACATTAATAACCACTACTGCAGAGATACATTTGCTCAAAGATATCGCTATTTCTCTAGGTATTTTGATGTTTTGTGTTTATATTTGTGTAAGTTTTTCATTTTAAGCACTAAACATAATCACGTATTTCCTTTCTGTTGTCCTTATATTTAAACAAGAAAGTACCTATTAATATAGAGGAAAAAAGTTCCTCCTCATGCTTTGACATGTAATAATAAGTCTCTTTTAAGAGCTAGTCTAGTCAAAATGAAGTAGAAATTTTATAATCAAGAGAAATAGTTTCTGACAATAAAAGTATGAGGGAGGCAATGTCAAAAATATTTAGTAATCTTCTAGGAATGTAGAAAATGAATATACAGTAAGACACAATTAACAACTTTGCTTAATCTTAGTTGTAAAACTTTTAAAGAAGTGGTTTAGGTTGATTAGCCGATTACAATACACCGTTTTACTACACGACGACTAAGACCAAGACTATTTCTTAAAGAAGATTCCAAACGGCTACTAATATTTATGCCGGCAGTGAGAAACAAACTCATGAAATCCGGTTACAAACAGCAGATTCTTACATATTCGAATATCGTTATAGCTTTCAAAAAGAATCAAAAAGAGCGAAAATCAGGCTCAAGTCACAAAAAACCAGAACCGTATTAATCATGAAGATTTGTGTGTTAAAATGGGAAATTATTAATACTGAAATGATTTCAAATAATACGAACATTGTATTTCGTTCAAAGAAAAAGTGATTGAGGATGTTAGTGAATATTAAACAGCGCTTTCCATGGAACTCTATAGAGAAGACAATGATTTAGAACGCAACTGGTCAAAATTAATTACTGTTAAAGAAA
The DNA here is from genome assembly GCA_032207245.1 of Pardosa pseudoannulata. Taxonomy (NCBI): domain Eukaryota; kingdom Metazoa; phylum Arthropoda; class Arachnida; order Araneae; family Lycosidae; genus Pardosa; species Pardosa pseudoannulata. Next base: position 110,568,449 of record CM063508.1, on the reverse strand, counting down.
AAGGTGTTAATATAGTCTTCGGAAAACAAATTCTGTTCGGCTCTGAGGGTAAGAACTTCCTGGATCCTCCTCGTGAATCTAAAGTGTAATAAAGAATCTGGAAATATGAAATATTTAGATTGTTAAGGTTTTTCTTTTATCTAAGAATATATTTTTATTCAGTTTTAGAAGTTCTTCATTGTTTTAAATTCATTGCTTCGGAAATTAAATGTGTTACAAAATCTAAATACTCTAGATATGCAATTAAACTTTTGTTAATTACTTTAATAATATATACTAATGTGATCATTCAGTCTATAATTAGTTTTCAAATGCTTTTTCACTTGAATTGAGTAAAAGTTTTAATTAATCTACATTTTACTAAGATGCATTATCCCTTCATTTCGTCCGAACTCTGGACGATTGGTTAGGGCGCTGATCTTCGAGACCGGAGTTCGTGGGTTCGAATCCCACTATGGCATGGATGCTCGTAGCCGTTCGGAATCGACTTTAAGTAGTAGTTCCCGGTCTCATTAGGCCTCGTGTGCAAAACAGTAGACATTAGCGCTCCAAACCAAACCCTTCATTTTGTTTTATACATTTTTCAATATTTTCTAATATTTTTCTTTCCATTGTTATTTTAGTACATTAATAACTACACCTTCATAGATACATTTGCTCGAAGATATCGCTATTTCTCTAGGTATTTTGATGTTTTGTTTATATATTTGTGAAAGTTTTTCATTTTAAGCACTAAACATAATCACGTATTGCCTTTCTGTTGTCCTTATTTTTAAACGAGAAAGTACCTATTGATATAGAGGAAAAAAGTTTCTCGTCATGCTTTGACATTTAACAACGAGTCTCTTTCAAGAACTAGTCTAGTCAAAATGAAGTACAAATTTTATAATCAAGAGAAATAGTTTCTGATAATAAAAGTGTGAGAGAGGCAATGTCGAAAATATTTAGTCCTCTGATAGGGATGCAGATAAGGAATGTACAGTAAGATTCAATTCACAGATTTTTTTTATCTTAGTTGTAAAACTTTAAAAAAAAATGTATCAGGTTGATTAGCCGGTTACAGTCCACCGTTTCACAACAAGACAACAAAGACCAAGACTATTTCTTAAAGAAGATTCCAAACGGCTACTAATATTTATGCCGACAGTGAGAAACAAACTGCTGAAATCCGGTTACAAACAGCAGATTCTTACCCATTCGAATATCGTTATAGCTTTCAAAGAGAATCCACAAGACCGAAAATCATGCTCAAGTCATAAATCACAGGAAACTAGAACCTTATTAATCATGAGGATTGGTGTGTTAAAATAGGAAATTATTAATAATGAAAAGATTTCAAATAATACGACCAGTGCATTTCGTTCAACGAAAAAGTGATTGAGGATGTTAGTGAATATTAAACAGCGCTTTCCATGGAACTCTATAAAGAAGACAATGATTTAGAACGCAACTGGTAAAAATTAATTACTATTACAGAAAAAGGTGTTAATATAGTCTTTTGGAAAACAACTTCTGTTCAAGTCTGAGGTTTAGAAAATTTTGGATCCTCCTCGTGAACCTAAAGAGTAATAAATAATCTTTAAATAAAAAATATTTAGATTAATAATGTTTCTCTTTTATCTAAGAATATATTTTTTATTCAGTTTTAGAAGTTCTTCATTGTTTTAAATTCATTGCTTCGGAAAATAAATGTGTTACAAAATCTAAATACTCTAGATATACATTTATACTTTTGTTTAATACTTTAATAATATAATACTAATGGGGTCATTCAGTCTATAATTAGTTTTCAAATACTTTTTCACTTGAATTGAGTAAAGGTTTTTCTTAATCTACATTTTACTAAAATGTATTATCCCTTTATTTCGTTTTATACATTTTTAAATATTTTCTAATTTATTTCTTTCCATTGTTATTTCAGTACATTTATAACTACCCATGTCTAGTTTAATTTTATATTTTAATATCAGGATTTTATTTGGTTCCTCCAAAACAAATTATCCTCTTGTGATCCTATCGAATATTTTTGCTCTTTTACAGTACTGGAATTTAAAATAATAATATCTAGAGTTTAAATACAAAAATTTTATTTTAACGATATGCTGCTTTTCCAAATAATCTTTGAAAAATATTTATATAAATATTGCCATCTTGGTAAAAAATACATAGATACATAAAAAATATTCAAATATAGTTGTTGAAAATAAAAGTATATTACAATACTTATTATAAAATACTTTGTAAAATTGATATACCATAGGTTATTTAGAGTGTAACATATTTAGCACCTAGACTAAAGTGCGCAGGTGCTTAGGAAGACAGAACAGGACAACCAGTATAATTAAATTTCTCTTACTAATGTTGTCATTTCTGAAATGGGTATATAGAATGGATATATACAATGATTCTTAGAACGGATCCCCTCTACTGCCTATATTAGATGCATAAACCCATTTTTCTTCCTCTCTTTATCGTCGAGATGAAGCTGATAGCTCTCTAATACTTTTTTGGC
>CM063508.1:110543437-110555937 GCA_032207245.1 Pardosa pseudoannulata | reverse complement strand
TATATATATATATATATATATATATATATATATATATATATATATATATATATATATATATATATATATATATATATATATATATATATATATATATATTTATATATATATATATATATATATATATATATATATTTATATATATATATATATATATATATATATATATATATATATATATATATATATATATATATATATATATATATATATATATCTGTTATTTTTATTTTTCTTAGTTAAACTTTCATTGACATTAGAGGTATTGAATGTTTATTTTAGACAAGCTAACGAGATTAATCTGTGGGTAAAGGCGAGAGTAAACTACCAAAAATAAGAAATTTTGTGTTTAATAAATCTTTTTTATGAAAAATTACCATTTTTATACCAATATATTTATATGAAAATTCTTAAATTTCATGTCAAAACAATATTTATTTCATTATTTATTATTGTTTAAAAACTGTCTTTACTGACAAATTTAAGAGTTGTTAAACAGCACTGCAAATTATAAGATTATTTAAATGAAAAATCAATATAATTTATTTTAAATATAAAAGGGATATATTGTGTAAGTTCAAAGAATTAATTTTGACTTTTACATTTTGTTCTGTAACGTAAGCCGATAAACCTTAAATGATTTTGTAAATTAACAAAACCACACGGATTATTTCAAACTATCATAAAATACATAAAAAGTGTTGAAATATTCTTTTTTGTAATTTTTATTTAATTTTTATTTAATTACGTTTTTTGAAATAATTGTAATGTATAATTTAGTCATAGTTGTAAGTACTGCATGGCTGATTTTAAAAACTATATACAAAGAAGAGTCCTTATATTATTACCACCCTCCATTTATAAAAATGGACTCACCCAGGAAAAAGGAAATCACTGATCGTAAGCAGCTGATGTAAGAGTACATAATACAGCTATGCATTATCTTTTAAAACATAGCAGGGTTAGCGACATAATAGGAAAAACAGCTTATTTATCAAGCTTCGATAAATTTCCAAATGCTATGTATTGGCAACTGGGGACATCTGTATCAGTTGGACAGAGACAAGCTGGGGGATGGGGGTATTATGGTGAGGGAAATATTTTCATGGAGTCCATTAGGGCCCATAATCCCTAAAGAACCATCCCGTCTGTGCGTTTAGTGAATATCGTTGCAGTTGGTTCACTTATTCATGACAACAGTATTTCTGGAGGGTAATTGTGTTTATCAAAAGGGTAATTCAGCATGTCGATTTGTGTGAGTTGTTCCAGGAACATTCTAGTTAATTTAAGTAATTTCTAGTTCTTTAACATTATCTGATATTAATCCAATAGAGCATTTGTGGTCCCATCTAGAAAACCAATTTCAGGCTGCCACGCTATCCCCTCGCAAATGTGCTGGGCTTTAAGAACCAGTTGGTGAGCTCTAGGTACTAGTCACTTCAGATTATGTATTAGCACTTTATAGAGTCAATGTCCCTCTTGATACTGTGGCTTTCAGGGGTAGAATGGGACCTACATGCTATTAAGAAGTTGGTCATAATGTAATGGCTCTTCGGTTTATGTTTAAATCTGTTTAACAAATCAGAGATCTTGAGGTACTGTATTTTCAACTAGATTTAGGGTAACGAGAGTACTAACTGACCAAAAGTGAAGCTCAGATGCATGGTTAGATAACAAATAAAAATAAAAAAATATGTTTTGAAAAATTAATATAAATATTTTTTTTCCTAATTAAAATAAGCTTTTACTGACTCTTCGTCTACGTTTTGAAGTCGAAATCGGATTAACTCAAACAGTAAAGAATTCAAAACACAATCTTCATCCAATACTGTTTTTTGAAGCAGTATACATAGAAATTATGTTCAATATAAAAGAAATAATACTAGTTGAATTTTACATCAAATATGTAAAAAGTGTCAGTGTGAAATTAAAGGCATATCAACATGCGCAAAGTGCTAAAGAGTGAATAGTGTATGTTTCATAAGGAAAAGGGGAGATAAATATTTAAGTTCCCTGTTTTTTAGAGCTGCAGTCATGAGATTGAACATTTCTGAAAAACCTGTATCTGTTCTAAGAAATAAATGCTGCCTTAGTACTGTGACTAATTCAATGTTCTCGAGTGAAAAGGTAGCGTGAAGAATGATCACATTCACGATTAAATCGGAAATCACTTTTATTTCTTTATTAAATACCGTTAAATACAAGGGTATTCTAATTTCTCAAAAGAAGTTGAAATGCAAAGGATTGTCGCCTGCTTAACATCACCACGACGATGGTAGACGAAAGAAAAGAGATTAAATAATCTCCCACAAGTGGTGAAGCTTTTCCAGGGTGCAATGCAAACCCAATTCACCCCCGTTCGGTATCAAAGACTCTGCCGCTCCCTATATGAGATGACTTTAAGAATCTCAAGAACTTAATCACTATAAAGCTGGCTCCGGTCCAACGAGGACAAAGCCTCCACGAGGTCAAAGCACCTACGTCAAAAAAATGTCGAAAAGCCCCGAGTCGAAAAATTCTAGGCTTTTTATACCTTGGGGTCAGTTAGGTCTCGCCAATCGTTCTTCTGTAAATTACGATTCCAGTTACCTGGGAACTCCAGCTAAGATTACAGCTAGTATTTTGTTTTTAGCTTAATTCTTATAGGTTTGGTTTTGAAGTACTACGGTCTACTTTTTGCAACACGAAGGCTAATGAGACCGGGACCTACAGCTTAAAGCTAATTTCGAACAGCTACGAACATCCATGCCACTGTGGTATTCGAACCCACGAACTCTGGTACCGAAGGCCAGCACCCTAACCAATCGGCCATCGTTCGGTTAATTCTCATAGGAGGTTTCAAAACAGTTGATTCCAGTTTTAGTTCTGGACAAAGGAGGGGGGATCTTCACAGTACTGTGAACGATTCAGTGATTATCACACAGTTGGATGACGAAAAACTCACTAAAAGCTTGTATAGGAAATAACAATACTCACTTCCTAAACCCTTCATAATCAAATAAAGAGATCCTTTTATTTTGGCCAGGAATATAAATGGTCACTAATTTATGCCTTTTATCGCAAAATATCCAGCTACATTTCCATTTTACACGAAATGATGGCCGAATAGACAGATCACACATCTTTAGTACGAAACTTCGTGAGTTCGAATCCCACTGCTGGATTACATTGCGGAGATACTTTAATTGGTACGCGTGGCCACATTAGCCCTCATGTAGCAAAAGATTATAGTGTAGCGCAATAAAGCATTTCTTTTTTTCGGCGCATATCACATGCTAGTATCTTTATTCTTAATCAAGGTATTTAATTTATTTTTTTTCTTTTGGATCTCGCGATACATTATCATGGGAACATATAGCTAAACACATGGTATTCAAAGTGCATCATAAGATATGGATCTGTGTTCACTGAATGTTAACTTTCGTTTATTGATTCTTACGAATCAATAAGCCTAAGAAAAATTAGCAACAATTAAGAAACAACCAGTCCTCAAGATTAATTTTACTGCTAGTAGTAGATTACAAAATTTGTTTTATCAAAGAGTTAGTTACCTGACTTCAACTATAATAACTAAGCAATGAATTACACGTTTATATAAGGAGTAACTTTGTATGCGATAGATTTACTTTCAGTAAGTCTAGACCTAAATTTGATTTCGATCAAAAAGTTTTAAAAAATTCAATTATGTCGGAAAAACATATATGGTTTTATCATCTTAAATTCAGAATATTTCAGGTAAAGTTTATAATTTGGGTATTAGTCTCTAATGGCTTTCTGATATATAAGAAATGTTTTCTTATTAGTTAGCATTCCTTTGAAAGCAGTGATATTCTCCACAAATTGATAAAATGTATTCACGAGGAAGCAAACACGAAAATAAAGTCGAATAGTCCTTACTTACCTCCTCTCCCCTCTTGTGCAAACCTATAGATTATTGCGTAGGTTATTCCCATTTCTTGATATACGAAAGAGAAGCAATTTTCTTTCAAACTTATATTAGGACAGAGATTAAGCGTAGGAAGAAGGCGCCTTTGCAACACAGCCGTTGCTTTAGACTGCACGTGGCGTTAGCTATTTCCCAGTAAATAATAATCTCCGATTGCTATTATGCGAAAGAAATACCTAGGAAAATTTCTCATCTCGAGATACATAAATTTAATTAAGTTTCCTTAATTATCGTCTCTTAATATATTAATATTTGTCCCTTTTCCATATTTGTACCGCGTAATTATGTTTTGTGACTACCTTTAATCTCTTGTATAATTGCTGATAGAACAAGCGTTGATTATTTCAAAGGAAATGGTGAAAAATATCTAGATAAACTATGTAGTTTTGTATATACTAAGACATTTGACTTTATTGTATAGATAAAGGATTTCTTTTTGAAATGAGAAATGTATGTTACTTGAGGTAAGTAACGCAAATTGTCTTATTTTTTTAGACATTTAATTTGTGAAATAATGTGCCCTAGAAACACAGTCTTTTGTTTAGAGTAAACTTTTCAGGTTTTAGATCGCAGATTAATTCAGCAGAATATAATTTGCAGAATATATTCCAATAGAAAAACAGTATAGAAAAGTAATAGTAATATATATAAAAAAACATTTATTTTCCTTTTGCCTGACGTATCTCTTGCTGTTAGAGAATATAAATATACCTGTTATAAAGTACTTAATTTTGAAAACAAAATAGTGAAAAAATTTTAAATTTAGTTACGATAACCTAAAGTTTCCACTAGGATTGATGAAATAAACCAGTATTGCATCAAATCTTATCCCGCACCTAAATACACTGAAAGCACAATAAAAAAAGGACGAGATTTACTTAAGATTGCTTAGCTGCCTTTGTTTATATTGAGCTCTAGATTTGATTTTAATTCTTAATTCGCCTAAAATTATTCAGCTTTACTCAAAATCTTATTTTTTTAAAGAGCTATTGTTCTTGAAACACATTTTCGAAATCTCTGATGTAGATTATGATGGTATATTGGAGCCCAAGTTAACCATTAGTTTTCACCATTTAACATTTCTTGTAGTACCACATTATTTTTAATATATCTCATAAGTTATATGCTATTTCATATAATACAAGAAGGATTAACCTACTAAAATACTGGCAGTAAAGGTATGTTTTAATAATCGATTTTTGAAATATTCTTCGCTACTTTTATTAATTCGTGGAATTAAAAAAAAACCTGCTCAATAATTCGTATCACAAAATTGTATCTTTTAAGCATGCGCATAACAGTATTAATTCGTTTGGCTGTCTACATTTTACCGATATTTTAATTTCAAATATCAATGAAATATTTTTGATAATGTTTGTCAAATATTTTGTAATATTTTTAAAAGTGCGCACATATCAGGAAAACATCATATAAGACATTTGTTTAATGTATCATTATAACTCAGCATGATGAAATGTTCTTTTCTCCTAAAATAGTACACAAAAGTGGTGTATATTTATGTTCATATCTTGTGAAAGTTTCCGAACTCTTCCGCCGAACGATAGGAGAATGGTTAGGGTGCTGGCCTCCTGAATCGCAGTTCGTGTGTTCGAATCCTGCACTGGCGTGGATGTTCGTATCCGTTCGGAATCGGCTTTAAGCAGTAGGTCCCGGTCTCATTATTCCTCGTATTACAAAAAGTAGACCATAGCGCTCCAAACCAAACCAAACCTACAGAACTCTTCCAGCTGACAATGTATATGTATAGAGGGTATATACTTACATACAGAGTAATATGTAATATTATTATTTATAAGTGTGGTACGTAATATTAGTACACTCTGTATCTATACAGATACAGAGTGAACCAATATCTATTATCTTTCTCCAATTTTTAATCGGTTTCCCAAATGCATTGGTAACTTAGTTTTATAAGAATATTTGGGGGATTTCATTCACTACTTAGGGTTAACCCTTTAGTGGATAGTGGTTCCGCAGCGAAAGCGAAACCCCTTGTTAAATATCTTTTTTGTCTACTTTTTTGGAGATATATTAATTTTTTTCATTTTTTTCTTTTAATTTTTTAACATTTTAAACTGACAACAGATTGTACCACTACATTTAATTCATTCTTCCTTTTGAAATATATGTATTTAAATTTGCTGAACCTGGAAAGTCAGTAATTCCATTTTTTTCACTATGACCCCAAATAAAAATATGTATCCAAAACACACTTATAAATTGCTAAGCTATTTATTTATTATACTGTTTTAAGGATATTTAAATTTTCCTTTTCCAATATAATTAAAATTAAAAAAAAGTATTATATTCAAGCTGTACAAGGGAGTAGATTTGTCAGTTAAACCACTCCTCAAAAACCTAAGTATCCTCTAACGCAAACCCCTCTAAAGAATGGAAAAAAATTCATATATTTTACAATTATAGGATTGATTGATAACATTTATAAACTAATTTCATTATATTCTAAAGAATTTATGTTGGTGACCTTTAAAGGGTTAAAATACTCAGTTACTTAATTAAATAGTTCTTTAGAAAATAAAACGTCAAATGTAGAATATGTACACATTGTTGTAACCTCACTGAGTATGTCAGTAAATGCGATTATAACAGAATGCAAATTAGATCTACCTGAATTTGGTGCATGCAGTCTGATTACGTGTAACGGCTAAGTGATGTAGAATTTTGGCATATGCTACCTTCTAATGACCTTAATGTAGAAAGGAATATCCCCCATGAGCTAGTTATAGAACATGTATGGGGAAAATATTGTATGGGTAGGCACAAAATTTAATTGTATCATCATTTACCAATTTGTTTGTTTTCCATCTAATTACATATTCTAATCACATTCACTTACCTTTGACATAAATTATAATTATTTTTGAAGAAAATAAAAGAGTGTGTAAATATATATATGTCTTTACATATTATCAAAAGAAATGTTCTATAACGAATCAATTTACGATGTCAAGAATTTTTTTCTCAGTTTCAAGGCATTTTTTTAAAATTACAGAAAAATTACAACACATCTATTTCATAATTCCTTTATTCAATTGTATAACTATGAAATATTACAATTTTTTTATAATGCTTTAATAAACTATTAATTTCATATAATTTATTTTAAGTTATTTGTATTTTATCACATATAGTGTATTTAACCATGCAACTACTTATATCCTATCAATTGCGCCATGTTATACATAAAATTTCCTATAATGAAATATTTAATCTAATCTTCTATAATGTCTGATAATTTAGAGTTTCAATATTGGTATGAAGTTTTTGAATATTTGCCTAAAATATTTAAAAACATTTTTAAGCCTATGATGTCGATAAATATTATTACAAAGAGGAGGTTTTTAGTAATATTATACTTTAGTTTACATTTCAGTAATGTGATACTAAATTTTATAATTTGTAACAAAGTTTTCTAAAAGAGTGCATTAATGAATAAATCGAAGCATAATTATAAAATTAATAGATTTTATGTTTTTATAATAATGAATTAGTTTGAAACTTACATTACAAAGAGTGTAATGAAATAAATGCATGTAATGTAACAGAACTTTATAAATTATATTATAGAGAAAAACTACATATTAACAGTAGTTAATGTTATATAAGTCAATGTAGTTAATATGTAAAAGATAGAACGTATTTCAGCATATAAGTTTTAATATTACATGAATAAAATGCCTATAAAATATATGATCTTTTAATTTTTCTCAAATATATATGTATAAGCTTGGGTATATAACTATGTGTGATAACTGTACAACACATGAGGATATTATAAATGATAAAAACGTGAAAACAATAATAATATATATTACTTGGAAAAATTTCATATTTATAATTTTAGATACTATAAGTAGTAATTAACCTTAATGATAAGTTTATTATTAAGATAAAAAAGTACAATACAAAGTTTCTATGTATAAGTTTTATAAATATTTATTTTTATTAAAAGAGAGAGACTATTGTTTAGTATAAGAGAATACAGTGTATTATAAAGTGTATTTAAGAGTAATAATTTTCAGATACAGAGAATATAAAAAAAAGGTTTATTTGCTATTGTATTCCTGGTAAGTTCAAATAATAAAAAAACGCTTTGTGATTGGTGGACCAAATAATTAGATATACTTTTCTGCAGTTCTCTAATTTTCTTTAAACAAATATGTGACTTTTAAGTTAAAAGACAAAATATTCGTTTCCGGAAAAAGCTATATTATCCATTACGTTTTTCTATTCTTCAATAAGGAATTCAATTTTTTTCCTGAAACTCAGAGGAAAGACATAATAAAAAGATAATTCGGAATCATTTGAAAGTACTTTAGAAAAAGTTTTATCTTAAAAAATAAAAGAGGATTTTATACAACTGGAACTTTTTATTGGATTTTATCCTCTTTCTTTGAGTAATACATATAATTGGCATTTATTTAAGTACACCATCAAATTACTTACAAAAGTAAGTTTTATGAAAACTGTTTTTCGACTTTAACTTTTAGTTTAGAATTCAGTTTTAAGTCGACTTACCTGAAACATTGGAAATTTATTAAATTTTATCTGTAATTTGATCGAAATATATAATTTTCAAAAGCACTGAAACAAAATATGTCCAACCGAGGTCCAAAATATGTCCAAACGAACTTTCCAAATTAAAAAAGAAAGTAATAATATTTCTCCGAATAGATATTTATTTTTGGACATTGTCGCTTTGTAAGACAGTACTTTTTTTCTTGCTATGTCCCCATAATACTTACAGGTCGAAATTGATAGTAGAACTTACCTCTGCCATTAAAGGTGTTCATGAACTCTTCACTTCGCCAATTTGCTTTTCGTTCTCCGAATTCTTCTTCTACCTTAGAAAACATAAAAAAATCACTTAGGGCAATATCTGTGGAAAAAGGTGAGTATTAAATAGTTCAAATTTTGTTCATGGAATTTCGGAATCAAAATTTATTAAGGGGGAAGTCAGAGAATTGCCTTAGTGAAACATATTTATTTTCTATTTCAAGTTTGGCCTTTTTCCTGCTCTTTTTATCCAGATAATTAATAACTTTGTATAATGCACTTCAGGTATGTTTTTATTTTCTGAATAATTAAGGCATTTGCATGGTTATCTGAAAATCTGTCGATATCTCTTTAAAAAGGAAAAAAATTCAATTTTCTGGAACCAATTAACAACTTGCACTTTACTAGTTTGATGGTGTTTTGTTTAACCCTTGAAAGGTCAAGATTAAAATTTCTGTCTGATTTAATGGCATTATGTTATAAACGTTGTCTGTGAACCTCATAAGTAGGAAACATATGAAACTTTACATTCCTTTGAAAGGTAGGATTTTTTATTGGGGGGGGATTGTGAAACCCTTCCCTTGTACGGCATGAAAACAACAGTTTCTTAAAATTAATTATATTGAAAGAACAATATATAATTATCATCGAAATTATGTAATAAATGGATGACACGATTTTTCATCGTTGTTTTGGGTAGGTGTTTTTATTTGAAATCACAAGAAAAAATATCAAATTCGAGATTTTTCATCTAAAGAAATTTTAAACTAATATATTTCAAAAAGAAAAATAAATTATGCAAAATTCTATTGTCTATTGCTACATCAAAGAGTCAATAATATAGAAAATCGAAAAAAGAATCCTTCATATGTTTTTAAAAAGAAGAAAAAATGGTATTAACAGGTAGTTTCGCTGCAAAACCACTGATCTTTAAAGGGTTAAAGACTGTAATAAGGGATCCAATTTTCACCCATATTCATTAAAAGTTCAATAACTGGCTTTTTGCTTTGAAAGATCCATGTAAATAATTGTTTGGGCAGTTTTTTATTTCACAGTGAGCAAATGCATCCCGCAGTATATATCAAATACGTTTTGGATCATGCACTTAGCATCTGATACCTATCTAACCTTTATTTCAAGATCTTTTAGAAGCATTTGAGGAATTTTAGTTATGCTTCAGACAATGTATGGTTATTTTTAGCCATCCTGAATGGTTACAAGCTGGCAAGTCCACTTTAAAATATCCCTCCCCAAAACATTACATTAATAAAAAAAGTGCACTATACCCTTACAGAACATTCAATTTTTCTTCAATAATTGTAGATTATAACATTTTATAAAAAAAATCATACTTGTTTCTGGATACATAATAATTTCTATATATACTAAAACTGTATCATTAACGTATAAATTTAGATTTGAAATAACAAAAATTTCGAGCACAAATTAGCAAAATAATTGTTTGGAATATATTAAAAGATGCCTAAACTAGTTCCCCAACTTTGGTTGATTTGTGTTGATATTTATCTATCATGATCGCAAATTTTTAACTACTCAGTTGTTAATAACGACAAAGTCACGTATACGTTCATTGTATATGTATTTTTGTATTCTAACTTTCACGAGTTTTTGAAATTTTTAATTTCTTGTATTGAAAGCATTTTAGGTTACAAATTAATTCTTGAGAATAAAGTTTTTAGATCACTATAATTTTAGTTGTAGGTCAATAACAACTATGTTCTTAATTAAGCTATATTAGCGTAATATAATATATAACTTCATTATTTCAAAATTCTAATGCATTAATTGTTCAATATTTTTATTATAATAAATTTTGATAAATTTTCTCATTAGTTTTTAAGAATTAAAAATATCTTATTAAATTTCATTAAATGAAATTTCATTAAATATTTAAATACATATATAGTTTGTCAAAAGAAATGGATTCATTGTATATGATTATTCTCTTTTAAAAGGAATAAGAACCCTATAAGCAGACAGTACCTAGTAAGGTCAACTATTACAGTTTATAAGATAGAAAAAATATTAACTCTAGGAATTCTAGGAAGTCTAGTCCAAATACTTTTATGTGTATTTTACTTACTTATATTTTTTAAACTGTTGTACTCCATCAATAACCATTTCTTACTCAAGTTTTATGCATCTTTCATTCATTAGCTAGACTTCGATTTAATGTTTAACTGTTAAGAATTTTCAGAATTTAAAGTCTTCGACCAGTAAATCATACAGACATATATTCATGTGTAATCATACTTTTTTCGGCTATTATGATTTACTTTCCTCTATATTGTAGAAATAATTCAATTATTCATAGAAAAGTGCTATTTACATATTATTTTTACTCAACTTTATCTTAATCACTCCACTTTTGTTCTTACATTGGTCTGTGTTATGAACAATAGCTTTATCTTTACAATGGGAAAGTGTATTTGTTTACTATAGAGGATTTATGTTTTAATGCTTTATTTCATAAAACCATCTTAGCATCATTCTTAGCATTCCTTTTAAGAGAAATATTATATCTATTAAACAAATAAAATAATTGAGATGTGAGATTCTTCGTTTAAGGAATCTTAGTAAAGTATTTCATTATAACAACATCACAAGTTTTAATATTTGTACTAATGGAACTTTTGTTTAACATATGAGTATATTAATGAATCCATTGGTACAAAAGTTTATTACAAGATTGATAATTAATGATATATTATTGCATAGTATTAAAAGAAATAGGTAAGTAGATTCATAGTTAAGTAGATTGGCAAATTAAGTGTCTTGATTGACTTTTAATCAATAGCTAAGTGATTTTAATCATAAGTTCAGTTTTAACTAATTGATGTTTGAATTATATTTTGTTAAAAATAATGTCCTGTGTTCACCAAGAAACATACATGCTATTAAACATTATATAAGACTTCCTGCTTCAGAAAGTAAATTTTTATTTTATTGTAACAATGTGTATACTGTCATACAGATTTTACAAAATTCATTACATACACATAACTTATTTTGGATTAGCCCGGAATGAATTAATTTTTCTTTCCTTAATTAATTTTACCTCCTTATTTTGGATTAAGGAAGGGATAAATATTGATGTATTTGCTAGGTAATCTGAGAAAAAAAATATGGTAGCCAATTATCATTTTTCTTAATGTTCTGCCGATGTTGATATAAGTAAAAAACTCATTGTGATTTTAGGTCCATTCAACACCCATATACTTATATTAACGAATAGCAGGGATTTTCCTCGGAAAGAGCAAAAATAATACCCATTTCCTTTTTAAGTGACATTTTAAAGCACATGCTATTTTAGATTTGCAGACTTTCTTTAAACTCCATTCCAATTTTATTAGATTCAAAATATGTTATACAGTTTAAATTTAAATTCAAGGAGAAAGTCAAAGTCCATATATAAAGGAATTAACATCCTTTATATATATATATATATATATATATATATATATATATATATATATATATATATATATATATATATATATATATATATATATATATATATATATATATATAAATGACTGTAAATAGATAAATAGAAAAAAAAGAAAGAAAAGTAAAATAATAAGAACCTCATATATGGACCATAAATAACCAGTGATATGATGTTTCGAAATGACTGGGGGGAGTTGAGACCCCCCACTCTGGTTAAAACTAGTTTTTACGATGCATCAACTCTCCCAGACGTCGGAAACATCAC
>CM063508.1:110533437-110538437 GCA_032207245.1 Pardosa pseudoannulata | reverse complement strand
AAAATAAAAGTGTTTCTCTGTCTACAATAATATTTTTATAGTTCATAATAACCTTTTATTGTAATTCAAAAGAACACATTTGGCATACATGAATCAGGGAATGCTGACAGGATATTTGGTTTCCAAAAATAGTGACGAAATAAAAACTGTTGCCATATATAAATTTAAAAATTTTATTTTAATAAAAAACACGTTTAAGGAAACTACTTTATATAAATGACTAAAAGATTATTTTATTTATGTCAATTTTTTAATTATGTTTGAAAGTTTACCTTTTTTACAAATATCTTACATGCATCCTATACAAATCCTTTTTCGGCATTTAATTTTGGCGCCATGCTTTATAATAAATTGTTCTTAAAACTCATACTTGAGTAAAAATAGAGACTGCATTAAAGTTAGTAGAGGAAACTGTAACTTTTATCAATTAGATGAAGAGTTCAACCAGCTGATGAAGGGAACGAAAGCTTTAAAAGGAGTGTTATTTAGAGGACATCTTTAGAAAAATAGGTATTTCCTATAAAAAACAACTGTTATATTCCTTTTAAAATTTTGTGAGAGTAATGCAAGTATTATTTGAAAAGTTTCGATTTCTTTTTTAATATATAATATCAGACACTGACTAAAGCATTTACAAAAGCTTATATATGCCCTTGTTCATCTCGGACCATCTAATAGCCATTTATAGAAATCAATTTTGAAAACTGGCACAATAATTCAAAATATTTAGACTCAAGTTAAACGAGGTTTTGTGCATGACAAAGTGGGAAGAAGCATATATTTTTTTTTCTTCTGAGATCTTCTTTAGAAAAATTGTTTTTTTTTCTGACAGAACCAACTGTTATATTACTTTTAAAATTTTGTGTAAGTAATGCAAGTAATATTTGAAATCTTTCGATTTCTTTTTTACTTAATATCAGACACTGACTAAGGCATTTGCAATAGCTTATGCATGACCATATTAATCTCGGACCATGTGATAGCCATTTATAGAAATCAATTTTTAAAATTTACACAATATTTCAAGATTTTTAGACTCAAGCTAATCGAGTTTTTGTGCATGACAAAGTGAGAAGCAGCAAATGAAGTGTTATTTGTTCTGAGGCCATCTTTAGAAAAATAGGTTTTTTTCTCTGACAGAACCAACTGCTACATTACTTTTAAAATTTTGTGTAAGTAATGCAAGTAATATTTGAAACCTTTCGATTTCTTTTTTACTTAATATAATATCGGACACTGACTAAGGCATTTGCAATAGCTTATGTATGACCTTGTTAATCTCGGACAATCTAATAGCCATTTATAGAAATCCATTTTTAAAATTTACACAATATTTCAAGACTTTTAGACTCAAGCTAAACGAGGTTTTGTGCATGACAGAGTGGGAAGTAGCAAATGAATTTTTTTTCTTCTGAGACCTTCTTTAGAAAAATTGTTTTTTTTTTGACAGAACCAACTGTTATATTACTTTTAAAATTTTGTGTAAGTAATGCAAGTAATATTTGAAATCTTTCGACTTAATTTTTTACTTAATATAATATCGGATACTGACTAAGGCATTTGCAATAGCCTATGTATTACCTTGTTAATCTCGGACCATCTAATAGCCATTTATAGAAATCAATTTTTAAAACTTAAACAATAATTAAAGATTTTTAGACTCAAGCTAATCGAGGTTTTGTGCATGACAAATTGGAAAGTAGCAAATAAAGTGTTATTTGTTCTGAGGCCATCTTTAGAAAAATAGTAAATAGGTATTTTTCGGACAGAACCAACTGCTATATTACTTTTAAAATTTTGTGTAAATAATGCAAGTAATATTTGAAACATATCGATTTCTTTTTACTTAATATAATATCATACACTGACTAATGCATTTACAAAAACCTTATGTATGGGCTTGGTCAACTCGTAACATCTAATAACAATTTATAGAAATCAATTTTTAAAACTGGCACAATAATTCAAGATTTTTAGACTCAAGTTAAACGAGGTTTTGTGCATGACAAAGTGGGGAAGTAGCAAATGAATTTTTCTTCTTCAGAGACCATCTTTAGAAATATTGGTTTTTTTCTGACAGAACCAACTGCTATATTACTTATATTACCAACTGCTATATTAATTTTGTGTAAGTAATGCAAGTAATATTTGAAATATTTCGATTTCTTTTTTTACTTAATATAATATAGGACACTGACTAAGGCATTTGCAAAAGCTTATGCATGACCTTGTTAATCTCGGACCATCTAATAGCCATTTATAGAAATCAATTTTTAAAACGTACACAATAATTCAAGATTTTTAGACTCAAGCTAAACGAGGTTTTGTGCATGATAAAGTGGGAAGTAGCAAATGAAGTGGTATTTGTTCTGAATCCATCTTTAGAAACATAGGTTTTTTTAGCTGTCAGAACAAACTGCTATAATTCTTTTAAAATTTTGTGTAAGTAATGCATATAATATTTGGAAGCTTTCGATTTCTTTTTTACTTAATATAATATCGGACACTGACTAAGGCATTTGCAATAGCTTATGTATGACCTTGTTAATCTCGGACAATCTAATAGCCATTTATAGAAATCCATTTTTAAAATTTACACAATATTTCAAGACTTTTAGACTCAAGCTAAACGAGGTTTTGTGCATGACAGAGTGGGAAGTAGCAAATGAATTTTTTTTCTTCTGAGACCTTCTTTAGAAAAATTGTTTTTTTTTTGACAGAACCAACTGTTATATTACTTTTAAAATTTTGTGTAAGTAATGCAAGTAATATTTGAAATCTTTCGACTTAATTTTTTACTTAATATAATATCGGATACTGACTAAGGCATTTGCAATAGCCTATGTATTACCTTGTTAATCTCGGACCATCTAATAGCCATTTATAGAAATCAATTTTTAAAACTTAAACAATAATTAAAGATTTTTAGACTCAAGCTAATCGAGGTTTTGTGCATGACAAATTGGAAAGTAGCAAATAAAGTGTTATTTGTTCTGAGGCCATCTTTAGAAAAATAGTAAATAGGTATTTTTCGGACAGAACCAACTGCTATATTACTTTTAAAATTTTGTGTAAATAATGCAAGTAATATTTGAAACATATCGATTTCTTTTTACTTAATATAATATCATACACTGACTAATGCATTTACAAAAACCTTATGTATGGGCTTGGTCAACTCGTAACATCTAATAACAATTTATAGAAATCAATTTTTAAAACTGGCACAATAATTCAAGATTTTTAGACTCAAGTTAAACGAGGTTTTGTGCATGACAAAGTGGGGAGTAGCAAATGAATTTTTCTTCTTCAGAGACCATCTTTAGAAATATTGGTTTTTTTCTGACAGAACCAACTGCTATATTACTTATATTACCAACTGCTATATTAATTTTGTGTAAGTAATGCAAGTAATATTTGAAATATTTCGATTTCTTTTTTTACTTAATATAATATAGGACACTGATTAAGGCATTTGCAAAAGCTTATGCATGACCTTGTTAATCTCGGACCATCTAATAGCCATTTATAGAAATCAATTTTTAAAACGTACACAATAATTCAAGATTTTTAGACTCAAGCTAAACGAGGTTTTGTGCATGATAAAGTGGGAAGTAGCAAATGAATTGTTATTTGTTCTGAATCCATCTTTAGAAAAATAGGTTTTTTTATCTGTCAGAACCAACTGCTATAATTCTTTTAAAATTTTGTGTAAGTAATGCATATAATATTTGGAAGCTTTCGATTTCTTTTTTACTTAATATAATATCGGACACTGACTAAGGCATTTACAAACGCTTATGTATGCCCTTGTTCATCTCGGAGCATCTAATAGCCATATATAGAAATCAATTTTAAAACTGGAACGATAATTCTATATATTTAGACCCAAGCTAAACGAGGTTTTGTGCATAACAAAGTAAGAAGAAGCAAATAAAGTGTTATTTCTCGTGAGGCAATGAAAATATTTGAGTATTATTATAGTAATAAAAGTCTTTTTAAAATGTGTAAACAAAATATAAGAAGAAGAAACCTACTTATCCACAAAATAAATTTTAAAGGTTAAAATTGGTAAATTTAAAACTTTTCTGTAAACTGGAAGTAAATTATATGAATTTTAAATATATTTCATTGTTGATTAATTTTAAGCTTCATTTTGTTAATTTTAGGGTTTTAATTTAAAAGTTTTACTAGTTTCAATTTTGGTGATTTAGGTTTACAGAATAAAATTATAATTTTATTATTTATGTTTACATAACATAATTTATTTTGCATTCATATAAACATTTAGTTTCTAAAAACATGTTTAGAAAGCTTCAATAAAGTAAATATAGATTTTATCTTTTGGTGCATGCATTATCTATTATTTAAGGAAAAAACATTGCAAAAATAAAACTAAATCATTGATTCAAAGCAAAACAACACTTATTAAAATTTTGTAAAAAGCCTTCAAAAGTGTAGATCATTTTATTTCTTTTGAAACTTAGAATGCTCTGATATTGAAAGTTTTAAGTCTCCAAACAAACTAGGTCCTCTAAAAGAAACAAAAACTTTCAGATTTTTCTAAAACATAATATTTACAGACATCGTTTATTGTTTTTGTAAATTATCGTAAAAAAGGGACAGTTAAATTTAATAAAGTCGTTCCTAATGCTCGTATAATAGAATTTGTAATCAAAATATTTCATTAATAGTAAAAAGTTTACTTATCTTAATATCTATCTCTCTATCTATCTACACACACATATATGCATATATATATATATATATATATATATATATATATATATATATATATATATATATATATATATATATATATATATATATATATATATATATATATATATATATATATATATATATATATATCAATGTGTGTGCATGTGTATGAATCCATATACATATACATACATAAAGTGCACATATCTATATACATATATAAAAAGGGCATTTTTATTTTTAAAAACTAATAACTATGCCCATAAGGATTAGTGCTA
>CM063508.1:110510937-110518437 GCA_032207245.1 Pardosa pseudoannulata | reverse complement strand
AAAATGAAAATATACTGTATGTAAAGATATTATAAGTATTTCTACGTATTATGAAAAGAAAATGTTACAAACTTAACAACTAATCATTTTTTCTTAACAATGACATTTTCTCTTTGTAATCAAGGAAAATATTAAAAACTGTAATGGAATCGCTTTTTTCCTGATAATTTAAGTTAAAATAATGAAATTGAATTAAATAATCTTTCTTTATCAAAATGTGATTTCTACTCTTTATCAAAATGTAAAGTCTATTAAGAATTAACGAACATCTCTTTCTAAAAGTTTGTCTTCGTTTACTTTAATGCAAATCTTATACCTACCCATGCTATTTAATATAAAGATAGATAGTTATAGATGATAAGAAACATTAAAAATATGTAGAGAATATCACCTAAACTTCTCAAAAGGTCTTTGTTACGATACATCATAAATTTCTTAAAATAAAGAAATTATTAAATAAATAACAGAGTATGTCAGCTGCGAATATCCGTAAATGCATTTTATCATATGTAGACTGCACTTAATCCTGTATTGAAAAATCACGTAACTGATTTACAAATGGAACTTGTATGATAAAGAGACAGTAAAATTCGAATTTATCAAAAATCGACCAAAAATCAAATTTTTTTTTCATTGTACATTTTTATGTATAACATTACCACTTGTATCTTTGTTAATTTAAGACAAATTTACTACAATTTAGAAGGCTTTTCAAATTATCATAAATTGGGAAAAAAGATGTAAAATAAAATTATCTTATTTATTTTTCATGTTTACTAGTATAAAAAATAATATTTTATACTGCTAGTTAGCTGTAACCGTTAACTATTCTTGCTATGATTATACTCAATTTTGATATTTTATGACGCTTAAATATATACTTATTTTGTTAATCATTAACTGCTGCTGATATATTCAGTTTTCATTAGTCTGGGTCTAAAACATATAGTGCAATTTAGAGCTAAAAAGCTAAGTTATTTGTCAATTACAGTTAAATGTCATTTAATAATGTATAACTTCTGTAGATATTTTCTGAAGAATTAAGATAATAATTAATTAGATAATTAATTAGATAATATAATATAGTATTACTATACATATGTTTGCAAAGGGGAGTAAATCTGACAATACAATTTGCCAAAGAGAGTTACAAATTCTTGCATCATCTTATCTTAATAATGATAGTCATGGCTGACAAATATATACTAAGTATATTTGTCATCTAAATATGAGTATACACTAAATATGAGTTTTAATGGACTACATAGAGTAAAACAAATATGGAAGGTAAACTACTTTCAAACTTGCCAACTAACTGATGGCATTGATGAGAAAATGTCCTTTTAAACAGGAAGCGATGATGTTTATTAAAAAAGAAAAGATATGTTTTTATACATTTATTGGTATCAATGTAAAGTAAGTACTTTAAACTGAAGTTTTATAATCGTTACTTAAATTTGTCATAATTTCGGTTAACTCACTTGCTGAAAAGTCACTTCATGTGAAGGGCTCGAAAAATCATAAATTGGACAATAAAAATAACAAAATTATAAATAATAACAGATAATCTTAAACTTAATTCGTCATAGAATTACCATGAAATTTCGATTAAAAACTAATTTTCTGGAAAAAATAAGATTACTACAAAATGTTTTTTAGCTGTTTCCCCTGAAAATGGAATGTTAGACACCAATGGGTTAAATAACTAATAAAACTTAATAATTCGAGTATAAACTTTTAAATTTTCTAGATAATCACTAATTATATGATCCTTAACTTCTTGAATCAATATAAACCATATACTTTTTTTCAATGTTACGGTGGACATTGTAAACTAATTTATTTTACGTTTAATACAACTGTTCAGTAATAGAAAATATTTATAATAATTAGAATATAAATGAAATTCTATATAAGCACTAAAGAACTCATAACGTTTAATAATTTGAGTACAAACTTTATAATTTTAAAGATAATTACTAATTATACAATCCATAACTTCTTCTTGAGTCAATATCTACCACATTCTTTTTTTCAGTGTTACGGTGGACATTGTAAACTAATTTGTTTTGCGTTTAATACAACTGCTTAGTGATAGAAAGAATTTCTAATAATTAGAATGTAAATGAAATTATATATAAGCAGATGGATTTTAACCAATGGTTTATTATCGTATTTAGTTTATCTTTAAATTATTTATACTGATTGTCTGGTAAATTGGAGTTTATGCTACCCCCTATATAAAAATTCTGGTGTTCCACATTGATAAACATTGTTCTAGAAGTTAACCTTTTAACTTAACTAGAGTACAGAAAATATTTGAAGAAACTAGATAGTCTGCAAACTATATTTAACTTTTAATTGAAAAATAGATGTTTCGTATTAATGGGTGAATAATATTATGACATAAATTGAAATACATTTAAGATTTTTGATATATTAATTTCCTGATTATAATCTCAGAGTATTATTTATTATGATCGCGTTTTTATTACTATCGATCTGTCAACACATCGATTTAAAATAAGTGGTTTTAGAGAGTCATTGGCATAAACCTAAAATACAATGTTTATAGGAAATAATCTAATTTGACCACTATGACATTGTACAACATTAAAACCAGTTTCCTTAGAATACTATTTCATTAATGATTACATTTCTATTAAAATTCCTATAATAAATATCTCAATTTAAAATCATAATTTGTCTCACAACGCCACTAATGAATGCTTGATTTTCAATTTAACGATACACTAAAATAATTTAAATTAATGGAATAGCAACCTTATACATAATTTCAAAATATGCTTTCTTCATCACGAATTCGGCGTAAATAATCATCATTGAGGGTTTTCTATCACTGTTATAACACTCATTTTGTAGATTTAAAATCATGAGCGGTCTTTCAACTTCACTAACAACTCTCCTTTGCAAACTAATGACACATTGAAACCAAACAAAAGAGGAATCGTAAACATAATGGGACTGAAACAGTAGATGAAGCTTATTTGGATCGGAGCTTGAATTAACAATCCCCCTGCCTTGTCGCTCAAATATATAATCGATACTCAGCTTAGACAGCTCGTGCTAAATGTTGAATAATATTTACTAAAACTATTGAGAGGAAGAGGGGATTTAGTGGATTCTGTTAAATTGTACGTGATCTGATCTGTTTTACACTTAACGTTTGGACGTCAAATGTTATTTCTATATAGTATGTCAAGAGGGGGGTATGTTACTTAATTCATAAAATACGAATATAAGTTGCAAATTTAAAAACTCGTATTTAAATATATTTCCGTTGGATTCATTAGTTTAAAATTCCCTATTTTATTCAGTTTATTATATCTGTACTTAATGATATAGCTGATTACCTATTGACAAAAATTTTATTTTTTTTGTTTTATGTTTCACATTAGGATTTATATAAATGTCTCAATAAATTAACAAATGCCCATTTTTTCATCATACTTTGGTGTGGAAATTTATTGAAAGCAATATAAATAAGATTAGTTAAATGTTTATTTTAATATTTCGGTCTGAATTATCGTCTATAAAAATCATAACAATTTATATAGGTTTTTATTTTAGTCTACATCTAAATCATTTTACGTTGTGTATTTATCTTTTGCATATTTTTTGTAGAGTAGTACATCCAGCAAATATCAGAATAATGCCACAATAAATTAACAAATGTCCATTTTTCATCATACTTTAAAGCAATAAAATACGATGAGTCAAATATTTACTTTAATATTTCGGGCTGAAATCTCATTTATAAAAAACTATTAATTTATACACTCTTTTATTTTAGTCTACATCTAAAGTATTTTACGCTGTGTATTTTTCGTTAATACATTTTTTTAAATAATATATCCAATAAAAACTAGAAGAATGCTACAATAAATTGACAAATGTCCATTTTTCATCATACTTTGGAGCGGAAATTTATTTAAAGCAATATAAATAAGATGAGTCAAATGTTCATTTTAATATTTCGGGCTGAAATATCGCCTTTAAAAAATTCATTTTAATATTTCGATCTGAAAATCTCATTTATGAAAAATATATCAATTTATATAGGCTTTTATTTTAGTCTACATCTAAAGTATTTTAAGCTGTATATTTTTCGTTTGTACATTTAAGTAATACATCCAACAAAAACTAGAAGAACGTCACAATAAATTAACAAATGTCCATTTTATATCATACTTTGATGAGGAAATCTGTTTAAAGCAATATAAATAAGCTAAGTGAAAAGTTCATTTTAATATTTCGGGCTGAAATCTCGTTTTTAAAATATATATCCATTTAGTCTTTTATTATAGTCTACATCTAAAGCATTATACGCTGTAAATTTTTCTATCTTATATTTTTTAGTAATACCTCCAACAAAAAGTTGAAGGAAACGTTCCTGTTTTTTTTTTTTAATAGAGCAGTGATAATAGAAAATTTCTGTAAGTGGGGAAAGAACTTTTAACGTTGAATTAAAGTAAACGAACCACTGCTGATTCTTAAACTCAGTCAGTGGTTTACTTGTCCTGGGTTTAAAATTGCATTACATGGATTGTTAAATCCATTTAACTTTTATATCTTATAATATATTTTGAGAAATTTTATAGTAAACAGAAAAATTCTGTCACTATTTTATTTTATGAGCAATCCTTAACGAAAAAGGATTTAAAACATTTTTTGTATTGCTTAACCGGATCTCCTTAGACTTTTTAAAAACTCTAAAACTTTAGATTTATTAGTTCAAAAAGTCATTTCGACTAACAGATACATAGCAAAAGTTCAATTACAGAAATGTACTTATACAATCATTTAGAAATAAATGTGGATTGTTAAAAAATGTTTCAAATAATATTTTGTCACAGTGCTAAACTTTAACTGGATTGTTTAAATGACCATTTAGCCTGTTCTTCAACTTACCCAGCCTTTTACTAACAATGCCTTTAATATTATACCACGTGATATGACACAGCTTACTAATTTTTATAAAGATTTATATTAAAAAAGTTTATATAAATGAAGTGTACCATATCTGATAATGAAATAATGCAACTATTAATTTATTTATATTTTAATTTAGAGATATTTTTGGAGCTATCTGTTTATATTATTAATTTTCGCATAAATGTTGGTGACACTTAGTGGAGTAACTAATATACATCATGTAATTACAAAGCACTACAAAGCATTAAAGAAAATATTAAATTAGAATAATGAAACTTTATTAACTCATACACAGTTATAACATAAATTCCATTATATTATTTGACACATATTTACATAATTTGAATAACTAAAACATAATTTGGGTAACTCAAACAACACATTAAATGCACACATAAAACTAGATAATAATTTTGAAAAATCATTTTTTGTGAAATTTCCCGCAATGATGATTATTGTTTCTTAAAAACGTTTAAAATGTTAACAGAGCAATTGTAATGTACAACAAAATAAATATGTAATCTTTTGTTAATTTGAACGTTATTCAAGTTTCTAAATTCAATTTAAAAATTAAAAAATCCGGATTTTTATTAAAATGTTAATTTAAAGAGAGAGAACAAATAGCTTATATAAATCTACTTTTAATATATCGACAAACAATACTTCTAAATGTACAAAATGAATTTTACAGGAAAAGAAAAGAAAAATACTCAATAATCATCAAAATATTCCAAAATTTTTTTTTCAATAAAACATCTAATTTTCAGTTTTTTAAATGCATTTATATTACGAGAGATTCACTTTAGTGATACATATATATACCAAGTCTTATAAGACTAAGTGAAAAGTTGCATACTATTATTACAAAGACAATTGTCTATGACCAGATAGTTAGTTAAAAATATAAAAAATAGTATATAAAGTTTAGAGTTTAATAAAAAAATACGTTCATTCATTACTATATATTGCATTAATCTTAAATACTAAATTTTAAAATTCTCCATTTAATTGTTATTGAGTTATGGCCAAGAACCTTATTATCCGTTCTTTTAATTTGTTCTTTAGAAGACACTAAAATAAAAAAGATGCGTACAAAAAGCTGTCATACTAGTCTTAAATACCACATTTCAAAGGTCAATCAATTTTTATGTATATATTAATTATCACTATTTTGTTTTTATACCAATTAATAGTGTTTTGAGTTATGCTCATTATAGTTAATTTTCGATACACTGTAATTTTTTCTTTATGTAGATTGTAGATTACAATCAAATACTAGGTGCATAAATGTTGGTTGCACTGATCCTATACAAAATTTCCATATTTTATGTCCAATCTCTTTTGAGCTATTCGAGATACATAGATATATGCATTCATAACAACGTAGAAATCTGACGACTCAAAATGTACACAGATATTATAGAAATGACTAATTAGGATTTCAAAATAAAATTATTGTACTTAATAACAACATGAAAAATGTGAGGTATTAAAACAACATTCAAATATAGTCAAAGTGTGTATTCTAGCCTAATTTTAAACACCGAAATGCTTTTCATAATTACAATACTATTCTACATCATACAAATAATTAAAATATCACTAAAAATCCTTAATAGAAAATAACGTTAAAAATAAATTTTGAATAATAAATAAAAAAATATACTATAGAATGTGTTAAACATTATTTTTAATGTATTATTGTTTTTTCTACTTTTTTGCACTTTTTTTAACATAAATTATTATTGCAGATTTATTAAACCATACAGTTTATGTTCTAGTAATTTAAATTTATTTTAAAGCATTGTGTGCTGGTACATTTAGCAGTGGAATTTTCTTGGGAGTGAACGTTTTTCGCATAAATTTAGTTATTCTGTTAAATCTTAATACATCGAAAATTATTTAAATTTTAACCAACTTTTCATATTTTATATTGAAATAGACAAGCAATATATAAGTTGAAATATATAAATAACACCCGTAAGATTTTAATAAACAAAAATATATTTTAATTTATAAATTTATAATAGTACAGTAGATAGGAAAAATTAAATAGAAATAGTAGTATATAATTTTAATTGTGTTTCGAATTATATTATGTCTAAACATTTTTACATTATAAAAATTAAAGGAGCAATCATGAAACTAATAATGTAAAAACTAGGATTGTTTGTCTCAATTTTTCCAGAATCTATGTAGTAGACAAGAATATTCAGCTTCGTTTTCCTGTATATACCTTTATTTTTGTACCCACAAACAAACCATGTTTTTATACTAATCCGTACTAGTACGTGCCCCGCGCTCAAATATCATTCGTCATAAAATGTACTAAAGTAACTAAATAGAAATAAACAATTTACAGAAAATATGTATCACAAAGCATAATCTATATCAGGAATTGAAAAAAACAACAACCCTGATAAAAAATACCAGATTATTTATTTTTAAAATAAAAATGGGAGCCTCAAGATATATTCTGCATATATATTCTTCGATGCTACAGCCGAGAACTGGCCAAGACTGTCCCAATCTCTTTTCTGTATT
>CM063508.1:110500937-110508437 GCA_032207245.1 Pardosa pseudoannulata | reverse complement strand
TTATGATTTCATTAGTAAGTCGTTTTAGATAGGTAAGGTAAGTGTATGTCATTATGAATTATTATTTATTTTTATTTATTAATTATTATTTATTTTTATTTGGAAACTAAGAAATACAATTGAGTATTTTGATAAAAACATACCATATTTTCCTTACATCTGATATTTAATAAATCTTTTTAAATAAGTAAGTTAAGTGTATATCAATAGAAATTATTGTTTTTACTACTCACCACAAAAAAGCAATGATTTTAATTTTTTGTGTTAATTGGACACATTTTAACCAAAGGTTTTAAGTGCATGATTATCTTATTAGATTATTGTAAAATTAAATTGTAGGCGTTTAATTATTATTTTTTTTTATTTTGCTCTGAAACTAAAAATAAAATTGAGTAATCTTAAATACAATTACGTATTTTTATAAAGACATACTATATTTTCCTTACCTCTGATCTTTAATAAGTCGTTTTAGATAAGTAAGGTAAGTGTATGGCATTAGGTATTAGTGTTTTTACTACTCACCACAACAAAGAAATGTTTTTAATTTTTTTTTGTTAAATATACACATTTTGACCAAAGATTTTAAGTGCATTATTATCTTAGAAGATTATTATAAAATTAATTTGTTAGTATTTAATTTTTATTATTTTTTTTACTTGGAAACTCAAAATACAATTGAGTAATCTAAAATACAATTGAGTATTTTCACAAACACGTACCATCTTTTCCTTAGATAAATTAAAATAATCATCCATTTGTGTTTATTCACAAATGTGCAGGTCAGAATAATGTGGCTCTTAGCAAATTTCGGACAATTTCTGATCTGAAGACCTCTACTAAATGTATTATCCTATAAACAAGCTTTTACTTATAAATTCATATAAAAATTTAAATACAAAATGTACTGAAAAGAGAAAATACAAAGTTTTCAATTCTTAGCTGTTTTATTGGATTCAACATGCATTTATTCGGCCTGTCTTATGCATACCAGGTTTAGATTTGATAACAATATTCACTTTTTAGTAAATGTATTTTATTTTTCCATTGAGAATTCAATCTATATAACTTTTCTCTACTCTGATAAATCATTCATTCTCTAATTGAGATCATTTTATTTCTTTTTCTTTTTTATGAAACAGATAGCAACAACAGTAATTAAATTCAACATAGGTGATTATTTCTATTTATATTATTTCACATGTGTGGAATATATTGCAACAAATATTAAAAATTAAAGATTTAATTACATTTTAATTATTTTTGATTGTTCAGATCTTGCTTAATGTACGAGTAATAAATAAAAAGTTGAATAATTTATTACTGCATGATATAATAAATATGTTATTAATTTATTAATCAGACGTAATTTTATGTATTTTTATAATTATATCGTCTTTAAACCATTTAAATTAAATCGATTTAATTTCACTTTAATCGGTTTCCTTGTTCAAACCTCTCTTAATATATGAATAAAAAAATAAAAAAATAGGTAATTTATTACTGCATGATACATTAAATATGTTATTAATTTATTAATCAGACGTGATTATATATATTCTTAAGTTTATATATTGTCTTTAAATCATTTAAATTAAATCGATTTAATTTCACTTTAATTATTTTCCTTGTTGAAATCTTGTTAATGTATGAACAAAAAATAAATAAAAAGTTGGGTAATTCATTACTGCATGGTATATTAAAGATGTTATTATTTTATTAATCATACCTTGTTTTATATATATTATTTGCCGATGAGAAAAAAGATAACTAACACCAGTAATTATACTCGCTTTAAATTATTTAAATTACATCCTAAATAATCAGCTTAGTTATATTTTTTTGTAATCATAGGTTATCTATTGCCTTTAATTAGAAAGTAATATAGACTTAGAGATATTAACAGTGAACAACAAAAAAAAATTTAAAAATCATTTCAACTTCATGTTGTTGTCAGTTAATATTTGTATATATAGAATAATAGCACTTATAGTAATAACCGCATTTTTGAAGTTTGTAAGTATAATACACTAATATTTCTTAATCATAGTTAATTAATATGCACTTAATTTATCAACTTACTTTCAAAGTTTGAATATTTTTGTTTAACATAATATCCAACACTTAACTTTTATCCATAATTAAAACAACTTTTGAATACTGAAAGAAAAATTACTTTTAATCACTCACCTGCTGTACTTGTTTAATTTGGCGAGTTTGGATCTTTCTGAACCATCATCCTTCATTTCCTTTCAATAAGGATACGAAATATGCGCTTTACTAAGTAAAAGAATGATCCCTTAAGTAATCGTTAATGAATTCCAATTAAATGGAAGGATTTAGTAACCTGAATATTTCGATTATAACTTCTTTCACTTTGAATTTTTTTTTATCATTTCTTTAATAAGTCGTTTTAGATAGGTAAGTTAAATGTATGTCAGTAGGAAATATTGTTTTTACTACTCGCTACAAAAAAGCAATGCTTTTAATTTTTTTTGTGTTAATTAGACACATTTTAACCAAATATTTCAAGCGCATTTGTATCTTAGTAGATTATTATAAAATTAAATTGTAGATATTTAATTATTATTTATTTTTTACTTGTAAACTAAAAATACAAATGAATAATCTTAAATACAATTGAGTATTTTCATAAAGACATACCATCTTTTCCTTACATCTGATCTTCCATAAGTCGTTTTAGATAGGTAAGTTAAGTGTTAATTTCTGTGTAAATTATTTCTGTGTGTTCTATATTGCATTGACTTCTTGAAACCTTTATAATAGCAATGGTATCATTGAAAAATTTATCACTGCCCATATTTACTATAATTATGTATTTTTATTATTTGCTGCGTCGCCGGTCTTTTTTAACTAGCTGTAGCTCAATTATAGATTGAGCTACCTCTAAGAAAGTGTCATTTTAATAAAATGCACAACTGGTGTTTCATAGTTCAGTAATATAAAATGTCGAAATTTTACTCAGTTCATCCTGCTAATGTATTACTAGTGCCTTAATAATAGAATGAAGGTAAAGAAATATTAAATTAAACTGTAGTTGAAAAATAAAACACTTTATTAAGAAGCCAGGCCCAAAGTAATGAATGTAAAAAAAAAGAATTGTTTTTCTGAAATCACAAACAGAAAACATAGGGAATAAAATAAACACTTGATCGCAATTGTCATATTAAACAATTTAATTGTTTCTTTGATAAATATTTCTCCTCATAACATTAACTGTTAGCCTACCAAATTGTGAATTAACAGATGGACCGAAAAGTTCGGAGGCTGATATATAGATGGTGCCACTAGTATTAAATCCATATGATGTTCAGTTAGCCCTAACCTTCGAAAGATACATGTATAAATTTGACAGCTGTCGGACTATTAAATTGTGAGATATAGTATTTTGAATGAAGAAACTTTTGATAGTTTGAAATAATGGACAAAAAGGAATTTCGTATGTTAGTAAAAAATACTGTTGAATCCAAAAATTGGCTTGATAAATATTATTCGGACTCTTAACCAGGAAAATAAACCGTTGAGTAGTGGTTTGCTAAGTTTAAACGAGACGAAATGAGTAACGAGGTCGATGCACGCAGTGGATGTCCCAAAGAATCTGTTACTGGCGAAAACAAAAAAAATCCACAAAACTATAGTGGATGACCGTAAAGTGAAGTTGATCGAGAAATCTGAGAGTCTAAAGATATCAAAGGAACGTGTTCGACATATCGTCAAAAAATATTTGGATATGCGAAAGCTCTGAGAAAAGTGGGTACCGCGCTAGCGCACAATCGATCAAAAAAAAACCAATGAATTAATGATTCTGAGATGTGTTTTGAAGTTGTTTAATCGTAATAAACGTCTATGCATTACGTCTATGCATTGGAGAGTTTATGCATCTATATGTGACAATGGATGAAACATGGCTCCATCATTTTACACTGAAGTCCAATCGACAGTCAGCCGATTGGACTGAAAGTGATGAACTAACTCCAAAGCGTGGAAAGATGCAACAGTCTACTAGAAAGGTTATGGCATCAGAATTTGGGAATGAGCATGACAAAAGATTCATCGACTATCTTGAAAAAAGAAAAATTATCAACAACGACTATTACGTAGCGTTATTGGAGCATTTGAGGATGAAATCTCAGAAAAACGACCCTATTCGAAAAAGAAGAAAGTGCTGTTTCATCAAGACAATCCACTGTGTCACAAGTCAATGAAAACGATGGCAAAAGTATATGAATTAGGCTTCGAATTGTTTCCTCGGCCACCGTATTCTTCAGATTTGGCCTCTTAAAACTTTTTCCTGTTCATAGACCTCAAGAGCATGCTCGTTGGAAATAAATTTATCGCCTATGAAGAAGTAATAATCGAAACAGAGGATAATTTTGAGGCTACAGACAAATTGTACTATAAAAAATGGTGTCGAAAAATTGTATAACTGCTATAATCATTGTATCGCCCTTGAAGGCAACAGCATTAAAAAATAAAATAAAATTTTATCAAAAATTTTTTTTCAATGTTTGCCTACCAACTTTTCAGCCCTTTTGTCTTTTCGAACTATCTGTAGCTCGATTATAGATTGAGTTAAGTATAAGAAAGTGTTATTTTATTAGAACACGCAACTGGCATGTAGTAGTTCAGTTTGGTTTTGGAGCACTACGGTCTACTTTTTGAAACAAGAGGGCTAATGAGACCGGGACCTACTGCTTAAAGTCGATTCCGAATGGCTACGAACTTCCGTGCCATAGTGGAATTCGAACCCACGAACTCCTGTTCCGAAGGCCTGCACCCTAACCATTCGGCCACCGCTCGCTTACATAATCAGTAATATAAGTTCTTGAAATTTTACTCAATTCCATCGATCTAACATTTTACAAGCGCCTTAAACATAGAATGAATGTAAACAAATATTTAATAAAAAATATGCAGATGAAAAAATAAAACACTTTATTATGAAACCAGACCCAAGCTAAGAATTAAAAAAAAATGATTTTTTTTCTGAGAGCACAAGTAAAAAACATGGGGAATAAAAGAAACTGATGATCTAAGAGCTTAACAACTTCTTTAAGCTGCAAATGTTTAAACGGATGTGTTTCGCTACTTCTGCAAAAGACAAGAAAGTTTAATTCTATTTACTACTTTAGAAAAGTGTGATCCTTGATATATTAACTTTTCTATAGAAAAAAATCCAGCAGCTATAACTCAAAGATTTCCTTGAATCGGAAGCTTATTACCAAAGGATTACGAATCTTAAAATGTTTAAGAAAGTGCCAGAAAACAGAAAAATTTCCTTCCTAAAAGTATTTTTAGTATTTATACATAGCATTAAATCCAATTACTGAAGAGTTAAGTTAACCAGTCCTGCAGGCATTTTCGAGATGCGAAAATATTAATATATATCTGTCGAATTTTTACGAAGATAAATGGATATTCAATGTGGCAGATATTTAGTGAATGAATGTTATTCAGTTATATATATATATATATATATATATATATATATATATATATATATATATATATATATATATATATATATATATATATATATATATATATATATATATATATATATATATATATATATATATACATATGTGTGTGTGCCATGATATTATAACACCGAATAGTTATCGGTTTTATTTACAATTATTTTCTGTAGAATTTTATTGCGATTCAATACCTAAAAGACAACCCTTCCCAGTGTTTTAATGAAATTTCTATTATATATCTACAACGTAAACCTGTTATCAAGCACTATCACCAGAGTAAAATTCTGTGTAAATCAGCATTAGTTATACGAATTTATATAACAAGAATTGCGTCCCCCCATGTCAAAAGAAATCATTCCTAAATAGCTCATGCCTCTGTCCAAAAAAAGTTTTTATCCATTGCAATTATCTTTTTGCTAATTGAAGATCTAAGATCGCCATGCTAATAAAATTTAAAAATATAACTCTAAAACTTTTTTTTCTCCGACCCAACAAAAAGCTATAAGTGCATTATATGTATATATATATATATATATATATATATATATATATATATATATATATATATATATATATATATATATATATATATATATATATATATATACTATATATATATATATATATATATATATATATATATATATATATATATATATATATATATATATATATATATATATATATATATATATATATATATATATATATATATATATATATATATATATATATATATATATATATATATATATATATATATATATATATATATACATATATATATATATATATATATACATATACATATATATATATACATACATATATATATATATATATATATATATATATATATATATATATATATATATATATATATATATATATATATATATATATATATATATATATATATATATATATATATATATATATATATATATATATATATATATATATATATATATATATATATATATATATATATATATATATATATATATATATATATATATATATATATATATATATATATATATATATATATATATATATATATATATATATATATATATATATATATATATATATATATATATATATATATATATATACATATATATATATATATATATATATATATATATATATATATATATATATATATATATATATATATATATATATATATATATATATATATATATATATATACATATATATATATATATATATATATATATATATATATATATATATATATATATATATATATATATATATATATATATATATATATATATATATATATATATATATATATATATATATATATATATATATATATATATATATATATATATATATATATATATACATATATATATATATATATATATATTTATATATATATATATATATATATATATATATATATATATATATATATATATATATATATATATATATATATATATATATATATATATATATATATATATATATATATATATATATATACATATATATATATATATATATATATATATATATATATATATATATATATATATATATATATATATATACATATACATATATATATATATATATATATATATATATATATATATATATATATATATATATATATATATACATATACATTACCTATATTGTATTATATGTATTATATATATATATATACATAAAAACATTTCCTATCGGATGAAATTGTGAATCTAAACCGTTCTCAAAGAAATTTAATTTCGTACACAAAACTTCATTAAAATCAGTCCAGCAATTTAGGAGGAGTTCTATTTCAAACACACGAAGAGAGGAATTATACGAATTGAAAATCTACTGTGAAGTTTCTTTACAGTTAGAATAATAAATGTTGCAGTTTATTTACATATTTTATATATCATTTGCATTCGATTTTGTCCTATAGATAAATTTGTGAATAGTTGTAAAAAATTAATATAATTTTGTTGTGCAC
>CM063508.1:110493437-110495937 GCA_032207245.1 Pardosa pseudoannulata | reverse complement strand
TTAATAATTAATTCTAATTGAAAATATTCGTATTGCTTTGTCAATTAGAAAGGAAAATATTTTTCCTTGTTGTGTAGAAGTAGCATCATGTGACCACAAAATAGTACAGATTGTTTAGCAGATATAATGGAAAAAATTAGGTAAAACTTTATAGCTAGAGTTGTAGGGATAGGACAAACTTATAGCTAAAATAATATGTTTGAAGTAGTGGTTATTATAATATGCTTTGTTCTTTAGGAAATGCGTATCAGGTTGCACTAAAGGGTTAAATATATTGCTTATATAATATGACCAATTATAAAAACATTACAGGTAAAAGAATTTTGAAGAAAAACGAAAATATAAATATAGATAAAAAATAAAATTAATATATGTATAAATGATAATTATAACAATAAAGTAAAATTAAGTAATTAAGAGATAAAAATAAATAAAAATAAAAACTAGCAAAAAGCACGAAATGTTAACAACAATGATATTTTTATTTGTCAGGAAGGAGACTACTAGGACGAAATATAATGATTTGGCGAACTATAGTAATGACACAGAATAAATATTTAATGCAGTAGTGGTAACACAGTTTGAATTAGAGGCTTAGAAGATATTAATGAGGATCTTGGCCCAGGGCTTCAATGTGCCTTCATATAGTCTCTTAAAGTTTATATTTTGTGTCTTCGGAAGTCATGCATGTAATCACTAGAATCATCTACTGCAATGTAGCGCAATTAACCGTGGTCCATTCTGGAAGGTGAAACCTAGGTAGGTACTGAGGGAAGGGTCAATATTATTTAGAAGGACATTCACTGTCAAATTTCCACTCAGCCTTCTAGTTTTGACATTCTTCAGTTAGCAGTAGAGGGTTTGTGTTGGTCGAGTCCCAGTATTTATGCCATTTAAGTAATATCTCCTGCTTTAATCTCTCATAACAAAGATAGTGAGTGGGAGTTTCAGTTTGGCTTCAGGAGTTTCTCCTTTTTTAGCCAATTTCTCTGCACTTTTATTGAAAATATCGAGTTATCAATGATATGTATTAATATCATCAAGAATATATTCCTAAAGATGTAACCTAAAGCTAAAAGTTCAATATACATACATATATATATATATATATATATATATATATATTATATATATATATATATATATATATATTATATATATAATACTTAAGAACATTATTTTTATTTACTCATAACAACTTCAATCTCAGCAAAGTACTATGCGAAATATTTCTGCATGTAATATCTATTATTGGATAAGTGCTTAAATATGAGATTCTATACCTATATTAGGGATTATCAAATGTAAGAGACCTCAGGGTTAATTTGACTAGATCGATTGAAAGTTTAAGTATAGATAAGCATTTTATTAATCATTAAAGGATTTTGAGGATTCACAAAAGACGCTAATGAGCCGAAGATTAACGACTGGGGATTTTCTGTAAGAGATTTAATCTAAACGATAAAATATTATAGAACGATTTCGTTTTAGAACAGTCTTTAACACTGGAATCGGTTTCACTTCTAATTTATTTGGAAATTTAGATTACATAAAAAGTTACTTAAAAAAAGTTATTTTCATATAAAGATAATTTTGTTGTAAGAAAAGTATTACCAAAAATGTACCACGAAAATCTCTCAAAAATGTATTTATGTATTTTTTTCTTGTTTAGAGTAAAAACTGTTTTAGGGATTTAAATAATTAATTAGTGATTATGCAATTTCAATTATTCTTCGTAATATTTTGTAATAGAAATAAATTTTTTCTAACATTTATTTTAAAATTACTATTTAAGAAACTGAAACAACTGAGAAATTAAGTCATGATAACATCTTAAGGAGATTCATACTTTTAAAATAAATGTTAGAAACATACGATATTCTGAAGAAAATTGATATAGATATTTTTTTATTACAAAATAAATATAGAATAAAAATGCCTTAAATACATTGAAAATATATAATCGTAATAATTTAGAATACATTCCTATACAATGATTGTTTTCTTGAGTTAGCTTTAGTTTAAAGATAGTTTCTAAATTCTAAATCAAGATTAAAGCCTGATATGGAAGTTCAATACATTTGTTTCATTAATTTTAATATGTTATTTTCTAGTTAAAAGTATTATGAAAAAAAATTCAAAAATCAATAAAAGTTTTATATTTCTTTTATAAATTTATTAAAGTGATCAATTTTAAACTTTAAATTATATTTCGCTTTACTACTTATATATATATATATATATATATATAT
The DNA here is from genome assembly GCA_032207245.1 of Pardosa pseudoannulata. Taxonomy (NCBI): domain Eukaryota; kingdom Metazoa; phylum Arthropoda; class Arachnida; order Araneae; family Lycosidae; genus Pardosa; species Pardosa pseudoannulata. Next base: position 110,493,685 of record CM063508.1, on the reverse strand, counting down.
ATATATATATATATATATATATATATATATATATATATATATATATATATATATATATATATATATATATATATATATATATATATATACACATGTTAATGAGAGCAAATTTTATATCATATGCTTTAAACTATCATTTTGTCAGCATTCCCGGTGATATAACAGTTGTATAATTGTAATTATATCCAATATTTGAAAAGATCTACCATTTTATTATGATTAAATAAAATATTTTCTTTGCAACCAAT
>CM063508.1:110485937-110488437 GCA_032207245.1 Pardosa pseudoannulata | reverse complement strand
TGCCTTCTTCTTGGGAATTTTCTAGGAGCTGTCCTAAAGGTAAAATCTAGAAGGTCCAATAAAAGGATTTATATATCACTTTTATATTTCATACAACTACGTTTTAATGTGTAATAGTTGTTATTTAATGTTAATGTGTAATATTTTTAATATTTTTCATAATGCTCATTGAAAGATAATGCTGCTTTAACCCCTTGAGGACCAGCACGTAAATACTATACGAGTCTACAGTTTTGAAAACCGTTGCCGTTTAACGCAATCTAATAATTAAATATAGTATTTAAATTTTCAAATAAAACGTTCCAATATCCTACTAAGCTAGTCTCTCAATATCAACTGGAGCTCTTCGCGTGGAGCCGAAGCTGAGCTGATAAGAGTTTAATCGCTGTGTTGCGTCCACGAGACGGTCTTGAACGGGATAAGTAAGTATTCAAGACTAGCATACAACCCATCGTATGAAGGAATCATTAAAATTTTTAATTTTCTAGAATTGTAAATTATCCCATGAGGCAGGTAAAAAAATGGTTTGTTTTTTGGCTGAGAATTATCTGGTACACACTTAATAATTAGTTTATCTTTACTGATCGAATGTGAAAGGCCAACTTTAATTTATCTTGCCATATTACGTGATAGGATGAACAGCAGAGGTTTTAATATCGACAGTGATTATTTGGCGGTATATATGAATGATGTCCAAAATTTAGCGAATTGATTGCAAACCCTAAAATTATGTGTAAAAAACAAACACAGAAACGAACAAGGTTCTTAATTTTCAAAGATACATAATTTAAATTATAACTAGATATTTATTAGTCCGTGAAATATACTTCTAGCCTTTTATAAAAAGAATGTGTTGTGAGTATCGGTAGTAAAATTTTCAGTGTAACGGAAAATAAACGAGGATTAAATTTAAAATTATCGCCTATGTATCTAATATATTATTTATAATTTCTGTGATAAAATGTATGAAAATAATGCAGACGATATTTAAATAATTTTAAAAAATGATTAAATGAAATACCTAAAGGAATGACGTCATAATGCTAGACAAAATATTATTTTGACCTATTTCTTATGGGATAAATTTAATCACCCGCTCTTAACCGATGAAAATAGGGCTTACAATAATGGCATTAAAGGATAGAAAATTGGGAAAGGGGTGGATTTTGAACGTTTTTGAACTCACTTTGAATTTTTCTAAACCTAGCTCATGAAGAATCCAATATGGATGCCTATCCATTCAAGATCCATGGTTAGGGGACTGGCCTTAGATGCCGGAGTTCGTGGGTTCGAATCCCACAGTGGCATGGAGGTTCGTAGCCATTCGTAATCGGCTTTAAGCTGTAGGTACCGGTCTCATTAGCCCTCGTGTTGCAAAAAGTAGACCGTAGCACGCCCCCCAAAAAACCAAAACAAAAACATTCCAGTTCCAAGCGATTCATACATTCGACGACAGACGGACAGATAACTTAGGCTATTATTATATAGAGGATAGAATGATCGTTAAATATACCACATTAATGTATTATTTTTTAAGGTTATTAGATGCGTTATGGTCAACTATTGCTAATATAACAGCTACCACGAAAAACGGTTTGTTATTTTAGGGGAAAGAGAAAATTAAATACAAATTTTTGCAGAATTTAACTTTTATTTTTATTCTCAGTTTTATTAAAAGTAATGTTGTTACATTAAATAATATGAAACTAAACCAGAGTGAGATTATGGAATATGAAAGTGATGCATGACGTAATTGTCCGATTCTTTTCTTAAGAGATAATTGCATAATTACATTGTCTTTATCCAACATATATTAAAATATATTAAACATATCTTTATTATAACATTTGTAAATTATTCTGTATCAAGACATGTATAAAAGATTAAAAGTACCTATTCTTTTTATGGAATAGGTTCATTATTAAATAATTTTTAATCAAACACTGAACTGAGTTTGTATATTCTTAGTAATAAAAATAACAAGAACTATCGGCTGATTATGATGTCAGACTTTGCCACTGTTGTAATTAATTTACGTTCAAAGAGCTTAATAATCATTTTCTACCTTATACTATTTATTAGTACGAGGAAGAAAGTGTTAAACATGGGAATAAATGCACAAAGTTTTGCGTGACAGTGTTTGGTTAACAAATAAAAGAGACTAATGTAAATACATTTTTCCATTGCTGTAAGCCTCGGTAATCGTAGCTAAAAAAGAATTATTGTAATAATTAGGTACTTAACAATAAGCATATTGATTTTTGAATCTTTAATTGTATCACGTAAGTTTAGATACACAATGATAAATTAGATAATGGGAAAATTCAACATAGTAGCTTAATGGAAAAGAAGACATATATTAATGAAATACGTAGTCTATAAAAATAATTAAAATATGTGTTGTGAAAATTAAAAAGGGTTTTTTAAAGTTTCTTTCCTTGAGGAAATTGTTATTATTTTATTATCCTCTTAGTTTACAAATTTCTTGTTTGCTTACTAA
>CM063508.1:110465937-110483437 GCA_032207245.1 Pardosa pseudoannulata | reverse complement strand
CTAGAGTTCATCAACATATAAAAGAATGTTAAAAATTTAAGTAAAATGTTGTGAGTTTATTAACTCTCACCAATTTACTTAAATTTTCGACATAGTCTTTTTAGGCTATGTCGAATATTATTTTAAATATAATATGTGTTCAGGAAATTGTGTATATTATTTATAGATTTTATTATTCAAAGTAATATTAAACTTAATTTAAAACGTATTCAAATTTATGTTTTTTATCCCATAGTAATTGAAATATTAATTAAATCACAGGAAGTACGACTAAATCCTCATCGGAATTCTAAATGACAATGCCGTAATTAAACTTCAGTAGAATATTAAGAAATTATTATGAACCATGAATAATGTTCTAAAATAATGTTATATTCTAAACATTAATATAATCCATGAAATACCAAAGTAAGTATATTTTTACTATGGAAAAATTGAGAAATAATGTTTTATATTATTTATAACTGTTTAAACACACATATATACATATATGTGGTGTGTACATTCATTTTGTTTTTTAAATTATATAATGAAACTCGGTTTCTAATTTTTACCGTATTCATAACTTCTGAGATCTTAAAAATAGATGAATATATTTTTCGAGTAGAAGTCATGAGAGTAATAATAATTGTAATAATTATACTAAAAGATTAAAAAAAATTCAATAGTAATATTTGTTTATTACAAAAATTTTTAAAATGTGTTCAGATAAAATTTTAATTTCTAAAACATGTCGTGTAAGTCTCCAAAACTGTTTATTCTTTAATAGCTGTTTTCATTTTGTTAAGTCAGTTTTTATTCTTCTTAAAGTACCACGTTTGACGCTTTTGATGAAAAGAAATTTATCAATGGATTTCAATGTTAGAGGCTTTTTAGCTGCCAACGAGTGGAACAAGTTGATAAAAGAAGAACAAACAAAGTAATGTCACGTCCTCGTCACACACAGAAGCAGCTAAGTTTTCTACAGGGTAAAAAAAACCATCATTCTTTTTTAGAATAACCATTTAAGTTGAGAAAATACGTTTTACTTATCACAAATTGGATGCCACTCTAAACATTTATGTTAAAGAGTATAATTGTGTCTAAAGGTTTTTTGAGATCGGTGAAAAGTATTAAAAATTTAAAATTAAATATTTACTGTACTAATCTGAAAAAATATCCTTTTTATTGATATTATATTAAACGTATGTTTTGTATATGTGCAATTCAATATGCTTACATAGGATAAAAACCCTTCTCAATTTTTTAAACTTTCATGTGATTTGGAAACTATTCTTAAAATATACTACTTTACTTTCAATACTATATACAATCGTAATATTTTACAAAAAGTTATTAGTTTAACAGTACGGTTTTGTATCATATCTTCTGTAGCTAAAATTCAAATTCAGATTTTTTATAAAATTTTTATTTTTAATGCATAGATTAAAGCCTGCATTTCTGAAAGGTGGTTTATAAGGATAGAAATACCCAAACCCACATACATGGATATCTTTAAAAATAAAAAGATCATCGAATTGCAATGCTTAAACATTAGTTTTTAAATGAATAAATACAGACAACGTAATTGGGATTTTGCAGCATAAACATTTTTAATATATTTATCACCTAAAAGTACCAAAGACTTTAATGCCGGGTATGAAAATTTTAATTTTAGCCTATTCTGTCTTTTTTTTAGTACTTGAATCTCTTCTGATGTCCTATTCAACCTATAACAAGCATTAAACACCTTGATAATAAAGTGTTACTTTTTAATGATATTAAAGGATAGCCTGAGATTGATTTATTCCATCATCGTTGAAAATTGTTGCATGTCAAAGATTTGGTTGAGAGTTATACATTAAAGAAAAATCATTTTTAAAAATTGCATTGTCTTTAAGTGAAATTTAAAACTAGCTGCTTCGCACCCAGCCTTCGGTCTGGGTAGCAAAAATTTTCCTAATACAGATTTAAATAAACTACTACAGATAAAAAAATTATACAAGCATTAAATTAACTGGTATACTTCAGATTGTTGACAAATATGACAGTTTATTAACAACAGAGAATACGAATTATAAATATATAAATGTGCAAAGTTTTGCCCAGAAACCTCAGCGTAATGATGCTTAATTCGATGACTTTCTGTATTACATGGGTCAATTTTCAGCATTTCATTGATATGCATGCATGTATGTTTTTAATGTAAAAATTTATTTCAAATATATTTTTAAGAAATTTTTTTTATTACATACCCAATTTTAAGCTTCTTTTTTTTTGGTGTATAGAATAAAGGTCCCTTTTACGATGTAACAGAACACCAAGAAATTGTCAAAATGAATTAGTTGGATTTTTTAAAGTCATTATAAAGAATTTAAATTATTTAATGTATGGTATAATCTTAAACTACATAAGAAGTACACAACTTTATATTAGTTATTTTAGGTTACAGACCCTTTCGAGTTTTTAAATTGTGACGATATTTTATACTAAAATCAAATTTGGATTAATTTTTGAAAATTCGTAAAAGATATTGATATATATATATAATATATATATATATACTATATATATATATATATATTATATATATATATATATATATATATATATATATATATATATATATATATATATATATATATATATATATATATATATATATATATATATATATATATATATATATATATATATATATATTGTTACATTCGAATTTCATTTGCATATAGACTGGCATTCCACGTGATAGATTCCAAGTACTTTTAATTTATGAAGTGAAAATTTGAGGATATCTAAGAATTTAAAAAATACATCAAACTGTATGCATTTATATAAACCAAACACACACAAACGAACACTACATGTATACTGATAATACAAAAATGGGAATTTCTAATGAATATATTTATATGTCACCATAAAATACATAAGCAATCATCGCATTTTTAATTTAATTAAATACTATAAATATGAATTATAGTCATCGTAATAAATTAAGTTTTCCCCTACTCAAAATAATAATGTTATAAAACTTTCAGTATGAATTTAAAGAAAACTTATTCGGATCAGAATCAGATATATGACTACTAAAGGAAAATGCTTTAAAATTCTAAAGACAATTGATATGTATCTAGAATTACAGCAAAACACTTTATCCATATACTCTAATTATATTTCAGATATACACGCCTCTTTATGGAAGAAAACTGAGTTAAAATATCCTCATTCATATCGTATATTTTAAGCATTTCAAGATATTAAATGACATCTTCAAAAGTTTTCTTATAATGAGTTTCACACCCGTTTTCCCTTCGAAGAAAGGCACTAGGATTCTCCAAAGTCATTTTCACTCCTCATTAAAATCTAAAACCTTGTACAACAATTTAATGGTTTTTTTCGAATTTTCTTGCTATTAAGAAACCCCCTTGCATTATTATCAGTAATATTTTTTCGAATGTATGAGGAATACGAATGTAATTAATGTTAAATTTTGGTTCGTTCTGATCACCTAAAAAAACATCAATGCGAAATCTGTGTTCTATAAGTGAAATGCATCATTAATTATCTCCATATAAATATTTCTTTAATAACTGGAAGTTTTGCAGTTAAAAAAATATTAATTTTTGAACTTAAAGTGATCATTCTTAGATCGATATTGATTTATTTATATAATACAACAATTGTTTGTATATCTGATGCTTTGTTTTTCTAAAATTAGCACAAAAAAGGGACAATATTTTATTGCTTTCTGTAATTATACGATATACGTATGATAAGGATTGGTATGCCAAGATGAAAACAAAATGATAGATGCTTTACTCTATAGCTGATATAGCTCAAATGCTGCAATTGTTTTTCATTTTTATTGCATTTCTTTTATACAGTAGCATTTGTAGCACTAAAATAACAAATTTAATCTCCAAATTTGGTATTTGAAGCATCATTTTCTTTCTATGTTGAGTATTGCACTATTTACAATTTTAATTCTTAATATATATCCTCTCCACATTAACCTCACTTTTCTCGAAATACTTTAGGATATAGAAAGATATATAAATGTAAAGCTATAGATATGTAAAAATATAGAAATAAATACAATTCATTGTATTCCACTTCCTTGAAAGATATGGAAGTGCAGATAATTTAGGATACTATACAAATGTGTGATTCATGATAAAATTGTTGAAATTCAAATCACAAATTATATGAACTAACAGAAAAAAAATTATTCATGTTCTTTAATTATATTTCAGACATGAATGTTTTAATGAGGAGAAAAATAGAGATAAAATATTGTAATCTATATTGTAAGTTATAACAGTCTTTAACAGCACCTAATTTCCTCTATAATAGTTTCACACACGTTATCAGCTATAAGTGAAACACAGTACTATCAATCAAAATCATATGCTAATGTAACAAATAATAAATATATGCATTTAAGGACCAAAATAAAGTAAATTCGAAATAAATGGTCAAAAGGATATCGAAATCAATTTCAGAATAATTTTTTAAAATTTAATTTAATACTATAAATATGAATTAAAGTTATCGTCCAAATTCAGTTTTCCCCTACTCAAAATAATAAAGTTATAAAACTTTTAGTATGACTTTAAAGAAAAATTATTCGGATCAGAATCAGATATGTGACTACTAAAGGAAACAGCTTTAAAATTCTAAAGACAATTGATATGCATCTAGAATGTCAGCAAAGTACTTTATCCATGTACCCTAATTATATTTCAGATATACAAGCCTCGTTATAGAAGAAAACTGAGTTAAAATATCCTCATTTATATCGTATATTTTAAGCATTTCCAAATATTAAATGACATCTTCAAAAGTTTTCTCATAATGAGTTTCACACCCGTTTTCTCTTCTAAGAAAGGCACTAGGATTCTCCAAAGTGATTTTCATTCCTCATTAAATCTAAAATCTTGTACAACACTTTAATGGTTTTCTGTGAATTTTCTTGCTATTATTAAACCCCCTTGCATTATTATCAGTAATATTTTTTTCGAATGTATAAAGAATACGAATGTAATTAATGTTAAATTTTGGTTCGTTCTGATCACCTATATCTGTAAAAACATCAAACCTAAATCTGTGCTGTATAAATGAAGCACATCATTAATTATTTCCATATAAACATTTCTTTAATAACTGGAAGTTTGGCGGTTGAAAAAATATTATTTAATAGAAATTAAAGGGATCATTCTTACATCGATATTTACTTATATCATACCATAAGTGCTTCTATATAAAATGCTTTTTTCTAAAATTAAGTTAGAAACACAAAAGAGGGAAAATATTTTATTGCTTTCTGTCACTATAGGATATATGTATGATAAAGAAAGGTATGCCAAAAAGAAAATAGAAAGATAGACGCTTTACTCTATAGCTTATATAGCTCAATTGCTGAAATTGTTTTTTATTTTTATTAAATTTTTTTATACAGTAGCACTTGCAGCACTAAAATAACAAATTTAATCGCCAAATTTGGTATTTGAAGCATAATTTTCTTTCTGTGTTGAATATTGTACTATTTACAGTTTTAATTCTTAATACATATGATCTCCACATAAACCTCACTTATCTTGAAATACTTTTCTTTTAGAATGTACAGAGATAGAAATAAATACAATCCATTGTATACTACTTCATTGAGAGGTATGGAAGTACAGATAATTTAGTATAATATACAAATGTATGATTTATGATAAAATTCTTGAAATTAAATTCACAAATTATGTGAACGACCAGAAAAATTTATGCATGTTCTATAATTATATTTCAGACATATACACTTTAATAAGGAGAAAAACAGACATAAAATATAGAGATAAAATATTCTAAACTATATTGTAAGTTATATCAGTCTGTAACAGCACCTAAATGGCCGCTTTAATAGTTTCACACAATTTTATCAGCTATAAGTGAAATACAGTACGATCAGTCAAAATCATATGCTATTGTAACAAATAATAAATATATGCATTTAAGGACCAAAATAAAGTAAATTCGAAATAAATGGTCTAAAGGAAATTGAAATTAATTTCAGAATATTTATTTAAATTTAATTAAATACTATAAAATATAAATTAAAGTCATCGTCCAAATTCAGTTTTCCCCTAATCAAAATAATAATGTTATAAAACTTTTAGTATGACTTTAAAGAAACTTTATTCATATCAGAATCAGATATGTGACTACTAAAGGAAAAAGCTTCAAAACTCCAAAACAAGTGATATGCATCTAGAATGACAACAAAGTACTTTATCCATATACCCTACTTATATTTCAGCTATACACGCCTCGTTATGTAAGAAAACTGAGTTAAAAATCCTCATTTATATCGTATATTTTAAGCATTTCAAGATATTAAATGACATCTTCAAAAATTTTCTTATAACGAGTTTCACACCCGTTTTCTCTTTAAAGAAAGGCACTGGGCTTCTCCAAAGTCATTTTCATTCCTCATTAATATCTGAAACCTTATACAACACTTTAATGGTTTTCTACGAATTTTCTTGCTATTATTAAACCCCCTTGCATTATTATCAGTAATATTTTTTCGAATGTATGAAGAATACGAATGTAATTATTGTTATATTTTGGTTATTTCGTTGATCAACCAATTCTGTAAAAAAAACATTAATGCTAAATCTGTGCTGTATAAGTGAAGTATATCATTAATTATTTCCATATAAATATTTCTTTAATAACTGGAAGTTTGGCAGTTGAAAAAAAATATTATTTTATAAAAATTAAAGGGATCCCTCTTAGATAGATATTTACCATACCATAACTGCTTATATATAATATGCTTTAGTTTTATAAAATGTAGTTAGAAACATTAAAAAATTAAAATACTTTATTGGTGTCTGTAATTATACGATATATTTAAGATAAATATAGGTATACCAAGAAGGAAATAAAGGTAGTTTTTTTACTCTATAGCTGATATAACTCAATTGTCGCAATTGTTTTTCATTTTTATTGCATTTATTTTAAACAATAGCATTTTTAGCACCGAAAGAAGAAATTTAATCACCAAATCTGGTATTTGAAGCATGGTTTCTTTCTATCTGTGTATTGCAATATTTACAAATTTAATACTTAATGTATATCCTCTACACATTAATATCTCGTTATCTCTAAATACCTTCCTTTTAGAAAGTAAAAATATAGAAATAAATACAATTCTTTGTATACAACCTCATTGAAAGGTATTTAACACCTTGCCGATAATTTAGGATAATATACAAATGTATGATTATCCGTGGTAAAAGTGTTGAAATTCTCATCACAAATTAAATGAACTAACATAAACATTAATTATGTGTGTTCTGTAATTATATTTCAAACATACACGCTCTATTTAGGAAAAAAACAGAGATAAAATATTCTAATTTATTTAGTATAATATACCAGTCTTTAACAGCACCTACATGGCCGCTTTAAACGTTCACACAGGCTATCTGCTATACGTTAAACACAGTAGAAGCATACAAAAAAATTTTCATTTCACACAAAATATGAAACATATTTCAACAATGATTTTAATCAACTTTATTGAGCTATTTTAAACCCTTTCATTACTATGAATTATACCTCGGATGCATTGATAATGGCACTGACATGATAACAATGTCGAATTCTATAAAATGGAAACATTATTATGATTTTAGATTTAATACAAATAATTTTAAAGGAATTACAAGTACCTACAGGTAAAAATAACTAAAATGCTTTACTCAACTGCAACTAATAGAGATATTGATGTTTAATTATAATACCATAAAGCATCTATTCGTATGTAAAGTGAATTTTTTTGTCATGAAAATATTTAACGTATGTGTGATACAGAGAATAACTTTGTTTACTTCATGTAATTACGCAGTGAAAGATAACAATTATCAATATACATTTAAGGGCTAAAATAAAGTAAGCCTAAAATAAATCATCTAAAGTAAAATGAAATTACTCTCAGAAATATTGTTGAGACTTAACTAAAATTAACAAATGATTTTTAACATGAGCAGATTTTCTCATTAAAATTAACCTCATTTCTTATTGTTCTATTGTTTATCTTCCCGTTTTTATATACTGGTTATAAAATAATAATTGGTTTTTGAACTAGTGTTACAGCGTAATTAAAAATAATAAATGATTATAACATAAAAACCATACCTCTCCATGGATTATGCCCCATTTTCTAGTATCCGATTGTTCATTTTCCCAAGCGTAGATATTGCGTCTTAAAAAACTAAAATTTATATTTAGAACTTTTGTTACAGTTTAATTACGAAAACAAAGTTAATTTTAGCCTTCATAGATAATACCTGTTCATGGATTAAGTCTCTTTACTACGCATGTGATTCTTTATCTTTCCTTTCAAACATTGCTTCTGAAACAAATTAATTTTAGCAATAATTTAACATCTTTAATAGAATTACTAAATCATGTTTAAGTAAATAGGTTTCCCGTCCATGGACAGACTTCCATTTCCCCTTTATACAATTGTTTCTCTTCCTGGTTGATAACACTGGGTTGAAGTACATTATAATTAATTTTTAGACAATTGTCGATATCTAATTAAAATTTCCAATTAATATTTAATATAGATACATCATACCTCTGCATGGGATTAAAAAAAAAACATTTTGCAGTATGCGATTGTTTCTTTTCCAGGGTGTGAATATCTGGCCTAAACAAATTTAAAAATATTTTTAAATTATAGCTAAAGGTTAATGAAAGTACGATAATTTCTCCATTGAATATCTACAATTCTTTTACGCGTGGCGGTTATTATTCCAGGGTGCTGATATTTCATCTGAAATAAATTAAAATGAATTTTTAGAACTATTATATAACATAATTAAAAGTACCAAATGATTTTTACATAGAACTTATCTTTTCATGGATTAAGTCCCATTTCTTCGCATGCAAATGATCTTCTTCTTCAGTTTGAAAACTGATTCTATAAATATTAAAATTAATCTTAAATCTATTAGTAACATTATTACTTATGTTATGGATTAAATCTTCTTCTCCGTACAATGCTTCTTCATTTTACATAATCAATACGCAGACTAGAATAATTTAAAATTACATCTAGATTTATAATTAATACTTAATTAAAAATAAACATTACAAGTAATACTACAATAACACTACAATAGAAATGTATTGTAACATAGATAGAAAACACATCTCCTTGGAATAAATCACATCCAATGGTTTTATATCCTGACTGCTATAATGGTTAAAAATACAGTATAATGCTACAAGAACTACGATTAAAACTCAGCAAAATAAAAAAATAAAATAATTTTTTCAGAAAATACTTATCTAGGATTTATGCCGTATAGTTTCTCTTTCAATTTATTCTCTTCGTAATAGTGGAGTAAAAAATATTTTTCTAGAACTGATTTTAAAAGTTAATAACAAAACTGATTTAACATGAGTATTTCATGTATCTCTATAGTTCAAGTCTAACTTTAAAACAATTTAAAACTGTTATTAACCCCGTGCCCGTTTTGCACGTACACCGTACGGGTGCGATTACCGTGTCTTTAATGATTTGCCCGTACGTTGTACGGGCAATCTGATTTCTTTGTCGTTCTGGTTATTTCGGCTGGAGCTTTTGTAATTTTAATGTCAAATTAGTCTTAAAGATGTCCACAAGATGTTATTTAATGAAATGTATTCTTTTTGGTTTAAAAATGCGGGCTTTCTGATAGGTTTTTACATTACTCCAAGAGTTTTTATTTTTGAGCTTTTGGTTTGAGTTTAGCTTGAGTTTTTAGGAGACTGACCAAGAAGACATTTTAGAGGTAATAACTACAGACAAAAAACTAGGACCTGTAAACCAGTACTATGTGTGTTCATCGGAGAAAAAATGACAGCGGCAAAAGAATTAAAAAAGATGCTATTTATTTTTGTCCGGATTGTGACGTTGGACTATGCCTCTTGCCCTCTTTCAATATTTATTGCTCTAAATCTGATCTTTGAAAAAACAGGTTAAGTAAATGTACTTGTAGTATTTTCATTCAAAAATAATTGTGTACTAACTGCAATAAAAAATTGTATCTTTTAACCCTTTAAAAGTCACCAACATAAATTCTTTAGAATTTAATTAAATTAGTTTATAAATGTTATATACCAATCTTATACTTTTAAAATATACGAATTTTTTTCCATTCTTTAGAGGGGTTTACGTTAGAGAATATTTAAGATTTTGAGGAGTGGTTTAACTGACAAATCCACTCCCCTGTACAGCGTGAATATAATACTTTTTTAAAATTTTAATTATATTGGAAGATGAAAATTTAAATCACCTTAAAATAGTATAATAAATAAATAGCTTAACATTTTATAATTTTGTTTTGGATACATATTTTTATTTGGGGTCATAGTGAGAAAAATGGAGTTGCTTACTTTCTAGGTTTAGCAAATTTAAATACATATTGTTACGAACTTCAAAACTGGGTTAGGGTATTAAACGGACTTTAAAGACTGACTACAGCACGAAGACAAATACTTTATTCGCAATCAGTTGGAAAAGATACAACACACAGACAAAATCATCGATAAGTTCGTCGCCAAGTGTCGCCAAATGTTGACAAGTGGGGCGTCAAGTGACAACTTCCGGTTCCGGTTTCTGGAGTGTTCCAGCAGTTTCTTCGGGCCTATATAAGGCAGACAGAGTCCCATGCAGAAAGAGTCGTTAAGTGGAACTCTCGGTGTAAGAAGTACGCACGGTGTGTTGTGTTTCACCTGTGCTTCCGTTTTCTTGTTTGATGAATTGTTCCACAGTGATTTTGTCTGTGTGTTGTATCTTTTCCAACTGATTGCGAATAAAGTATTTGTCTTCGTGCTGTAGTTAGTCTTTAACCCCTTCCGGTATGATTTAATAATGAAAAACTGTGCATGAAATAACTATTTAATTTTTATTTAAAAAACTTGTTTCATTTTACAATTCTTACATATTCTTAATTAAAATCCACTTTTTACATAGTATTAACCCATTAACGCCCAAATTATTTTTTTTCGACATAATGACATATAATTCATAAATTGGGTGTCTTTTACTATCAACATGAATATTATTATCGAATTTTATCAATACGTACCATAGTTTTTAAAAAAATATGCTGATCTAAAAATAGATCACTGGGCGTTCGGGGGATATATTTTTGCAAATACACAACAATCAGTAGTACTTCAATAACGTGGTAAAAACGAACCAAATAGATAAAAACTAATGTGTTTTCTTTTAAAAAACGTTTATTTATCCAGAATTTCACAATATTACAGAATGTACTTAGTAACGTTCAGTTATTTTAAAATACAAAATTTTAATGTTTCTACAGTTTAGTGTGTAATTTGATGAAACATTTCTTGCATAAAGTGGCATCGCACTTCACAAAATATGTTAGGGACCTTCCTTGGCACCCTACAAGTCGACAGCTTCCCTTTCTTTGTCCCATATTGTAATCCATTCTATCAAAGCGAACATCATCACTGACATTAGCTGTTAATGATGAAGGAAAACTGTAAGGTCGATCTTTCAAAACCTTTTTTCTGATTCCCAATTTTAGATATTTTACAGCTCTTCCGAAATCTTTTATGGACATAAAATCACCTTTATGTGCATTTTTGGGCAGAATACTTGCATTCACTACAGCCATATCAATTATTCGAGTGATAAGACACCAGTACCATTTTTTACCTCTTATTGCTATGCCGTGTTTCTCTAGAGGCCAGTCATGATGGTCTCCCATATGTTTGTTATAATTATTTATTAAATTTGGTTGTGGGATTGATACTTTTTCTTTTTTCTCAGAAGACCATCTTTGAACTTTTGATGTGCACCCAACACTATCAAAGTGTGTAGCAACAGCCACGCTCTTATTGTCTTTCCATCTAACTATCGTGATTTTATTTTTTAGTCGAACCGAAAATCATTAGTATCACGTTGCATTTTATCAAACTCCTTTGAAGACTTTAGGGTGCATTTCTCAGTTCTAGTGTCTCTTATAGTACCAGTATCTCGGAAGCCCTTTTCATGTAAATTATGCAATAAAAGATGACTAGTGAAAAACTTTACATGGCTAGATGGATTTGTTTCAACAGATAACATATTCAGTACAACTCTTTCTCCCAGGGACCCTAATGAACGAGTCTCATATAGTTCTTTACCACAATACAATGAAAATTTATAGCAGTATCCAGTATCAACCCACATTGCCTACAATTTGTAACCAAACCATATTGGTTTAGCTCTTATGAATTGTTTTAAAGAGTGATGTTCATAATACCTTATAATAATCTCATACATAGAAAGGTACATGCTAAATATCCCCCACTGTTTAAAATTTTCATTTACTATCTCCAATGGAGCGTGTAAATTATCATCATCTATTTCCTTTTCATCTGTGAATTCATCTACATCAGGTGATATGGCAATAATATCCTCTTCAATTTGTTCAGAAAACAGATAATCAACTGCATCCTGAACGTTATTAAATACTTTTCGACTCATATTTTCATCTAAGGTGAAAAAACACAATATTACCAGATAGGAAGGGAAAAACGCCCGAACGCCCGAACGCCCAGTGATCTATTTCTAGATCAGCAATATTTCGACGCTAATTTTTACTATTTATATTTATTTTAAGATATCATAGCTTTATATTCTAATAGCTACATCTATGAAGATATTAAAATGCCAAAAAAAGTTTAAGTTACTGTCATTGCTTAGCTGTTTTCAGGGTTTATGTTAAGAAACGTCGAAAAACTACGGAACGAAATGGTGATTCAAACTTTCTCTTATCGCTTTAGATCAATAACCAAACAATACAAAAAAAAAACCACCTGTTGGTAAACAGGTGCATGCCTTGTCTTGCCCCATGTGCAGTGTGGAATGTGTGAGGTGGGTTGAAGGTCATCTAAAAGCGAATTTCCCACGCTATGTTTAGCGATCTAAAAATAGATCACTGGGCGCTAATGGGTTAAATAATATCAGAAACAGTAAATCTAAGAAAATATCAAAGCAAAACATTAATAAGGTATACAGATAATAGTCTTCAAGCTAGTGGTACTTTTCAAAACAAAGTGCAAAGGAATTCGTAATTGTTTACACCGCCAAGTAGTCTCACTTTTAATTTGATTCTTGTAACACACACGGCATTTCTTAGTAGGTTTTCTTTTATTCTGACTCATTAATTTGGCAATGACTTGTACCAAGAAATTCTAAGTAAACAATATGTAATAGTGACTTGTGATTTTCACAAGTGATAAAAGTGTTGCCAAATTCAGTACACTAGAAATTTTAAACTAAATTAATTATCATATTTAACAGTAACTTTAATCGCAGGACGAGTGTAGCTCGTCATTGTGCGGTATGGAATAAAAAACTAATGACGAGTTAGACTCGTCATTTTACCGAAAGGGGGGTTAAAGTACATTCAATCCTCGAACCTAGTTTTGAAGTTCGTAACATATTTCAAAAGGAAAAATAAATTAAATGTAGTGGTACTATCTGTTGTCAATTTAAAATGTAAAAAACATAAAAAAACGAAAAAATAATATATCTCCATAAAAGTAGAGAAAAAAGTTGTTTAACAGGTGGTTTCGCTGAGGAACCACTGACCACTAAAGGGTTAATATGCATAACTATAAACGTAACTTCCCTGTCTGGCGTACATGAGAGAGAAAAGACAACTTCCAGGGAAAACATTATTTTATTTCCTGCAAAATGAATTGTTATATCTGCTTAAATTAATTAGAAATATTACTTTTAATAACATTTTCCATTTTACAAATGTAAAATAAACAAAAATATACAATTAGAACGGGACATTTTTTGGATCAAATTCGTGAAAAAAAATGAAACAGTTAAGGGTGTTAAACTGAGTTAAGGTAACACGTTCGGAGCAAAATTTTTAAATAAGGTTTTTATGGTAATATTTTTTAGTTATTGAGGTACATACACAAGTCATAGAAAAATATGAAAATAACAAATATACAAAAGATTGAAAAATATGAAAATAAACATAAATACATATATATATTGTCTTAAAAATTTAAAAAAAATAGAAAAACAAGCATTTTTTGACTTTGCGACAACATTCCTAACTAAAACAAATACTCAAAACATATCACTTTTACTTAGATAAATGTAGACATATATCCATTACGTATGCATTGAACCTCCAGAATGAAAATATTCTAAAGTATAATTCAGTTACAGCCAATCAATTAATTTAGAGCAAAAATTCATGAAAAAAAAATGTAGTTTCTAACATAAATGCCCCTAACTCATCTCAAAATGAATATATTTATAATTATGAAATTTAATGCATACATACCATCATTAAAAACATACAGTTGAATTCTAATTAAATTCTAAAAATTATTTTAGCAGTTTTGACTGTTGAGGTGCGGTGGTGTAGCAAAAATGACAGTTTTTCAGAAATTAAATTTAAAGATTTTATTGGATGAATTCATTAAGTGTTTTATAATTTTATAAACATTCGGAAATTTGCTGGAGTAATTTATTTATTTATTTAGAATCTATAATACGTTATTTACGACGTTTTTCGTGCTAACACTCAAAGTCAAGCCCTTTAACTGCTCACTCCCGGTATCTTTTCGACACTTCCGGTGATCATTAAACAGCTGTATCATGACTTCTAATGACTCTTGAAACAAGGTGAAAACTATTTTCGAAAGCTAAAGGACTAATCTTTAAAATAAACTAATAAAATATTTTCGATAATTTTTTGCTAAAACCGCTACTTCAACATGATCAGTTACCTTAAAATATTTTTATTCTAAAAAATAATTCATTTCTATGGAGTTAACTCTTTGTAGCCGGATGCGTTAATTTCTCTCTTAGCAAATTGTTACTGTTTTTGAAATATAACCTCTTGTAGCAAAAATACATTTATAACTCCTACTTAAAACTGATTTTTAACAATCTCATCTTGACAATGATGTTAGAATTATGACTTACACATTTTCTTCAACACTCAAAAAAGTGTTCATTTCTTATGGTTACCCTGGAGTGAGAAGAGCTGAAGTAATCCTTCTACTGCTCTGTAGAAACCCCAAGAATAAATATTCGTTAAGTTATTTTGTAACAAACGCATTTATTTTTAAACTTAAATAAATTTCCGATTCCGGATTCAGTTTAGTTTACGGTGTTTCTAGGGTTTGAATATTTTTCTATTTTAATCATTGCCAAGTATGAGATTGGTTTTAATTTTCGGTAATTTAAAAATAATGTATATTTTATTCGTTTGCAAATGTAACAATTTGGTACAATGCAATTGTGTATAAAATTTTAGTACACAGTTTTAAAACTCAGCGTTTCTAATTTTTATTCATTTTCATTGCTCTTACATAGTAAGTATCTATATTTTCATTGAAGTTTCTGAATGTTTTAGAACTTAAAACTTCATATGGATTTGTAACTTAATTCTTTTATCTAATAAAAAAGTGTTTTTACAAATATATATGAATACACGGAGTAACAAATTCACGTTACATTAAATTTCCAAATACCGACCTATCTACGACCATGAGAAAAACCAACATAACGTAGAAAAATAGCAAACGCCCTTTTGTGAGCACTTGAACTGAGCTCATCTTTACCTAGTGAAAGAACGTTGTTTCACGCAGAACAGGATGCCGAATAGAGGATTGTTAACAACGAGGACCATTCAATCATTCTGTCTGAGAAATTCATTACGATGCTGACGAAGTGTTTCCAGTGTTCGTTTCAATGTCATCCCGAAGAAAGTGTTTCACACCACAGTTATCCTCTACATTGTAAGGGAAGCACCAATACTCTTCTACATTGTTCTCCAAAGGTTGTCCGGATACATCGAATATTGATCTGCGAAATTTCTCCCGATTACTGCAAACTTCCCTTGGCTTCACCTGCTCTATAGAGGGTTTTTCTCACTACGTCATTAACTAGATGTCCGATCAGCTGAGGTGGACCTTTGGAGGAGACGACGATATAGAAGACCAGAGTTCATGGCTCAGGGAGATTTTTCTGATCGATAGAGTGTCCTCTGAACTCATCGGCAAAGAACGTCCAGGAGAGCGACAAAGAGTGTCCTTTCCTCCTTTTTTTCTCTTCAAACGTTTAGGAAGCTGATTCCTGCAACGATCATCATTTTCATGTGTAGATATTCATCATTTTCATTGTAATTATCATACTTCGACAATGTGTTTCTAAATAAATATCTTTAGTCTGTACGTAGGCCTCCGCTATCTTTTTTCAGGCTCACTTTAAGACCCAGTACGATACAACGGATAACTTTAAGTCTCATTGTCGACCGAAAAGGTTGATAACTGGGCATTATAGAGCGATTTTCGGTTATAAGGAAAACTGAATACAAAGAGATTTTACAATAGTCCTACAAACAAAATTGCAACATGTTTTGTTATTAAAATTTAGGTTAAGCCCCACTCGTCAATATACATTATGTTTAAATTTTCAGTTATATAGATAACCGATTGCTTTCAAATAAACACAACTATAAGTTATAATAGTTCTACTTACGAAATTTTGCCCACAAAGTTTAAAAGCATTATATTGAAAATTTTCATTATGTAAATTGAAGATTGGAATATAAAGCACAATTGGAAGTCAAAATAATCCCAAATGCAATATTTCAACAACCTACGACTAATCGTTTTTCATTTACACCCCACAAAGTTTAAACTCGTTATATTGAAAATTTTCATAATGTAAATTGCAGATTATAATAAAAAGCACAATTGGATGTCAAAATATTCCCAGACGTAACATTTTGACATTCTATGACTAATACAAGTACATAATTTTAGTAAAGTAACTAATAAACTACAATACTTTTAAATAACATGCATAAGCACACACACATACAGATATATATATATATATATATATATATATATATATATATATATATATATATATATAATATATAGCACACATATATACAGATATATATATATATATATGTATGTATATATATATATATATATATATATATATATATATATATATATATATATATATATATATATATATATATATATATATATATATATATATATATATATATATATATATATATATATATATATATATATATATATATATATATATATATATATATATATATATATATATATATATATATATATATATATATATATAATGAGAGTTGATAGAACACTTTTACAGCTACATCTGGACATAAATGAAAACAGATACCAGGAACATGCTGGATTTTAAGTTTTCAGTAGTGTGCATTTTACCTAGAGAATAAATGTTGCTTCAAATAAATATGCTAAATGAGATTCGAATTTTATACATAATATCGTATCTCTTTTAAACGTAACATTTATAACTTCACAAAGTTTTAAATGGTTTTCCAACTTACATTCCAAAATTTAAATATAAATAAGATGACGTATCCCCCTGTATCAGCAACATTAAGAATCGTAT
>CM063508.1:110450937-110463437 GCA_032207245.1 Pardosa pseudoannulata | reverse complement strand
TTAGTAGGGATTAATGCGGCGATGATATTGTGAGTGTTGCTAATGCTTGGTAAACCATTTAAATATTACTTAAAATTAAAATAATGAAAAAAACTGCTTTAAAATGAATTGGAGTGGGTCCCGGAATGCTTTCACAAAAATTTCGTGCTATAGCTGCCACTATTTATACACGCTTGCATTTATAGCAGGATATAGAGATACAGGCACACAAACACTCTATAATTGTACTAATTATTTAGATATTTCTCTGAAGCTATTTTTGTAATATGCATTCTCTAAAATAATATAAATATGTGTCAGGTAAAAAATTAATCACCCATTACAAGAGAAAATCAGAGCTTATTATTTAAGTTGCCTGGGCATACTAGGGAAAAATAACTCTTAATCGAAATGCATTAATGAAAAAATAATTTCAGTCTAGGATTTTCACATTTATTGAAGATCAAAATGACTCTTTAATACCAATATTCCTTGCAGTGCAAGTACAGTTGTGTACATAGCGGTTATAGACAGCTCCGCATAAAATCGATTGGATGGATTATACGGACTACCCATGAAACTTAACATTGTTTGTAAAATTTAGGGTCCAAGTATGAACCTTCACAATTTAATACACTGAAAAACCTTGTCAAAACACAGAGCATTAGTTCTCAGAAATGGTTAGAAAAAGGGTTTAAGTCATAGTACACACATTTCTCTTACATTTAAAGGTTAGAAAACTAGGTCTTAAAAATGAAAATGGGTAGAAGTATAATTTTACATATATAGAAAAAATAAATAGAAACACCAATTTAAAAATGAGTTGCCCTTGGACCAGATAATACACAGCTGCCTCGAGTCACAACAGTGTTCTACCTAGGGGCAGCGAAAAGGAAGTTATCAGTCTAGTATTACGTATTGTGAAAGTTTAATGAGAAAATTCTGTTCAAAACAAAACAGGATTATGTCCAACCTCTCTGACTTGAAATGAAGTATGATAATTGGAACTCCCCTCCCTGGAGCTTCTGTGTCCAGAACAGACAACTTTGTGGGTGTTTCAAGGACCACTGTATCAAGGGTTATGACAGCCTACACAAAACTGGGATAGTCACCCGAAATTGAACCCCATAACCATGAAAACTTTTCAAAGAGATTTGCATGCTGCTAACATTTAAGACAAAGTAGCTATTCCAAAAAGCTCTTAGTTTCGGCGCGGAATGCTATGAAGAGACCATAGCGTGTCTAGATCACCTAAACTGGACACAACTGCAGTGGTAACAAGTCATTTCTTCTAATGAATCCGCATTTGCATCATTCCAGACTACCAAACGTGTGTTCATCTGGCGAACACCTGCAGAAGCATTTCATGTTGATTGCCTGGTTTCAACTGCGAAACATGGAGTTCTGTGATAGTGTGGGCAGCAATATCTTCCAGTGGATTGGAGCCTCCCGTTGTCTTGAGGATGATGATTACAGGAAACCAATATCGAAGCGTTATGGTATATCATCCTCTACCTATGCTTCAGACTCTCTTTCCGGGGGAAAGTTCTGCGTTCTAAGATGACAACGCCCCTGTTCACACTCTATTTCTTTAAACATGGTTACAAGACCATAATAATGAAATGTAACATTTAACGTGGTGTCTTCAGACCCCTCATTTTAATATTATTGAGTCTTTTTGATGATATTTATAAAACTAAGTCCATGCTCAGTTTCCTTCTCCATTCATACTATTTGAACTCGAGCCAGCCCTACAAGAGAAATGACTGCAAATTGAGATGAACTTTGTTCAAGAACTTTATTTGTCAATACCGATTGTAAGCTGTTATTTAGGCCAAAGGTGTCCCATTTTCTTATTAATTGGAAATTTTCATTTTTCTACAGGTGTTCCTATTATTTTGTTCTACAGCTGTACATATGGATGTATATAAATAAATAAATCAGTAAATACAACATACATGCATTTATATGAATATTTGCAATCATATCTACACATAGCCTGCGTATGGTATACAGTAAAATAGATATTCAATAAATTAGTTTTCAACATAACACCATTTTTTATTAAATAAATATAATTTTTTTTCAGCAGCTAATTAGAAATTATCTCTGTAAACATAAAGTTTCAGACTATAATAAAATTATATCAGTAGGAAAGGCATTATATAGTGTTTTAAGAGTTCTAGAGTCTATATAAATATTTATGTAAGAGGTATGTTTCTTTATCCTAAAAATGCAGAACATGTTGACGACAGAATAATCCACCGTAACAAAAAAGTATGACTGCATATGCGAACTGCTAATTTTCTCTTTTCCTCCGGAGGTTTCATGGGGGAGAATAATCTTGTCATAAAACCTGATCCAATAAGACTGTGCTTGCATTAAAAGCATATCCTTAATTGTTTTGTATCGTGTTATTATTATTTATATCAAAAACAATTTTTTAACGTTTACTCCTAGTATGTAAGTTTTAGTATTACCCTTAGGAATCGTTTCCCTTCAAATTTTAGTTACTTTCTATGAATAATATTTAAATTACAATACTTTTAAATTGGAAACAGAAATTTATAATTATGTTGTTAAGTGTTATTATCTTAAGTGGAAAGTTACTGAAGATATTAAAACCTATTTTATGGCATTTTCTGTTGGCAAAATGGTTGGTTATGCCAAAATTCATTATATGATCATCATACATTTTTCTAGCTTATTTAATATGTACTATACGTACAAATTCCCTAATACAGAGGCTATTCCCACATTTTTAAATGATTAAATTGTAGTCTCAGCACTAAATTGCTTCTTGTGTTTGAAATGTTCTGTTTGATAGCCCTTATTATAAACTATCTGGCGACATTGTAATTGATAGGATAATAATGCCTTTTGAAGTGTTAGAAGAGGCAACCTATCCCATTCCTCCTGAACAGCTTCCCAGAGTCCTGTAAGGGTTGTGGAACGACGTTTGGATAATGCAGATTTCAAAAGTCAGAAAGCACAAAAATCCATAAGTGATACATTGGGAGAATTAGTAGGGATATTAGGGAAGGGTATGGAATAGATACCGGTTTTTTGTTCCATTTCTTTTAGAAACTTTACAGTGGATTTTGATGTGTGACTGCTAGCATTCTTGATGGAGTTACAGATTGATGTCACTGCGGGTAAAGCGATGGTATTTCATTCAGAAATATTGGTGATAAAATATGTTCCTGAAAGTATTTGGAGTAAATATTGACATTTATTTCAACACCTTGACATTTTTTTCTTGCTATTTATTTAAGTTTTTAACTTGCCATTATATGAAAAACCTGCAACAATCATGAATTCCTTAGAAAAATGTACAGTGGAGTTTGATTTTTTTAAATTTTTATTTTGAAATTTTTCTCTCACCTTTTAAGATAATAAACGACCTTTTATTGTTGTAGTCATTTAAATACACCCAGGATTCATCTATTGTGACAATTGTTTCGCATTTTTCTTTGGATAAATTTTTCTCATACAGAATTCTGCAGCGTTTCCTCAGTTCAGCGATATGCTTTATAGAAAGACGATGGACATTACGTTTTTTAGCTTTTTTAAGATTTAAATCAAAGTTTATCATTTTGTTTACAGTGGACACCGATCATTTAAATGATTTTGAAACTATCTTTTTTCTAGGGGGATTTTCTTTTAACATTAAACAACCAACATTTGCAATAGACGAAGAGATTCGTTTTTTCCTTGGATACTTGTTTGGAATTTTTGCCCCACTTGAGGCTCCAATTTGACGGTTTTTACTTTCTTTTTGACGATATTACCTATCGACGCTTTAGATATCCCAAAACCATGACTCTCACACCATTTTTGGATAACGGAATATAAATACTTATCTTCGGAAAAAGCATAAATATAGTCTTCGAACCACTGCCTCGTTAAAAATGCCAATTTCAATAAAAATAATGCTCTCAAGCCACCGAACATAATTTTAATTTTAAAACTATTTCAGTTATTTATTTTCCAACAAAAGATTTTTTAATACCGCTAACCAAAATCGTCTAAAAATGTGCCACTGTACTTGAAATTTATTAGACAAGAGACAAGAATATAGCAACAGCAAAAATTCGGATTTTAAAGATTTAAACACGGTAAAAATAAATCAATTTACTAAAATTATTATCTAGTCAAGTATATACATGCACTTGCACCAGGAAAATTGTCTTTACGGAGTGTTACGTTTTTACAATTTTACCATTACTTTTGTTTAGTAAAAGAATTAATCGAGTACATATATTCTTTTGTATAAAGTAGGAAAAAGATGTTCGGTTGTATTCCACCTGATAGCAGCATGGAGTGTATACATATTGTTTGTTTTGTTCTACACACTGAATTAAAAAGATGATTATTTGTTTGTTACAGTGAGGCATTTAAAAGAAAATATAGAATATCTACTGATAAAAGTTGAAAACATAAATAAGAAAATTAAAAATTATTGGATATTTAAAAAAATCTAAACTAAAAGCATTAAAATGCATTAATTTTCATAAAATAGATTTCTTAGCATATAATACCATAGTAATTCAAAAATTTTGTTGACTAAAATTAAATTTTGGCTCCAAATTTTGTATTCTGTCCAAAATATCGTTGACGCCGTGGCACATACATTATCTATATTATGCACATTCTAACAAAACATTTACTCATTTTATCAAAAGAATGATTTTTGATTTCGCACAGTTAGATATGATAAATATAAAATAAAATATTAACATTTAAAATTATAGAAATAGAAGAAATTGATAATTAACGAATGTGTTCAGAAAACAAATGTTTTATATTTATCAAAATGCCAACAATTTAAAAATTATACTATTTTGCATGATTGGTGGTCATTACAATATATTACATTAATTAACAAAATAAGAAAAATATACTTTTGGTACCGATATCCGAGAAACAAAAATTTTCTTTAGACCAAATCTGAAAACAATATAATTATATCATTTAGTAATAATAAATAATGGATAATCGTGTATTAATAATAATACATAAAACATAGAATATAAATAGTATTGAAATAAAAAATGAAACGCCTCCTTCTGAATTTAAAATTTAAATAAAAATGAACTAATTTAAAATTTGTCGAATGCCTTTATAAGCATATTTTATTTTTATACAAATACTAAATGTTAAAATAATATATTTTTATGTAATTCCCATTTATTAAAATACCTAACCATAACTTTTAAAAAATGTAGAAGATAAAAGAATTTTTCTTTTCAATTTCTGAAGCATCGAACAAATTTTAACACCATAACTCAAACAATACAATTTTAGAGCATTGTTATGTTAAATAAAAATATCATGTAGACATTGAGGATGAAATGTCCCATAAAACTTTCAGAATTTCGAAAGCGAACCCTCCTACAGAAACATAATCCTACAAAGAAATAGCTTATTACGATTGTTTTATCCACTTTTATTTGTACTACATGGGGATAGCAATCCTGCGAAATTACAGGAGGTATTTGATAAAAATCAGCCCAACGTTTACAAAGGATAAGAGTTGAATACTACTGGCCACAATCTAAGAAATAAAGAGAAAATCTTTGTGATAGAACGTGAAAGTTTGTAAGCCACGTAGCATTTGTATTATCTAAGTTTTTATCCGTTTCTTGGGTTTTATTACTTATTGGATGAACTTTGAAATTTTGCAGCACTCTTCTTGATGTCACAGTCACATATCTTTTATAATCTTAACATTTTAATCTATATATTGCAGTAATTCTAGAAAATCTATCCATTGAAGTTTGATAGAAGATATAAAATTTAAAGTTACCAATCGTAAGATGACTGCTACTATAACTTTTGCATGGCGGGCTAACATAGTAATTTTTAAGACGTGAAGTTTATTACAAAGAACATTAAATTTTATATATGTACGTATTAAATTTTTGATTATATCCAAACGTTTATTATACAAATTCTGTGTACTCTGTCAAGTAGATGACTAGTCAAAATTTTCAAGTGTTTAACATTGTGCAGTCAGGCAATTATGGTAGTTTGGCAGGGTCATATAAATTTCTTGACTTTTACTACCTCCAAGTAAGACATGTAATATAAATATAATTGCAGATGGGACATTTCGTGGCATTTTACTGCCGAGAGTCTCATAGGTTTTTTAACCCATCCACCGGCCACCCTCCCCACCTTTTTCCCTTTCAAAACAGTCACCCTTTTCGTAAATTCCAGAAGGAACTTACCGTACCATACTAGAGTTGCCGGTTTAAAAGTTGTCAGGCTACTTTTAAATTATTTTCCCTGCAAGGTAAAGGAGTTCCGTTACTCAAAATTAATTTCTTTCATTTATTATCGCTTTGCAATATTTTTTCCCTCAAAAGTGTGCGATACGAGTTATACGAGTGTGAACGAGAAGGGGTCGACAGGTCCGTTTTCGAACAGGAATTCGCTGTCGAACCCCCGTCGACGCGTCCGTTCAGTGGGATCATTACACTACAACAATTGAATAAATTAATTTAAGTGATAAAAACTAATTATGTATTTATTGATCAGACATATAAGAGAGAAACGTTTTTCTATTAGGATGTTCAAATACATGCATAAAATTAAAACATATAGTCAGCATTACTTCTGCAAATCTTACTAGTTAAGAAGGAAATGATATGGTAAAAGTCTTTCTCCTCTTTTGCGTTTTGTTACGACTTTGTGGTGCTTAAATCCATGAATTTCGTGCACGGATGTCTCAGAAAGAGAAATGCTTCTCTAATCTAAATTTAATTATATTTATCTTTATGATGATATTTCAAAATTCAAATGCTTCATCAAAACAACCTGTTTTTGAGTAAACATTAAGCATAAAGCTCTGAGCCACGGTAAATCAGTCTGCTTAAGGCGACGATCTAGTAACTGGAAGGTTGTGGTTTAGCAGCTTCAGCTGGTCTAATATCCGACGTGTTTGTTAAGGATGATTGGGGTACTTTAAATATGTCCATAGTCACAATGCCTTCCAATTTTTCAAACAATACATTGGGGTTAGAATGTAAAGCCTTGGGTCTTCTGCTTGATTCCTGCTTCTAAATTAGCTACGACCTTCTTTTTCTCTGGTCAAACAAAAAAAGCACCTATTCGCCTTAATTCGGCTACGTTATTTGCTCTTCTTAGTGGTACTGGCAACAATAACAACAAAAATTTATGTTCCTTTTAGAATGAATATTTTATAAATTCTTTATTTAATTTCTAGCTTTGAAAAAGCGTTCAGTTTTTCGTTTTTAGGTATAACAATTTTTAACTAAATTTTAAAATTAACACAAAATAAAAAATGACTATCCTTTATTTATTACAATTGTTGAAAACAAGCTCTCTATGGCATTAGTAGCACTCTAAGCACACACATTACATACTTGACAAGTTTTGTATCTTTATTTTAACTATTAATTCCCTGTGTTGCCTTTTGGCAACACACCCAGTTTAATCTTCTGAAATGCTATTAGAATATTTAAGCTCTAATACCTAATTTTGCCAATAAAATACATAGAGATATTATTAAACATTCAACATGCAAATGACACCTCTACTGCTTTTAAGTACATAGATTTATTCGCTCTTTTGTTTTGTTACATGTACTTTACATATTTTTAGAAGATTAAAAATACACTATTTTACTCTACATTTATCAAGTAAAAATTATTACACAAAATATTAACGTATGCAGCTAATATTTATGAATTTTATTTTAATAATTTTTTGTAAAATATTTATTGTCACCAGATTTTTATGCTTGTTGCCATTTGACAGCAATAGGCTTACTAAGTTTTTAGAGGAATAAGCAGTGTTGGTTCTATGTATTTCCTGATTCAATAGAAGTAGTTTATTTTTGTAGTAGTTTATAATTGTAGTTTATATTTTAATGTATATGCCATCATTCTATGACATTCTCACAAATTATGAAAAAGGCTTTCCTATATACATATAGTTTGTTTTGATAGTAGTTTATAGTTGTAGTTTATTTTTTAAATGTATATACAATCAAATTTATCACATTCTCAAAGGAAATATTTTTGTGGTTAATTTGTACTGATATTGTCAAATATCATACTGTAAACAATTTATTTTCTATTCCGCATTGATTTTTGTATTATTTGGTACTACAATTTGTTTTTGTAATAAGAATGATTTGCTTTAAAAAGATACCTTATGCAAATTCTTTATTATAGTTATTAAAATTTATAAGTGTTTAATATTATATAATTTTATCAAGAAAATTAATTTTTCCTAAGTGTTGTCGATTAGCAACAAACTATATTTTTAAACCTTATACTTTATACCAATACTACTTTAAACCAATAATTTGTACCAATACTTTAAACAAATTTTTCCTCGTTTTTTTATATAAGAAAGAAAAGCTAAAAAATGTTTAATTAATTTTTTTAAAAAATCGAGGAGAAAGAAAGCATGAGTTAAAGTAGTAGTTTAGCAATTCGTTCAATCATTTCAAGAAAGTGGTAAAATAAATATGAATGATTTATTTCAGTTACAACAGTATATATTTTATTTAACCCTAATGTTAATTTAATACGAATAAAAAATCAAAGAGATATGATTAATAGAAATAAAATATTTCTTTTATAGTATTTGAAAATGATTTCATTGTGGGAAAATGAAGAAAAATAAAATAACATACACTCAAGCCTGTTTTTGTGCGGTCTTTTTTGTGCGATTTTTTATGCGATTTTTTTTGTACGGTAAATAAAAACTTCAATCAAATTGAACATAATTGACGAAGTTATCAATGTTATCAATAATGACATTTACGGAGATGGGTTTAATAGTTTTAGTGAAAATGATCTTGTCGAAATGATTCAGGATGACACCGTAAGGGAAGATGAAATTATAAATTACGAAACAGATGTTACTGATGGGCAAGAAGAACCCGATCATATGACAGCACATAAAATCTATGCAGGACTCCAACTCTGTCATAAATTAGAATGTCATTTTCTTGCAATCGGTGCCAATTCTGAAAGAACTTCAAAATTCAAATTAAGCTTCAGTCTTGCATATCTGGCTACCGGGACATATACAAGCGTCTAGTGAAACAACAGTCGTCGGAAAAACTAATCACTGACTATATGGTACCTGAAAAAAAGTCAACTGTAAACGAGTGCGAGATAGTATCTTCAAGTGACGAAAGCGATTTTGAACCAGTTTATCACAGAAAAGTTCTCTTATTGTCAGACTGCGAAGGATAATGTTTATACGTTTTGAAATGGGTAAAATAATCACATAATATGTAACTAAAATATTTAAAAATATTCGAAAGTGTATTTTTTAAATCAGATTCCAAAACATTTGGCGAAATTCCAGGTATGTACTAGTTATTTCGTAAGGTTTTGAGTTATTTTAAACGTGAGACTTTTTTTATGCGATCCCTATCCACTGCACAAAAACCGGTTTGAGTGTATATTGATGATCTGTTAAATTATAATATTTTTGTAAACAGTGAATAAACAGAAACTGGAATATTGGTTCATCACTCTTCTAAGCATCGTATTTCCTTTCAATATGGCAAAAATAATCTAAGCTTAAGCAAAAATTCTTTCCATTGAATCGAATTTAATTGTAGTTATGATATTTGAAATAAATTTTATCAACTTTTTTTCAGTAGAAAAATATGACAGACAGAGAATTTGTATGAACGCAAAAAAATATTTACTTGGTCTACCAACATTGGTCTACCAGTGAACTTTTATCCTTATTTTCAGAAATGCAAGTTTTATTTATTTAACAATACCTTCTTGATACATTTTTTTAAACAAATGCTATTCCTCACATTTATTTTTTCAATTTCGATGAAATTGGTTATATCGATTTATTTTGTGTGCAATCTCATTCCTACTTCTACATTTAACTTTATTCAAATTTCAAGATACTGGAACTTTGAGATATGTTTGAAGAAAAATCCCGATAGGAATCAGTCAGAAATACGATTGTAATATATATATTCTGAAACTAAGGCATGTATAGGAAGTAAGAGTTACTAATTTTAATTAAGATCGATTTTTTGTCTATTTATAATGATATCAATGGAGCAAAATGAGTACTCGTAGGAGGTGCTAAACTAATATTGGTGAGTATTTACCTTAAGAATGAATATAAGAGTTTCTATACGTCATTGGACGTGTATTTTACTGAAATATGTATTTCTCTATTGTGAAATTGATATTTCTAATTGTGAAATACAATATTTATTGACAATAATAACTAAAACCGATGCATACAATTCAGTCATTTTAATAGGTTTTTTAAGGAAACTTAAGAAAATAATTTTTTTAAATTATGCAAAAATCTATCGTTTCTATCCATCCAATCCTATCTAACTAAAAGGTTAATTTATATATATATCACATACATGAAAATAGATATTTTAATTACTTTATTATTTAACTATTTATTTTTTCACCTGTATTTCCAGCAAATAACCTGCCAAGTTTTTATTATAAGTTCTAAAAGGAATTATATGTATAAAACCACTAAAATATACGTAACATTTTCAATATTGCTCCATTTGAAATGTATGATAATTACTAATTTTTAAATTACCAAGATTATACTTTGAAATTAAAACAAAAAATTTCATACATATATTGTTAGTAATATATTTAATTTACAAAGGGGTTAATTAAACAGATGTTTCATTTATTTTTAAAATCCGTTATACCGAAACCACCTTCTCCATTGTAAATATACCAATTTTTCACAAGTGCAATTATAATAAGCCTGATATACACTTCAGTAAACGTTTTAGAAATAAGATGTATTAAAACTCAATTTATAAAGTTTTGATAAACAGTGTTATGTGCATGGCTCAGTAAAGACTTCTACATTTTACAGCTAAAATATTTCAAATTTGAGACAGTTGATTTAAATATGCTTTTTTAGATTATATTACATTTTCTTGTTTAAAAAAACGTTTTTGGTTGTGGTTTTCACTAGCTGCATGAAAAAGTCTCTTGAGAGTTTTGAAGAATCTACAGAAAAAAAAACTTACCGTTTATTTTGGTTTGGAGTGCTACGGTCTACTTTTTGCAACACGACGGCTAAAGAGACCGGGACCTACAGCTTAAAGCCGATTCCGAACGGCTACAAACATCCATGCCACTGTGGGATTCGAACCCACGAACTCCAGTACCGAAGGCCAGCACCCTAACCAATCGGTCATCGTTCGGCAACGTACCGTTTAAGAAAAAGTAACAAATATGCTAAACAGATAAAATAATCCCTATTTTATTTCATAAATACAATGATTTGAAATCTTTATAGTATGTATTTGAAATTTAATTATCTGATTTCATCTATAGTAATACTGAACTGAGAGGAATCTTGATATATGACAACTACTTTTGTTAGCTGACAAATGTGAAGAAATTGATCATTTTTATAGAAAAATGTATTTAACTATTAATTGCAATGTGGATATTTATTCAGTGTCTTTAATGAAGGTTGCTAAAATTACGAAAAATTAATTATAATTTTTAAAAAGGTATATATATTTCAAAACTTTTAAATGTTGATGCAAGAAGAATATATTATTTTAGAATAAGTAAAAGAAAAATTTAGATGAAAAATCAACTATTAATCTAAATCTAAAATATGCAGATATTCTCCTGTTTTATTTTATACTCTTTTGATTGTACATCTTATAAAATCACATTAAAGCAATTAAATGACAATTCTAGGCAGGACACATTTTTTTATTAATAACTAAAAGGGCAAATCAAACATCCTAAATAGTAATAAATCCTTTAAAAAAAGGATGAAAGGAAATTGACGTTTTTACGCCCTTTTTAAAGAAAGTTTGAATTTCTTGAAAAGTTTTGAGTTAAAAGTTTGAATAGTTAATGTAAATTTTCTTTAACGTCCAAAAGTTCTCTAACGTTATTAATTTAATTTTAATAAGTCCAGTGTTGTTTTTCTTCATAACACAATTTTTTCGCAATTTTTTTGCCAAATATGCAATTTTAACCACTGACAATGTATCACTTATTTAGAAATTTATTAAAAGCTCTAATTAAAATTTATATAGCTATAAAAAATAAGAAATTATAAATCCGCAGTTGCATTTAAAGGCAGAATTAGATATAAAAATGTGAAGTTTTGTTAAAATTGGGCTGACAATCAGAGGTCAATTTCCGTTAAATTATTTTACTACTTCATATCATTTAAAAGAATCTTTTAACGAATAAGTAACTTTGACGACATTAGTATTTTGTTTACTTGTATGGTTAAATTCTAAACTACAAAGGAAATATATGTCAGGAATATAAAGGTATATTATAAACTAGAAGTTAACAAGAAAGCTTAATTAATGAAGACATACACTATATTATTTATTATTTTTTTCCACATCAAATATTTTTCAGAATAGATTGTTTGAAACTACGAATTCAGCTAACAAAATGTGTATTGACTAGAAAATAAATTAGATTAAATTTCAACGTATCGTTTCTAAGTTATGTAAACAGGAAGAGACA
>CM063508.1:110411142-110450837 GCA_032207245.1 Pardosa pseudoannulata | reverse complement strand
ATATTCAGCGATATATTAAAAAGGGTTCTTAAAAATATAAATATGAACACTTACCTTAAACTTTAAAAAAAATTATATCTATGTGTAATAGTTAATGAGGTAAACCATTTCTTTATTATTTTTTTCCTTTCGATAAGTGCTATTAATTTATCAATTTAATGAATTATTAATTATATTAAACAATATAGATTATATTTCAAATTATTCTCTTTTAAAGAAGAACTGAAATAGAGAGTATATGTGACTAAAAGAAATGACGTTTTAACTTAACATGAACAATTCTCAGAGCCTACTACGTCCCTGTGTTTCTTCTTATATAATATAAATTGCTGCACTCATCTTACTATACGTCTATCATTCCCCACAGTCAAAAACATCTCAAGTAGTTTATGTGTTAGAAATTTTGCTCTTCATATATACTGCTTGAAAAAAATTACTTATTAATCAATACATACAGTGGCTACGAGAAAGAAGTCACAAATTTTCTTAGAAAATTCCTCAAAATAAAACAAATAATCAGTATTTAAATTTGATAACAACTAAAAAACACTCCTCTAAATTCTTCTCCAGAGTTAGGAATTGAAGCATACATTAATAAATCCATTAAAAAATTATTAATTTAAAAATTTATAATTTTTTCACAGAATTTGCATGAAATTATATCATTTATTTTAAATGTAATATAAAATTCCATGTAAAATTCGTAACAAATATTTAGCATAAAAATAAAGGATATTTTTTGGTAGTGCTGTAATATAGCTATTTGAAATTGTTTAACATTAAACATACCATTACTGGACTGTTAATGTATATACAAAAAATTGCGATGGATAATAAATTAAAAAAAAAGAAATATGTATTTATTAAGTGAATAAAATAAATAAATAAATAAATAATAAAGTTAATTTATACTAGTAAGATTAAAACTTAACTATTTAATAGAAAAAAAAGCATTTCTAAATAATTAAAAAAATTTTGTCAGTTTTAAAAAGTTAAATAAATAGATATAGAAAGTAATTAATCATATGATTACTGATCATTTTTACCTTAGGCAGAACCGTAAACCATTTTCTGACGTAAAAATTTCAGTACGTATTTCTTTATAAAATAGATACGAAAATTTTCAAATTGGTAAAAAAAAGGAAACGATTTTAGTTTGATCCTTGCCTTTACTTCACTTTTTATTTAAGTAAGAAACTAAATATTTGACATTTTTTACTTAATAGTAGTTACACTGTTGACAGATATTAAAACAAAAAGTAATTTATCCTGTAATTCTCTCGTTTTTATGAAAGCCATCAAATCGATAACAAAATGTAAGGTATAAGAATTCGGATTTTACTGTACTTTTATTTAAGAAAATTTTCATCTAAAAATATAGATGAAGTACAATAAAAAATAGTTTATCTCGTATTTTCTAAATATTTATATTGTTTTAAAAATAAACACTTTCTCATGTAGATACTTTGCATATATTTTATTAAAATTTGTATCAAAGGAGATTGTAAATTTATGTGAAAAATGTAACACTATTCTTTTCATCTTAGTTATTATTTGTTACTTAGTTTTTATTTCAGTAAAAAACTAAATATTTGACATTATTGAGTCCTATATTATTACACTAATGTGATATATTAAAGCAAAAAAGGGGCAGACCATTTAATTATCTCGTTTTTATGACAACCATAATAAAAGTCGAAACGTAAATTGTAAAAATGTGACTTTTATTATACTTTATCCTAAGGCAACTTTCGGATAAAAGAAATATAAATGAAATGCTTTAAAAATAATAGTCTATTTTTTTAGCATTTATATTGTAGAAAAAAAATAAATATTTTCTTATGAGAAACTGCAGAATTAATTTTTAATTGTTAGACTCTTTACCTATCATAATTCTTGGTACTTTACTTGATTCATTAAGTTACTAAATATTTGACATTTTTGTTTTCTATGTGTATACACTGAAGGGAGATATAAAAATAGAAAGAGACCTATCACTTAATTATCTCGTTTTTATGACAGCCATTAAAAGAAAACAAAACCATTTGACAACTACCCCACTGTCTATTAAGAAAACTTTCACATGGAAGAAATATATATAAAGTACAGTATGAAATAGTCAATCTTTTATTTCCTGATTATTTATATTGAAAGCATACAATGTTTCTTATGTAGAAACAGTTGTATGTATTTTTAAAAAATTGTATTGAAGAAGATATTAAATTCGCAGAAAAAATATATAGCTATATTTTCATATTGGTTTATACTTTATTTTTATAACAATAAGTTACATTAGGCTCAGCTTTTTTTTTACCCCATTTCTTAAGTCTTCATCAACGACATACAGGACAGGACCGGTTTGAACTAGAAAGAAACTTCGGACTTTTCCCCATCAATAGAACGGTCCTTTGGTTTCGCGAGATTCTGACCTTTCAGTTCTTGAATGGATCCCTGTTTTTTCTCCGAGGAGGCAGATTTTTTAAGAGGACTAGGTTGTTACCAGAGGAGAAAAGATGGTGAACTCTGCTGGTATCTGCGGCTTGATGGATAGACATTTTGGAGCTACAAGAAAAAAAAAACGAAATAGCAACGCCATCTTTGGAGATCGATGTCGAATCCAGGGGAGACATTCGTATCTACAAATGATAAGTTATATTCCAATTGTATTCCTTAGGCATTTAATTTTATAAAATTATTTAATCAAGACATATTTGTCCATGTGTTTTTTAATGAGTTTAAAATTCTTCTTTCTCAAACACTAGGCCAACGTAATATTATTTTTACACTTTTATTTCAGTATATTGCTGTTGTTGTTTATGATGCCACTTGGACAAACAAACACGATTGATCCATACGTTACACAAATTAAGGCAAAGTGTTACGCCTTGGTTTTTAACAAGCACCTGAAGAGTGAAAGTACTACTTCTGCTCAAGTGGGTCCTCGTAATTTTGCAGCAGGGATCAAGTAGAAAACCCATAAGCTTCGCCTGCCACCCCCAGAGGTATTGGCTGAGAACTTGGGAGACATTGTGACCACGAACTTATTTTACTTGCCCCAATGAACTTTGACGAACGTATACTTTAACGTTAGGACGGCTCGGGCTCCAAACCAGTAACCGTGCAATTGCTAGAACGTTACTTTTCCGCGGATCTTATATCAGTCTATTTAAGAATACTGATCCTTATATACCGGGTGATCCAAAGGTCAGGGCAAACTTTAAAAATGAATAGTTCGAAAACGAATAAAGATAAAAAGATGCGCTTTGCACTAAATGAACGGAAAAAAAGCCGGGTTTTGTGCGGCAACGCCACGAAAATAATTCCGATGGCGAACAACAGATGGTGCTGTCGGATTTCTGATGTAAGACCGGCATCACCGTCAGCATTAAAAATGCCATCCACCAAAATGTGTCTGCCATAACGCAAGAAATGATACTGTAGTACTAATTAACTGTAATCAAGTTGACTTGTAAGTTGTCAGTATTTCTTCATTTGTAAATCATCTTTTGTTGCCATAAAACACTATAGCGACATCTGTTCGGCGCTAACACAACTATTTTTTGTTGCCACACAAAATCCTGTATCTTTTTAATCCGTTTGGTGCAAACCATATCTTTGTATATTCATTCATTTTCGAAGTATTCATTTTTAAATTTCATCCTAACTTTTGAATCACCCGATAGTTGCACTAATATAAGCTATTAAAACAAAAAGTGGCATATTTAATTCTCTCGTTATTACACTTTCTTTTAAGAAATTATTATACTTCCATAATTTTAAATAGAAGAAACAAAAATAAAGTACCATAGAAAATCGTTAATTACATATTTCCTTAAAATTTCTATCGCAAAAAACTATTTTGTTATGTAAAAATTGTATTACATATTTTCTAAAAAAATCTATACAAAAAGGCATATTTAAATCAGCTGAAAATTTGTAACATTGTACTTTTTTTTGTTAGTAATATACTTATTATTTCTGTAAGAATCTTAATATTTGATATTCTTAATATATTGTATATAGTTAAAATGATGACATATAAAAACGAAATGACAAAATATTTATTTCTCTAATTTTTATGACAACTAAACTAAAAGAAAACAAACTGTAAGTTGTTAAAATTAGGCATTTATCAAACTTTATTTTAAGACAAGCATCCATTTAAAAATTTACAACAATTGTCATGATCGAAAAAAGGATTTTCTGTTATTTAATGTGATGTCATTTATTTATATCCCTTTAGAGCCTAAAAATAAATTTACGATATTTCATAGCTTGATTTAATAGATTTATTTTTGATTAATAACGTGTCACATTATTTTCAATTTATATCCAATATTTTGTCATTGCAAGTCACCCATGAAAAAAGAAAATCTAAAGAATGAAATTGATATTATGTTGGCACAAGAATAATATTTCTCCTAAATTGTCGCAATAATTTTAGAAATCATTTAACACTAGTACGCACAGAACTTTGCTACTTGCTATATATATACATATATATATATATATATATATATATATATATATATATATATATATATATATATATATATATATATATATATACATCTATCTATCAATTTCTCACTTCATCTCTCTCTCTGTCTTAATAAGTATACACAACCACACACACACACACACACACACACACATATATATATATATATATATATATATATATATATATATTATATATATATATATATATATATATATATATATATATATATATATATATATATATATATATTGCCATTGAGGACCAGTCACTTGCGATTTTAGACATTTTGTTGAATATCTAGAAAAATACACGGGTAATTATCCTGAAACCTCAGACTTTTAAACAGGATGTGAGACGTCATATATTTCAGCAAAAAATGTTTCCTTAAATCCCATAGGGTACCGCCGAACGCCGGCCGATTGGTTAGGGCGCTGATCGTTGGTACCGGAGTTGTTGGGTTCGAATCCCACTATGGCATGGATGTTCGTAGCCGTTCGGAATCGGCTTTAAGCAGTAGGTCCCGGTCTCATTAACCCTCGAGTGCAAAACAGTAGACCGTAGCGCTCCAAACCAAACCAAACCCATAGGGTACCGTCAACGCAAGAAAAACGAATATGCTTTGTAGAACCCTGTAAAACGTAGTGTATGGAAAAAGTTGAAACTTTAGCACATGATTAAGATGCATCTTGTAATAATCTGTGTTCATTGAAATAAGGATAGTAATGCTAGTGGAAAATTTTTATAAAAACAATCCCAAATTTCAGCAACTGTTTTCATATAATTTACAGAATTCTCAATATCAAATAATGCTGCTTTCAGGCCGCATGTCAAAAAAACCTTGTACACAATATTCTGCAACCGGAATTAAAAAAATAATAAATATTGGATAAAAGAGGAGCAGGTTTACTAAATAGTTTACATGCGCAAATGCAATTAAAATATAATGTGCATAATGTATTAGCTAAATGTATAGAGCTACTTTTGTGAAAGTCCCAAACACAAACACACACACACGCATATATATATGTATATATATATATATATATGTATATATATATATATATATATATATATATATATATATATATATATATGTCAGGATAAAAATATAGAGTAATTTAAGAGATTTAATTAGGGATTCTTTTAATGGGAGTAACGCGCCTCGCGTTACTAGTCACATAAATACGGCTCATAAATACGGCTCACGCGCAGTGATAGAGAGAGAGCGATAAGCAATTACTATAGGCAGACGTGGCTCCTCGAAGTAGTGAATACTGCCTTTGTTTGCAGTTGGGCGCCAAAATGAGACGCCATTGTGAATAGCGTGTGAAATGGATTAATAAAGATATGAAGCTGATGTCAGGACTCTAGTGTGTTTACTCGGACCATGTCAAGAGTCGGTAGGACCATGAACCTTTGTGGATAAAATTATTTGACTTGATGTACATTCTACTTTGCGTGAAAAGTGTTTTCTTTTTTGGAGATGGACAACAAAAGCCGAGATGTCTCACGAACTATGCGGATGACAATAAATTGAACTGATGTACATTCTAGTTTTGCGGGAGAATCCTTTTCATGTTGGACTTGAGCTAGACTTATTTCGCTGCATGAGATTTGACCTGTTTCTTTGGAATTGACACCACTAGAAGATGCTCAAACGTGAACAATTATATCCAGGATCATGGCTTCCATCCGCCGTCTGCAGAAAAAGTTTCGAAACATTTGTGTTCGAGAGATCCGGCCTGCTGGCCTAGCAGGGCCGCGTCGAGATTCCTATGTGCTCATTTCATCGAAGCTCCATACAACGAGCCTTCCGGATCGAAATCATAGTTTTCCCTTTAAAGCCAAGCAAGAACTCTTCACGACGAGTACAATATTAAATTTCAGCAAATTAATGAAAAAAAAATTCTACAAAAACTTACTGCTTGACATTTGTATTTTCGGCACATAAAGGTAAAATTAAATTTTTTTAACAGAGCATTTTTAAAAAAATTCATCAATTAAAATTTCAGTATAAAAAATTATAATAAGACTTTTTATATACGAAACTTTTTTTCAAATGTTCTTTTGTGTATTTGTATTTCTAGAATTTATAGTTTGAAATTTTTGTTCTTGTAAACATACCTAAATTTGTTTAAATTAATAACATTTCTAGACATGTGATAATTCTTAAAAAAATGATTCTGGTTGTTTTCCTTTTTGATTTTTAATATTGAAGAAGTGGTTAAAATTTACTTATTTGGTGTTTTATTAACATGATGTTTGGTTGAATTTTGATTAATGAAATGAAAGGATTGAAATATTGTGCACTGTAAAACTTAATCATTTAAGAATAATTTTTGGCTTTTATATGTTAACAGAGTTGAATTTTAATAATTTGCTTAGGAATTGAAAATTTTGATTTTAGAGAAATTTGATTATTCTATGATTTTATCACGTAGAAAAGGCCACCTACATGGGCAAAACTTTTAACTGAAGAGAAAAATTATTTTATTTTAAGCGCTCGTGATTAAAAATTCTATTATTTTTATCCATAAAAATGTGAATCGTCTGTGACCTTGGTCGGAAGCTAACGAAATTGTACGAGTTGTAACTTCGAATCACGGCAATCCGAAACTGCATCCTTTTGCTGCTTTAGCGCATAAATTACTGCTTCCGATAACGTTAAATCTTTTATTTCCTTGTTAGGACTATTGCAAAAAACTGTGAATTCTTAATTCTTATGACGTGGCATTTTCGGTCTGAAGTGAGTTGCAATCGAACTGAGATGATGTTTTGACTACTTTTGCTGAGTGAGGTTTTGTTTTTAAAGAACTGATCTGCTGATTACGAACTTTAACTAGAAATATTTTGATATTTATGGGCTATTTTATATTCATTTCTTATATTTAACTAGATTTGTATTTAGTCGTTTTTTTTAATTTTTGCTTTTATTGAGTGGTATGTAAAGAAGAATATTTTTCTCATTGTGAGGGGGGGGATATACTGGGGATTTATAGAATGTTGTTGAAATTTTTGAAATTGTGTTTTGATTTAATTATGATATTAGTATTACATAAATTGTTTTTTTTAACTGAAGATGTTTTGATGCACCATGAAGATGTATAACTAATTTTGTTCATCTATGGAGTCAATTTTATCGCTGATTTTGACATAAGAACTAATAATGACATGATGTTTTGAATTTTGTTTTATATTAATTAATTAAGGTTTTTGATTGTGCTGTTGTTATAATTAAGTTGATTTTTGCTATTATTATATTTTTGATAATTAATTTTAATTGCCCAGGGAGTTTTCTGTTCTAAATTTAATATGCCCAGGAAGAAAAACATCCCCAATCAAACCTACTACTTTTTCCATTAGGAAAATAAACCTAATGACATTAAAATTTATGACTTTGTAACCGAGTTGGCCTGGATGAAGGTTCCCAGCCAGAAAACACCCAGGTTTTTTTCCCTTTATACAGCCCTAGGTCCCGTCTAGGAGTGTGTACCCTAAGTGCCACTCATCACACATGACAGGATTCTGGCCTTGTCATGAGTGTGTGTTGACATGGAATGTCACCCACCAACAGCACGTCTTCTGCTGGGGAAGACAAAAAACCCTACACAAACAGACACAATCAAGAATCACACACCTGTTTTAAACAAAATGTATACACTATTGTAACTACTATATTGCTTTTTCTTACTTTTGCCACATAATGAGTGATTTTCATTATGACACCTTTTTTACTTTTGAGATTATAAGTTACTGAATAATTTTTGAGAGAATTACCATGATGAAATTTTGTTATAATATTATTTTTGGAATAGATTGAAGTTGTCGACATATGATATATTTTGTATTTTGATGAACCAACGAAGTATAAAAAAATGAAGTGAAATTTTGTAATTAAATCAGATTATGATGTTTTCTGACAAGAGATCTCAATACAGTGTACATTGTTATCAAACCTAGGTTCCTTTTTGATTTTTATTTACTTTTTTACTGTATTACATATTATACTACTACTGATTGTGATAAGAACTCAAGGACATTACTCAATACTGTTGGACTGTGCTATAAGAGAAACTAATTTTAAACTCATCTGTTTTGCTTTCACCATATATTAGTGATATTTTGATATTGTGTTTTTTTATCTCTTATTATACTCATACTGTTAATGTTATTTTTGGAAGCTCCTAAGATTATTTCACTCAAGGTGTTCTTCTATAACCAATATATTTCTACTCCTAACATATTTTATTCATATTTAACCATATATTCCCAAGTTCATGTTCTTTTTACAATTGTATAATGTGTATGATTTTCAGAAAATATTTTTGTGTTTTAGGTAATTGTGTAAAAGACTTTAATCATTTTATAGCACCATCATGGGGTGATTTTTACTACTTTTGAAATTTTTGTCAGTTATTATAACAGTGTTATTTTGTGAGGGAGCCACCTGCTCTGAATTTAAGTAACTTAAATTTATTATTTTTGGGGATAATTAATTAGATGTTTTTTCAAACGTTTAGGGTCCTCTGGGGACTTCCTGGTCAGGAAGGGCCCTCCTGTCTGTGCAGGCCTTCAGAGGGAGGGGGGAAAGTTGTCAGGATTAAAATATAGAGTAATTTAAGAGATTTAATTAGGGATTATTTTAATGGGAGTAACGCACCTCGCGTTACTAGTCACATAAATACGGCTCACGCGCAGTGATATATATAGAGAGAGCGATAAGCAATTACTATAGGCAGACGTGGCTCCTCGAAGTAGTGAATACTGCCTTTGTTTGCAGTTGGGCGCCAAAATGAGACGCCATTGTGAGTAGAGTGTTGGTGATTTGAAATAAAGATATGAAGCTGATGTCAGGACTCTAGTGTGTTTACTCGGACCATGTCATATATATATATATATATATATATATATATATATATATATATATATATATAGGAAAATGGATATTTTAACTTTTATATTATTTAACTATTTTTTCTACCTGTATTTCCACCAAATGCTAAGAATAACCTACCAAGTTTATTATAAAGTATAAAAGGCATTAGATATATAAAGCCACTAAAATATTTAGGAACGTTTTCAGTAATGCTCCATTTGAAATGTATGATAATTACTAATTTTTAAATTACTAAGATTATTCTGTGAAATTAAAATAAAAAGTTTTGCATGCATACATTGATATTATTATATTCAATTTTCAAAGAGTTATTTAAAAATATATTTTATTTATTTTGAAAGTATATTATACCACCTAAAATCCATCTCTATTATAAATATACTGACTTTTCACAGCTGAAATTATAATAAACCTTATATACTGTTCAGTAAAAGTTCCAGAAATAAAGTGTATTAAAACTGAATTTATAAAGTTTTAATAAACAATGTTATGTGGATGGCGCAGTAAAAACTTCTACATTTTACAGCTAAAATATTTCAAATTTGAGATAGTTGATTTAAATATGGCTTTTTAGACTATATTACATTTTCTTATGTAAAAAAAGTTTTGGTCGTGGATTTCACTAGCTGCATGTAAAAGTCTCTTGAATCTTTTGAAGAATCTACAGGAAAAATTGATTGTGTAAAAAAAAGTAACAACTATGCTTAACAGAAAAACATAATTAATATTTTATTTCATAAATACAATGATTTGAAATATTTATGGAATGTATTTCAAATATAAATAGCTCATTTAATCTATAGTAATACTGAACTGAGAAAAATCTCCAAATATGTCAACTACGTTTGTTAGCCGACAAATGTGAAGAAACTGATAATTTTTAGAGAAATATGTATTTAACTATTATTGCAATATTGATATTGATTCAGTATCTTTAATGAAGGTTTCCAAACTATTAAATAAAATTTTAAGAAATTATATATGTTTCAAAATTTTTAAATGTTGATGCCAGAAGAGTATATTATTTTAGAATAAGTAGGATAGACCGGGGCACCTTGGGACACTTTTCAGTTAAACATTTTTATGAATTTGTTTTAAACCTAATTGAAAAAAATAAGTATGCATGCATATATTGTCATCATATCTGCTTCTTATAAACATTAAACCTACTTAATATCTCATTTAGTTAAAGAGTAATAAAAGAAATAAAATACCTTTCCAATGTCCCAACCTGCCCCACTGTATGGGGTAGGTTGGGACACTAAACAACAAATACAAAATACTGTTCAAATTATTTTTATTAACTGTTATAAAAGAGAAATAGCTGAAAATTGTTCAAGTTAATACATTTTTTAACAAATCTTATATTTGCAGCTGATTCAAGCATATTAGCATTTACAGCAGAATACTTTCTGTTTGTTTTTCTTGTTCTCACCATTTTTTTTCTGAAAAAAAAAAGATTAATAAATTAATATTTTGACATGTTAAATCAATTAAAAATTAGGCACCAAAATATTAATTATTTTGCTTGAATTGATATTTGTTTACACTTTTTAAAATGTCCCAAGGTGCCCCATCTATGTGTGTCCCAACCTGCCCCATTTTACATAGTATCATGCTAAACAGATAAAATAATCCCTATTTTATTTCATAAATACAAAGATAGATTGAAATATTTATGGTATGTATTTCAAATATAAATATCTCATTTCATCTCTTATTAATACTGAACTAAGAGTTACCCAGATATGTGAGCTACTTTTGTTAGCTGACAAATGTGAAGAAATTGATCATTTTTATAGAAAAATGTATTTAACTATTAATTGCAATGTGGATATTTATTCAGTGTCTTTAATGAAGGTTGCTAAAATTACGAACTATTAAATAAAATATAAAATTTAAAAAAAGTATAAAAATTTTTAAATGTTGATGAAAGAAGAGTATATTATTTTAGAATGCGTAATATAAAAATTTAGATGAAAAATGAACTAATAATCTAAAGCTACAATATCCAGATATACTCCTGTTTTATTGGATACTCTTTTAATTGTAAATCTCATAAATTCACATTAATTAAATTAAATTATAATTCTAGGCAGGACACATTTTTTTATTAATAACTAAAATGGCAAATCAAACATCCTAAATAGTGAAAGGAAATTAACATTTTTAATTCCTTTTAAAAGAAAGTTTGAATTTCTTGAAAAGTTTTGAATTAAAAATTTGAATAGTTAGTGCAACTTCTATCCCAAAATATCTCTAACGTTATTAATTTAATGTTAATAAGTCCAATTTTGTTTTTCTTCATAACACAGTTTTACATTTTTTTACTAGATGAAGGCAAATAAGCAATTTTAACCACTGACAATGTATCACATATTTAGAAATTTATTAAAAGCTCTAATTAGTATTTACATAGCTATAAAAAATAAAAAATTATAAATCCGCAATTACATTTAAAGGCAGAATTAGATAAAAAAATTTG
Source organism: Pardosa pseudoannulata (assembly GCA_032207245.1). Lineage (NCBI taxonomy): Eukaryota > Metazoa > Arthropoda > Arachnida > Araneae > Lycosidae > Pardosa > Pardosa pseudoannulata. Next base: position 110,438,951 of record CM063508.1, on the reverse strand, counting down.
AAGTTTTGTTAAAATTGGACTGACAATCTAAAGTCAATTTCCGATTAGAGTTAAATTGTTTTACTACTTCATATCATTTAAAAGAATCTTTTAACGAATAAGTAACTTTGACGACATTAGTATTTTGTTTACTTGTATGGTTAAATTCTGTACTACAAAGGAAATATATGTCAGGAATATAAAGGTATATTATAAACTAGAAGTTAACAAGAAATCTTAATTAATGAAGACATACAATATATTATTTATTATTTTTTTCCACATCAAATATTTTTTAGAATAGATTGTTTGATTGTTTATTTAGCTAACGAAATGTGTATAGACTAGAAAATAAATTAGATTAAACTTCAACGTATCTTTTCTAAGTTATGTAAACAGGAAGAGACAACTGAAAGACATGCTTGGGATAATAATAAAAACCCATCTTTTGTGGTTTTAAAAACTTAATTTCCTGATATATTGCAGCTCCGGAAAACCTACTTTACACATTGATCGTAAATGAAAAACGTGCTTTGAAAAGAAACTAGAGTCACGAGTTCTGTCAAGAGAGAATTTTATTCCTTTGTCAGTGTAAGCAAAGTGGGACCACCGGAAACAGAGCTTCAGATAACACTCAAGGAAAGAAACTTCAAGATTAATTAAATAAAATGTAGGGAGGGCGTTAGTTGAAAATTGCGTAAAACTGACTAGATGAAAATTGCACAAAGTCTTTGTAAAATGAAAATTTCGTTTTTGATTTACGAATTTTGTAACTTGCTTCAGAAGAAAGCATCTTATTAGGGTTTTTTACTTTATTACATATAGTGACACTCATAGATTGTGAGGTATTTTAAAATTCATTTTGCTATCTAATTCAGTTTCTGAAACTAATTAATAAAATATTATATGAATGAAGTACTTTATTTAGACGTTTTAAATTCTTTTATATGTGGCTTTGTTGAGACATGTTCAAATAAAGGATATTGATATTTGACAGAAAACGTATATGGGGAAACATTTAGCTATATAAAAATACTTTTAAATTTTAAAAGCCATCAAAAGAGTTTTGATCTAGAAGTCAAAAAGAAAGATTAACCTGAACAATGTAAGTCACAGATATGAAGGTGAAATAAAATATTTTTTTCTTCTTGGCCATATATTTTGTATGAAAATTTATATTTACAGGAAAGGGAGTTAGCATGCAGAATTTGTATCAAAGAGAAAGTAGATAAAATTTCAATGCATCGTTTTTAAGCTAAAAGATTTTGTTAAATTCTTAAACAGGAAGAGATACCTGAAGTACATATATAAATGTGACTAAAGTGAAAATACATATATAAATGTGAATGAATATAAAGTACATAAATAAATATGAATGAAATGAGAGTACATATATAAATATACATGTACATATATATTTATATATGTACTTTACATATGTACTTTTGCACATATAAATAAAAAGTACATATATAAAATGACTGAAATGAAGTACATATATAAATGTGAAATAAAATAACTCTTTTATCTTGGCCATATATTTTGTATGAAAAATAATATATACAGGAAACCGAGTTAACATACGTAATTCGTTTTAGCTTGAAAGTATATTAGATAAAATTTCAATTCATCGTTTTTAAGTTAAAACCTTTTGTTAAGTTCTTAAACAAGAAGAGATAACTGAAGTATTTGATGAGGATAATAATAAAAGCCCATCTATTACATTTTTGAAAATAATTTACTGATTTTACTGTTGTAGTTTTGGGAAACGCTTGTTCTCAACTGATCGTAAAAGAAAAATGTATTTTAAAATTAAACTAGAGTAACGAGTTCTGCTAAGATAGATTTTCATTTCCTTCACACTGTTAGCAACGCTGGACAAAGAGAAGTGGATATTTAGGTTCCACTCAAGAATATAAACTTTTAGAAATATGTAATAAAATTAAAGGAGTAGATATTGAGCAAAAAGTATCTGAAGTCATGGTAGTACGTCAATTTCATTTTCCATTTAAGAAATTTACAACTTCCTTCCAAAGATAATATATTTTTGTGAATTGCTACTTTATTAGATCTAATGATAGCCAGTGATTAAAAATTGTTTTTAATAGATCTGATAAGCTCAGTTAACTTTCTAAAAATAAATTGTAAGGGAGTACATACATGCATGTTTTTTTTCATTCTTTAATTTCTATTTTATCTTTTTAGAGAAACAGCTTCAAGTATAGAAAATTGCCTATCAAATACAAAACTTATACTATGTCCATAGTATGTTTTACGTATATGGTTAAATAAAAATACATTTAAGTTTTAATAGTTAGAACAAAGAAACACAAACAAGATGTGTTAATCTTAGTATTAAGCTTAAAAGTGAAATACATAAATTCTGCTATCTTCCAAGATAAATATTTTCCTGAAATTGATTTAAAAGAAACATAGTTAGCTTACGACATTTTCATCTGCTAAAAAGTATATCAAATAAAATTTCAGCATCTCGTTTCTACACTGAGAGCTTCACAAAGATTTAAGAGAGGAAGAGACAGCTGAAGTACTTGTTTAGGATAATAATAAAAGACCATCTTTTGTGTTTTTGGAAACTTAATTTCCTGATATGTTGCAGTTCCGGAAATCCTCCTTTACACATTGATCGTAAATGAAAAACGTGCTTTGAAAAGAAACCAGAAGCCCGAGTTCTGTCAAGAGAGATTTTTATTCCCTTGCTACTGTAAGCAACACGGGACCAAGAGATATAGTGCTGTAGATTCCACTCAAGAAAGTTCGAGTTTAATTAAATAAAAAGTGCAGAGGAGCAGTGGATCTTGTGCGAAAACTGTGTAAAGCCTCTATAGCAAGCAAATGTCGTTTTGCATTTACGAAATTTGCAACCTGATTGCGGTAGAAACATCTTCCTATAAAGTTTTTAAATTTATTACATCTTATGACAGGCAAAAAGGGCTTATCTATTCAAAAAATACGGAATCGTGGTTTTTTAATATACACAATTCACATGTCTGCAAATAAATCACAAGGGATACTAAAATAATTTAATATTAAGTTAAAAGAATTACTGTTATGCTATAACACACCTCATTCAAGTATACTATGTCCATATAAACTCATAAATCTATGCTCATGTAAACTTATACTATGTCCATAATATTTTCATTACGTAAATGGTTAAACTCAGAACTACATAAAAATACCTTTAAGTTTTAATAGTTAAAAAAAACACAAACAAGATGTAAAGAAGTGTTAAGCTTAAAAGTAAAATACAAATATTCTGCTATCTTCCAAGATAAATATTTTCCTGAAATTTATTTAAAAGAAACATAGTTAGCTTACGAAATTTTTATCGGCTAAGAAGTATATCAAATAAAATTTCATCATCTCGTTTGTACGCTGAAAGCTTCACAAAGATTTAAGAGAGGAAGAGACAGCTGAAGTACTTGTTTAGGATAATAATGAAAGACCACCTTTTGTGTTTTTGGAAACTTAATTTCCTGATATGTTGCAGTTCCGGAAATCCTGCTTTACACATGGATCGTAAATGAAAAACGTGCTTTGAAAAGAAACCAGAAGCTCGAGTTCTGTCAAAAGAGATTTTTATTCCCTTGCTACTGTAAGCAACAGGGGACCAAAGTTGATAAGGGTTGATAAGGGTTGACCAAGGACCACGGTGCTGTAGATTCCACTCAAGAAAGTTCGAGTTTAGTTAGATAAAAAGTGCAGAGGAACAGTGGATCTTATGCGAAAACTGCGTAAAGCCCCTATAGCATGTAAATGTCCTTTTGAATTTACGAAATTTGCAACCTGATTGCTATGAAAACATATTCCTATGATTTTTCATTTTATTACATCTTACGATAGGCAAAAATGGCTTATCTGTACAACAAAATAAGGAATCGGGTTTTTTAATCTACACAAAACACTTGTCTGCTAATAAATCGCAAGGGATACTAAAATCGTTTATTATTAAGTTAAAAGAATTACTGTTATATTATAGCAAACACCATGGAAGTATAAATCAGAAATTAAATTCCTTATCAAGACAAAATATAATTAATAATGTTTATTTTTTACTTAAATATGTACATATATATTTTCAAATTAATTAAAGGAAGTTTAAAAATATTTTTTAAATCATTTAATACTTGTTTCTTTATCAAATAATATATGTTAGACATATTTTCTGGGAAATATAAATTAATTAAATTATCACTGCTTAATGATACAAATTTGATCTCTTTTTGTTTTACTATTTTTTAAAATTAGTTTTATAAATAGAGCTAAATATTTATATAACTATTTAAAATGTGTTGCGTTTATTTCAAGTACTGATATGTGTATGAATAAATTGATGTTAAGATCAATATATATGTTTATATAATTTAAATTATTAAAAACATTTCACGTTATCAAAAGAACTTTTTCGTATTTCCTTACTTTCTGTAGAGACCACATGTATTATTTTAATTATATATTCTATTTTGAAACTTTTACATTGTATTAATCTAACTAAATATTTAAAATAGTGATAGATTTTACTAAATATAACAATTATTAGAAAGAGAAAATAAATATATTTACCAAAACAACAAAGAATTTCACATTTAAAAAGAAATGTTCTATTAAAAATGCAGTATAAAAGGAAATAATCAAAACATTCATATTTAAGACTTCTTATAACTCTATTAAAAAGTTTCTTCTAAATCCCTTATGTAGTCTTCGAGGTTTAACTCTCAATCAGTGTACCATAGGAAAATATACAATAAAAACGAAAAAGACCTAAAACGTATATATTTACCCAGGCGGAGAACAAAATCAAAAGGAATGAGAAATTTTATTAATAATCAACACTAAAAGAATGGATAATAATAATGAAAAGCAAACTGGTCCACCTTGGATAAAACAGGATGAATAATTCGAAGCAATGTTACATCGAGAAGATATGATTGTGAGAAATGCGTATAGGGTAAAAGACAACATGCTTTTAGAAATTAATTTATGAATGAGTTCTCAATTTTGCTACACCACTGAAGTATAAATTAAAACATAGACCGTCTGCATCAGTGACACCACTTTTACAGGAGAAAGGGTGATAAAAATGTACAAGGGAAATAGCAATAATATGTGGGGAACTGAATGAGAAAATCATATAACAAACTTCTTCACAATGAAACCCATCTTGAATGCAAATCTTCCAGTTATAGTAAATTTAAAACACGGCTGTCACACATGAATGAAACCCTTTAATAGTTGGTCAGATACCTACTTAGAGGCTATACCTACCCTAACTTCAAAGACGTCCTGCCTAATGTCCTCACACTGAATTTCTGCCAGTTCGATCCCCATGGAACCCACATATGCTTTATTCCAACTCAACTTAAAAGCCTGAGAACTAAAACGATTCGAAAAGGCTTGAAAGATAGAATAAGTTGCAAAATATTAAAAAAAAAGTTAAATGCCAAAATGTTTCCAAAGTGTCTTTTCCCCAGAAATTTGACTTCTGATTCAAGATCCCAAAAGAATGGATCTCACTCAGTATTGACTGCCTTCAGCCTGGTACCCGTTGAGTTAGCTTCAACACTAAACACCTTGCTATAAGGATGATATCAGTGGTAGTTTAACAGAATATACTACTAAGAAGTGCAGCTAAAAGACTTCCCGGTTATGCATAGCTAACTCTGATAAACTCGCAAAGGAATTAAATATTCCATGTGCAAACACCCACTAATTGATTGTTTTCAGAGAATCAAACAACCATACATAAGTGGAGACAGTTTGAATAGATTAAATGGATATTTAAACACTGTTACATTAAGTAATTCTGGTTGAAAATCTCCCTTGTCAAAATTAATAACTTTGCAAAATTTAACATACATAGTTGTGTCTCTTAAAATGAGCATACTAATAGAATTCTTCTCATTTATTATTAAGAACATCTCAGGGATTATAAATGTTATTATAAGGATTTGTAATCCATTGTATCAAACAATATTGCCATGTGGATGCAAGTACTGGTTGCACACAATGAAGAGTCATGTTAAGAAATAACACCGTTTATTAAATGCTAAGCTACATAGCTAGTACTCGAACAACAACTGCCTCTCGCAGTTTTAACACAGGGTTTTGTATTGTAGCAGAATATTCTAGATTGATGTTAATGGTATAGAAAATTTGCATATTTTAGAAGTTTTCTTGACTACTTAAAAAACCAACATAAAAGCCAACAAAGCCAACAAAAGCTTTGCCAACAAAGACAACATAAAATTACTGAAATAAATTTCTCTCGAACTTGAGACCTTGCGGTTCGTAGCTTACGACTTCAACCATTGTGACATGGAGCTCGTCAGAATCGGTTGAAATGTGGCAATAAGAAAGGAAACTACAATATAACGAATGTCACCAAAGGTTAGTCATAAGCGCTAGTGGTCAAAATATTATTTAATTATTTTACAAATTCTGGACAGCTAACGACTAAGCCATATATTCAAGGGCTCTATAAACTATTTTTAACAGCTGAGAAAGCACAACACAATTATTTAAAAATTCAAAAGAAATTGGATGACTAGAGTCACACAGAACACAGTCCGGTGAATTCACCTCTTCAATTCTGTAATGATGGTCTTGTCAACCATCGTGTCCAGTCCAACCCCTAAAAAGGACCACTGCCGTCTTTCTCGGAAAAGGCGAAGAAGTTCTCTCTTCCCTCCAAATCCTGCATATCTTATTTGTCGCACTCATGTTCAACCCGTTCGCAACCACCTCCTCGTGGACCCAACGCAGCGATTCCACTCTTATCAGCCCATCGTCGCCTCTTCGAGAAGATCCCCGTTTGATATTGAGAGACCAAAGTCATGTATGCATAATCGAAGATCTGAACTTTTTATTTGAATTTTTAAGTGCTAGATTTAATTACTAGATGGAATCAAATGGCAAAGGTTTTCTCCATGGTCAACTCGTTTAACATTTCAGTGCTGGTCTTCAAGAGGTTAAGAATTTTCTTAAGAGTCAGATTAACAAGCAATTTGAATGTGTGAAATGAAGGAAGGCAGTTTATGTATTGATATGTCAATACTTCTTTTTTAGATAGTGTATCAGCCTTTTCATTGCCCCACATTCTGCAATGGGCAGGAATCCACTGGAAATGAATACTTTGTGCCAATGTCCAAATCAAAGCCTATAGTTTAATATTCATTGGGATATATTTTGATTATTCAATAAAGATTGTAGCGTACTGTTACAAGCTTCTGTAACTGTTTCTAGATTTTACAAGTGAAGCCAGCTGACTATGCGACAAGATGACGGCTCTTATAAAAGAGTGACTACAAACAGATATCTGTTGAATTGCCACTGCAGTAGCTTCAATTTCATAATTGAAGGCAGTAGTAAGAGGACCCATTGGTAAGTAAAAACAAAAAGGGCTCACAAAGAATACCTGCTTCAGCACAGTGTGTTCTCTCTAACATGCAATCATCTTTGACGATTTGCAATCACTCATTTTCAGGATAATGAACCTCAATAGTCTCCATTGTTAAAGATCTTTATTGTAAATCACTCATTTCGTTTTTAACCATTTTTGTGTAAGACCAAGATTAATATACATATTCAGATAATCTATAGGGCAAGGAGCAGGAGTAAGATTAAATAGACTCTACTAAAATTTAAAGAAATACGATTCCCCCCGGGCAGATTGGATAACTCCAATGTAAGTGTAAAGATTTCTATTGATCCTATTATTACAGTTCCTCTAGATAGAGGTGTAAGATAAACGTAGAAGTTTTAGATATAATAAATCACATTTGTTTTAATAAAACCGGGAACAGGTTCCAAGTTGTTTAAGAGTTACATTACGAGAACTGTGGTGTCTTCACAGCCCCAGTAACAATTCGCATAGCGCAACAACAATTCGCAGTAACAATTCGCATAGTAACAATTCGCATTCTGTAAAACCTCGAGGATATTAACCACATTCTCCAGAAACGTGATGAGGATCTCGAAACAATAACAATTGGTTAGATATATAATTTATAAGTAGTTAACAATATCTCTCATCTGTAGCCCCACCTCGAACAAAAGTTTTAAAACAGAAAGTCTTCTTACGGATTTGTTATTTCAGATTTTCTGCATTTCTCCCATTTAAGTGAGAGGATAAAGTGTGCAACCCAAGTATTTAGTAGAACCATTTTCTTTAATATCTACACTTATATATAATATATGTTCAATATAAGAAAAGTATGCACATGTTACAGGACACCATTACTCATACTATTTATTATACATATTTAAAATGACATTGATATATTTAAGATATGACATGTAAGAACAAATAGGCTTTAACTATAAATTCTTGTCTCATAACATTGTATCAGAGTATTAAAAGTAAAAATATCTGCTTGAGCATAATTAAGATATTTTATATAAGGAAAATTTCTCTGGAATATCAGTAAGAAGAAAGATGCCTGAATCTGCATTATAATCTTCAATTTCTAAAATATTCTGATTTTATATTGATATTTCAACTGAGTAACTATACAAAGTTTTGTTACATTCTTAAAACATTAAAAAAAATATATAAATTCTTAAGATTACAAAAAAGAAGGATGTAGACATTGTTAACATTTGGGTACTAAAACGTCGGAACAGATTTAAAAGACAGCCGACTCTTGTCAATCTTTAAAAGATTTCCCTAGGGATTCTGTTATAAATTTAACGGAAACTAAACTAAGAATAAGAAAGCTTCAACTAAGACTAACAAACTAAAGTACTTATAAATCAAGTCTCTTGGAAAAAATAAAAAAGAGTAGAGTTGAAGGATATAGTTATTATTTGCTGATAAAAAACATAAAAAGGTAAATTTTGGTAATGGAAATTGAGACTTTATGGTTCAGTTTTTTGTTCTAATTTCTTTCAAAAAGACGCGTAGGCAGATATATATTTTGAATTATACTTAAATTTACTAATCGTAAAGTGAGACTATTTTTGTGAAAACAAAATTATGCAATTAAGATAAACGCATAACACGTCATATGTGATTTTTAGATCACATTTTTTTAACTAATTGTTTTTCACTTGCGTTTACCAATGCTAATCTTATCGGGTCTATATAACTAAAAATAAAATTTATACATACGAAAAGATCTAAATTTCGCACATCTGTAGCGGTAAAATAAATAAAAGTTTTTCTGCGCTTCACTGATTTCTTTTTCCAGGAGAACGAAAAAAATCAATTATTTCTTTTTTCTTTCAATGAACTTCTTCACACATTCGCATGTATAAAGTGCTCCATCTGCTAAAGAAAGTGTAATATACTTACATAACAAACTAAAGGAAGTATTGCTTTTCATCCGTAAATTAGATTGGAATAATTGAAATAAGAAAACTTTTCAAACATCTGAGTCAAAAGAGAAATTACTTTACTAATTTAGGAATAATACTTTTTTATGCATCGGAAAAAGTCAAAACATGTATTTAGGTTATATATAAATATTTAATATTAATTTCCGCATAAAATAATCTTGTTCCAGTTATTGAATATTAAATATTACAGTTTATATCTCACAACCTAATAAATGTATTATTGAAATTCACAAGCTTTAAAAACTAGTTAATTCTTAAAATTTGCAATTGATCATTAAATTTTACTTTCTCTTTTAAATAAATAGTAATCCTAAATTTGTTAATATCGGGTGTGTTAATTCAGAATTATTATTGGCTGCTTTCATATATCAATATGTATATTTTTGTTATTTTATATAATATATATATATATATATATATATGCATATATGTATATATATCTGTATATATATATGTATATGTATATATATATATATATATATATATATATATATATATATATATATATATATATATATAAGCAATATATTATATATTTTGGTGAATGCAAATTCAGCAAAGTACAAAAGGAAAAAAAAGGTATCGCACTCCAAAGTTACAATTTTAGCAATACAATCATGATAAATTTATTTTAGAATGCAATTATAATTATGTTGAATAATTGTGGGCTAAAATATGACTACTATCTATCAATCTATAGAAAATAGTTCCACCTCTCCAATAACTAAATTCCTGCCTCTATCGTTTTTGAGGTAACTTAAAAGACTTAGATTCACTCTCGAGTCCCCAGATAGATAAATAATATTAATTAATTAGGTATAAAATTTCGTGATCGCTCTCTATCTCTCTCTGGGGTGAGAAAATATTTTAAAGATGTGTCTTTCTCGTAGCATTCTATGCAAAACTCTTTTCTTGTAAATAATGTCCGTTGATCCACTAAATATTATTCCCGATAAATTTACCACAACGTTGGACATTAATGTTTTTTCCTTAATGACGGCACGACTGCAAACTTGTTAGGTATTTGTATTCACTAAATTCATTTCAAACGATAAAATGCGTATATCTATGAAAAACAAGAAAACTCGTTAAAGGATATGATTACACACTGATCAAAAAATAGGGGAACAAGGAAAAAACTTAAGAAAAGCGTGTGAGACAGTATGGTCATAGCGTATGGACAGTATATGTGTTGGTGTAAAATGAATAGTACACTTGTTTTTTATGCTCAATACAGAAAATAATAGGTAAAAAATTGTAATTAAGTTTTAATTCATTCAAAATATAGGAACAAAATGAAAAGATATTTTAGGGCAGCAATTTGTGTCAATCTCATATGACATTTAACACAGAGTGGCAAGTATGATGAGTGAAGAGATAAACCATTAAAAAATATGCCATTTATTTAACGTGCATTAAAAAAAATAACATTATACATTGCTCCACTAGCAATAAAATAAGATTAGAGTGAAAAACCTACACAGGGAATCAAAATCAACCGTCAGAGTCAGCCCACAGAAACTACAATTATTGTTTATATACAACTGGGCTGACCAGATACACGTGTAAATTTGCATAAACTAAAATACATACAAAAGACTTAATACACACAGTAACTAAATAAAAATATCATTACAAATGATGAATAGTAAAGACCGTTTACAATCTCAAAGCGTCGAAAATTGGATACAATTAACATACCAATACTTAACCGCTGGTTAAGTCCAAGTAATCCTAACAATTGGGTTACATATGAACGATAAAAAAGTATTGTTTATAATCAATGCAAGATATTTAAAATTGCGTGTGGTCTCCTCGAACAGCTAACTACTCCACACCTATTTCCCATGGATGCTATTAGGTTATCGATAAGACTTTGAAGGATACTGTTCCACTCCTCGAGAAGTGTAATCTCAGACAGTAAAGGAGACCTTGTTTTCACCGCGATATATTGTCTGACATGTCCCAAACATTCTCGATTGTACTGAGATCAGAAGAGCACGATGGAGCAAGCTGGCATGCTGTAAAAGTTTCAGCTTCCAGCTTGTTCTCCACAAAACGAGCTGTATGTGGTTTTACAGTATCATGTTGGAAAACAAAGGAATCTCCAATTATTGCAGAGTAAGGTAAGAAATGAGGTTTCAGTATCTTGTCTGCATACCTTCGTCAAAGTACCATTCCAAAGGATATGCAGGTCGCTGCGCTCATCCCCCATGCTGATTCCACCTCATATCCTCCAATCAGCTTTTAGGTACTGTAACTTTCACCAAAACCCTCCATACCAAAATGGGTTGGGCGTTACATTCCAGACTGAATCGGGACTCGTCTGTAAACAACACTTGGCTCCTACTATGTTTATTCCAATATGCATGTTCAGCAGCCCATATTTTTCGGGCCGCACAGTGGTGTGAGGTCGAAGAAATGCAAACCATTGTTCTAGGTGCATAGAGACCTCCCTGATGAAGCATATTAAGTACTGTTTGGCTGGACACCCTTCATCTTGTTGCCAAGAGCAACTGCCTTTGCAGCTGAGTTGCATTGGTTGTTTTGTTTCGAGGATAACAGTATATACCGGTAATCAGTTGCTGTAGTGGTGCATGGATGACCTTCACTGGTCGACTCCCTCTTTCTTAGAATAGATTCCACAGTCTTTAAATGTCACTTCTGGTGACTCCAACAGACTCCACGACACTAAGTCTTAATATAATACACCATGCCATGGGTTCCGTATCACGTTGATGAAACATTTTTAAATCTCCTCTGCTAAAAAACAAAAATATGCAAAAAAAATCTGAGCAATGGACTTTTACAGTTACAGCAGTGAAACAGGCGTTTTTGCAACAAACCGATTTCAACTCTTATATTATTTTTAGGATTTTTGACGTCATGACTTTTGGTTTGCATATGAAGTTTTCTTCTTCTGTTTCCTGCTAAGCTTTATATTATGGATGATTTATTTTATGTTACATAGCTGTGTAAGTATTTGCGTAATTTTGTTAAAACCATGTGCTCCCCTAATTGTTTAAAACACTGCATGTATCCTCGAATTCGTGAAGAAACGTTTTGTTTCACAACTTACTTTTTTAAGTGTTCTTGTATTTCGCTATACTATTTTTGACACATGCTTTTTTTATAAATTTTATTATAAACATATAACATATCATCTAAACGCACTGTAGGATTTGTCTATTTTCTTTACAGAATTTATAGTTTTTAAACATCTTATGAGGCTAATTTGATTTTGTATAATAAAATGATGTTGAATCCATTTTTTATCTATTTAATCTATAATATTACTTACTAATAACAAAATTTAAGATTTTATCATTTTTAATATTGTTCTTATCATTGCGAGTGTGGTTTAAACGTTCTTGAAGATTATTCTTAAAGATTTTTTTTATTTCTAATAGCAAGGCAGGTTACAATTATAAAAGTAACAATTGTGGAACAACTGTACAAGTAACAAAAGTACCATTGACCGAAATCATTACCTCAGGCGTTCTCTGGCTCTCTAATACAGGGTAGTCTTGGAGTCGGAAGAACCGCGAAGTGCCCCGCATCGACGCAGATGACTTCTATTTAAAGGTTCTCCAAGGTCACATAAAGAACAAAGAGATGAGTCAAAAATGCCAATTCTATGGAGATGTACACTTAGGCAGTCATGTCCTGTCACTAAACGGAACAACGCCACTGCCTCACGTCGAGGACAATCGGGAATATTGGTGAGGTCTTCGGCACTTCAGGTCTTCAGTTTAACACGATTTGGGATTCGAATTTCATATTCAAAGCTTTTTTCCAAAAGAGCTTTTTTTAAGTGAAAACACAGTCCAGAAGCATTTGTTAGCTGAGCCTTTATAAAAAAAGATTAAAAGTATAATTAAGATTAATTAATATATAATTAAGATATAATTTTCTTAAAGATATTGGTATATTGCATGAAATCACATATATCAAAGTATAGATAACATTATATCTAAACAAAAATAACAATGTTATGTCACAGCTACGAATCCTAATTGTGTCGATGTTAGTTTAACGAGATTCTATTTTCGGAAATATGCTTGAAACGCAAGACATGCAGTGGGCTGTATCGCCATCCATAAGCATGACATAATCACTTTCCTATAGATGAGCATTGCATAGATCACTGAACAAGATAACTTATTTAAGCGATGCCAAAATAATCTTAATAACACTAAAACGAAATATAAAAAGCATTCAGACACGATTACAAGACAAAAAATAATTTTTACTATATATGAGTAAACATATAAACGATAATTAACCATTTCATTTAGAAATATGCCTGCCAAATAATGTTATATCTTTTATATAAGCAAATTTAGTTTTTCAATTAAGTAGATATATTTTATGCTGAGTTGTATTATATATTTTACTTCTGTTTGTAATACATTTGTTTAGTATTTTTAATTTTTTTAATATTATTAGAAACAAAAATCATTTTTTTATAATTTCTTTTCATTTATTATACATTTTATTAAAATAATTTTAAAACAACTTCCTCTGGAACATTAAATTTAAATACACACCCACCCACCCAAACACACACACACACACACACACACACACACACACACACATATATATATATATATATATATATATATATATATATATATATATATATATATATATATATATATATATATATATATATATATATATATATATATATATATATATATATAGAGAGAGAGAGAGAGAGAGAGAGAGATAGATAGATAGATGCTTAAATTTCTGATCTTGCCACTCATTTTGCATGGATTTATATTAGATACTTTAGAACCATGTCCACTAAGTTTAATATATCTTACGATATATAATATATAATATTATAATTATATATGTTAATATATATAATATATAATTATAATATATAGATGAACACACACATTCATTATATATATATATATATATATATATATATATATATATATATATATATATATATATATATATATTTATATATATATATATTATAATATATATATATATTATATATATATATATATATATATATATATTTATATATATATATATATATATATAATATATATATATATATATATATAATATATACACATATAGTTACATTCGCCATGTATATCGTCAAGCGGAATATATCGAATACAGAAGCAGCTCAAATAAATTTTACTTGACATTATCTAATTCTGAGTGTATACTCCGTGTAAATTTCTGAATTTGCCTCTAATTTGCATTGATTTATTGCAGATACTTCAGTACTAACCCTACTAAGTTGAATTTACCGTTAGATTAATCAGTTTTCCTTTCCAGACATTTGAAGTTAATGTTTATTACTTACTATAGATAATTTTGTAACCAGAAATCAAATTTCAAACTTTCGTTTCCTGAAATAATTTGATTCCACTCTTCGATAGATTGAAGTTATTAATGTCCCACTTGATTCGAACTGAGTTATGAAACACAATATTGCTTATGAGTCTCAAACTAGGTAGGGTTAAATAAAAATTATGAATGATCGCAGATGCAATTTTAAGTGTTGTTCTATCTGTATCATTTTATAATTTTATCAACATTTATAAGAATAATTTGTTTTAAACATTTACTGTATTTTAAATACTTTTCTGTTTAAAATAATATTCTTGTTAGTTGGAAAGTATGTTATTTAATAATCTATAAGAAAATAATATACTATTATAATTAATTAAAAGAATAGATATTTTTAATACATACAAATTCGAAGAGAAAGGAAATTTATCAAAATTTGTAGTGTTTTATCTTCGTTTGCAAATAAAAATACTTCTTCAATTATGTTTAATCTTGTTGTCTTTTGGATCCCTGCTTTAGAAATTTCTAGACTAAAAATGTGTGAATAATTGGGCATAAGTAGATTTAGTGTGTAAAAAGCTTTTATAAAAATGCTCTACAAGTGTCAAATTTTGAAGTTTCATTAACTCTTTTAGATACAAAAGGAATGCATTGCTTCTTTAGATATACATTCAATGAAATTATTTTCATCGTCAATTAGATATCTCTCTTTTATCTGAAACTCTCTATAATCTTCTTTTGGATCCCTTCTTTAGAAATTTCTAGACTAAAAATGTGTTCTGAATGAATAGTTGGGCATAAGTAGACTTAGTGTGTAAAAAATATTTATAAAACTCCTCTAGGAGTGTCAAATTTTAAAATTTCATTAACTCTTTCAGATACAAAAGGATCGCAATGCTTCTTAAGATATATATTGAATGAAATTATTTTCAACGTCAATTAGATATCTCTCGTATATCTGAAACTCTCTCTAATCTTCTTTTGAATCCCTGCTTTAGAAATTTCTAGACTAAAAATGTGTTCTGAATGAATAATTGGACATAAGTAGACTTAGCGTGTAAAAAAACATATACAAAAATCCTTTAGAAGTGTCAAATTTTAAGGTTTCATTAACTCTTTTAGATACAAAATTAATGCATTGCTTCTTTAGATATATATTTAATGAAATTATTTTCAACGTCAATTAGATATCACTCGTATATCTGAAAAGTAGACAGGAATACAGTATATGTCAAGGTACAAATAGTAAAACACACATTTTACATGTTTTTGTTTATCTCTATCCTTGTAGATATCCTTCCTATATATCTTTTGTTGATACATGAAACACAACAAGCAAAAATATTTCAAATAATATATACATTAGTTTTGGAACACATATCACCTAACTATTAGCAATAGTATTAACCAGCCACAGGTGGGGTATACTTGTAGATTGCCTTCTCGCACGATAGGGTTAGGACACCATTTTATTCAGGTAAATAATATATATCAAGGCTTTAGAATGATCACCAGGGTATTTTTCTGCAAAGTTTAGCTTATTTTAGCAAATATTACCTTCCTAGAAGTCTGTGTTTTCATTTTTCTTCACATATTCTTTAAATGAATCACTTTTCCCTCTATTGCTCATCATGAAAGAATGAATTTACCGACATTTTACTTTATCTTCATTTTATTTCCTAAATAACAAATTTATATTGCTACAATGTCCTTAATATCTGTTCCGTGTCTATATTTCATCGTAAAATAATATAATTTTTTCTCTCGGCCCTTCTCAGTAAATTCATTCACTTTGCTTGGAATTTTCATTCTTTAAAATCTTACTCATAACTGAGTGTGAGGAGCAGTTACTTTTACAGATATATTTTCCATTCTCTCAATTTTCAGTTTTAAACATGCGTGAAAACTATATAATATAAATAAATGATGAAGGAAAATATAATAATAAAATACTAAAATATATGTACTAAAATAACAAAAGTAATAAATGTAATAACATATATTCCATTGTATAGGAACAATATACATGAAAGATTAGAGAAATATCAGTTTAATTGGGGCATCTGATAATCATCATTATATATAATACACCTGGGCAGAATCTAACTGGAAAAAATTTATACATCATTCATACTTAAAGACGTATAATGAACAAAATATATATGGGCTTGTTTTACACTTCCTCTCAAAATCCTTGTGTGAATGCCATGGTAATTATAAGGAAATATAGAGACTTATCATACAACTCGAATATAAAATCTTTATTATAAAAATCCTGATTTATGGAAAAAACATTGTTTCATTTAGAATGATTTTTTAAAGATCTTTATTACCGTTCTACTTTTAAGAAAATTGTTCAGTTTGGAATTTAAAGTAGTATGTTTCAAAAACAAAACACGGACTATATACACCATAGGAAAAAAAACATAATTTGTTTACACGCAAGATACCTTTTCAAGTATGTGTATTAGAAATTAAATTTTAATATCAAATTAAAACAAAACATCTGTGTTATTCTGTAGCACTAAAATTTTAAAGGTATCTGTATTTAAAAGTTAAAAAAGACTAATGAAGATTCATTTATATTTAATACAAAAAATTAATTACTTTTAAATATAAGAAGATACTTTGTGGGTAGATAGATCTCTACTATATACACTTGATGTATATATATATATATATATATATATATATATATATATATATATATATATATATATATACATATTTATATATATATATATATATATATATATATATATATATATATATATATATATATATATATATATATATATATATATATATATATATATATATATATATATATATATAAATTAATAAATTTAAACGTTTATTAGTAATCAGGGAAAAATGTTACTCTAAATAAAACAGGACCTTATAATTGAATTATTGAACCAAAATTGGTATTTTCCATAAAACGGTTTAAGCCCGAGAAGAACTACGGCATAGTATTTTAGAAAATAATATATTCATGTCAAACTATTTTACTGATAATTAACTAATAATAGTCTAATACTCATTTTCTATATTAAAAGGATACACAGAAATATTTCGTAGTTATTTTTCGTAATAGAGCTGATAATTGTCTAATTGAATAAAAATCATAGAAATAAAAAGTTGAGATTAAAAAAATATAGAATTCTTATACTTCTATGTTGGTTTACATATAAAGAAAATATTCCACTTTTATGTATGTGTAGGATGGCACTACATATCTCTTTTCGATAGTAATTCAATCAGTTTTTTTACTGAGATTTAAGTAAAGAAGGCACTTGATTAGAGGAATAAAATAAGAAAAGAATACGTTCCATATTAGATAACCCAGAAACAAAGCTGCTGGATAAAAAAAGAAAGAAAGCACAATAGGTATAGCAACTGTATGTATTTTCTAAGAAGAACCTTTCAAGAATGTATTATTGAATTACTAATTCTATCTAGAATATTTTATGTTAAGTAGAGTCATAAAAGCGAAAGATTTTCATTGTAAATAGCCTTCCTGATATAAAAATCATGATTTCGTAGAAAGAAGTTATAAAATATAAATTTAAATGCAAATGGAGTACGAATGATTCTTACATATGCGAAGAGATAGGGAATCTTTAACATATTTCGACAAGTCTTTGACTGAAGACTCGTAATGTGTAATGGTAGGAACATGCAAACATGATTTGAAGAATACTAATAATTTAAAGCTGCATATTTTTCAGTGATGTATCTGATTTTTAACGTGTGACTACGGTCAAAATTGAGAGAGAGTTTAAATTTTAAGTACTTGTTAAAATACCAATAATGTTTAAGTTATGGAATCGAGAAGACTAATAAGTATGCCCTCCTTTATTTACGTTGATTTCAGTGCGTTTTACACGTTTTATAGTATAGCATGGGGACATTCATTGGAGAAAGGGTGGATGAAGTACAGAGAATAAAGTATACAATATAAAGTTTAAAGTACATGCCAGTTTTCACAAATTTGAATGTATCCCTTATTCTCGTGTAGATTAAGGGATACTATATTTTGAACACCATACTGTAAGGATGGTAATGTGTAATGTTGGGTGCTTACAAACAGGATTTGCAGGATATTAATAATTTTAAATTTAAAGCTGCACATTTTTAAGAGCTGTATCTGATTTTGAACGTTTGACTAGGGTCAAAATTGAGAGAGAGTTTAAATTTTAAGCACTCGTTAAGATACTAATGATATTTAAGTTATCAAATCGAGATAAATAATAAGTATGCCCTTCTTTACTTACATTGCTGTCAATGAAAGTTTTACACATTTTATAGTATGGCATGGGAACATTAGTTAGAGAAAGGGTGTGGAAAATATAGAGAATAAAGTATACAATATAAAGTTTAAAGTACATAGCAGTTTGCACAAATTTGAATGTATCTCTTATTCTCGTGTAGAATAAGGGATACTATATTTTGAACACCATACTGAAAGGATGGTAATGTGTAATGTTGGGTGCTTACAAACAGGATTTGCAGGATATTAATAATTTTAAATTTAAAGCTGCACATTTTTAAGAGCTGTATCTGATTTTGAACGTTTGACTAGGGTCAAAATTGAGAGAGAGTTTAAATTTTAAGCACTCGTTAAGATACTAATGATATTTAAGTTATCGAATCGAGATAAATATTAACACTAAACATACCAACACTTAATACATACCTATTTCTACCATAGCGGGTCAAATGACCGGACTTTATTTTTTCTGATTATAAATGTATGAAATATGAAAATTGGAAGGAAATAAACAAATAAACTTTATTATAATTAAACAAAATTGTATAGTGTCAATTTTTATGTATTGCAAACACAAAGAAGAAGAATTTTTAATTCATTTCCCATCGCATTTTTTACATAAATCTTATGGGTCATTTGACCCGTTATATGGTATGTTTAGTGTTAATGCCCTTCTTTACTTATATTGCTGTCAATGAAAGTTTTACACATTTTATAGTATGGCATGGGAACATTAGTTAGAGAAAGGGTGTGGAAAATATAGAGAATAAAGTATACAATATAAAGTTTAAAGTAATGCTATATGACACAAATTTGAATGTATCATTTATTCTAGTGTGGAATAAGGTATACTTTGATATTTTGAACAATATACTCAAAGGAATCCGCTTTCATTAATAATACTCTAAAGACGACTTATCTGACCATTATCAATAAATAAAGATAGCAGATAGTGCTATGTTTAGCCAATTCTGATTAATTAGCCCTATAACATGTCAGCTCTAAGGAGAGACTTTAGTGACTGTCCAACAACATCAATTCCTATTGAAATCGCCGAAAGCTGGCCGATTGGCTAAGGCGCTGGTCGTTGGTACCAGAGTTTGTGGGTTCGAATCCCACTATGGCATGGATGTTCGTAGCCGTTCGGAATCGGCTTTAAGCAGTAGGTCACGGTCTCATGAGCCCTCGTGTGTAAAACAGTAGACCGTAGCGCTCTAAACCAAACCAAACCAAACCTATTGAAATCGGTAATTTTAACACACAATATATGAAATGATACAAGTTAAGATTATTCAAAACATGAAATTTAATTCTGAAAATATTGATGAAAATTATCGAATAAATAGGTATGGCATGTATAGCTTTCAGATTATGTGTTGTCCGATTTATTTACTTAGCACCTTTGGCAGTTGGCCTACTTATAAATGATATGTCCATTTTCTTTCTTTTTAATGTTTTTAATACATTTTAAGACCATTTATTTATTGCATCAAAATAAACACTAAATATAAACGTGCTTAATTCAAAAATTTCCAAACCACTCTATCTTAAAACCTTCCAGAAAATGTTGAATTAAACTTTTAAGAGAAAAAATTTAGACTCACTAAATGTAATAAATAAGATTTGTTATTATTTTTTTTCTTAAGTATCGACCCAAATTTTTATGTTAATAATTTGGACAACTGCCAAATGCATAAATTACACGAAAATAAGCCTTTATTGTTCTTCAGAAAAAAAAAGATTCACTATAACAAGAACAATTTGAATCTTTTTTTTTAAATTAGTTAAAAAGGTTACATAATACCCTTCAAGAGTATTGTGGTTAATTTTGTTTCAAGTAGCTTTTATGTTAAATAGCCACAAATTAGTTTCACATAGTAATTTAATTTTTTGTCTGTAAAAATAATGTATTAATTTCAATAATAATTTGGCTTTAATCTTTCTTTTTTCCCGCAACTTATATTAGCTCTGACTTTATTTTATTATTTCATATTTTTTTTTATTTATACAACCTAACAAATTTTCATCCATGCATTTTATAATAAATACTTTTTTGTTTCCTTTTAGTTTTTAACTTTTTGTATAGATATGAATACTTTGAGATGTATATCTCTCTCTCTCTCTCTCTCTCTCTCCCTATATATATATATATATATATATATATATATATATATATATATATGTGTGTGTGTGTGTGTGTGTGTATGTATATATATATGTGTATGTTTGCATATATATATATATACATATATGT
Organism: Pardosa pseudoannulata; assembly: GCA_032207245.1. NCBI lineage: Eukaryota > Metazoa > Arthropoda > Arachnida > Araneae > Lycosidae > Pardosa > Pardosa pseudoannulata. Next base: position 110,417,757 of record CM063508.1, on the reverse strand, counting down.
ATATATAACATAAATACTAGTTCTTATACAACAATTTTTTATTCCTTTCATGCTATTAACTAAGCACTCAACTTTTAGAATATATATTTTTAGTTCGCTCATTGTTTAAAACTTTTTGAATTATATTAGTTATGTATATTTATATATAGATAGATTTATATATATATATATATATATATATATATATATTTATATATATATATATATATGTATGTATGTATGTATGTATGTATATGTATATAGTAAAATTTTAAACAAATTTAAATACTAGTATAAAGATATTTATTTTTAATTTTACTTATTTCTTTCATCCTCAATTTTATATAAATTCCTTGGGTTTGTTTACAAAATGAAGAACAACCTTTTTTTTAACATAACCATCATTTCATGTATATTTCTTTTCCCATGTTCTTCACATTGCTGACGTCTAAATCTCCATCAAATTAATCTTATCTTAGATTTGTAGTTTTCACATAAACTCGGTATGTGATTATTTTCCACAAAAATGAATTGATTTAAGTTTAAAAATGTAGGCAATTCTTTATGTGATATAGGTATCTTTTGTTTCACAGTGGTCTGGCAATTACCTTAACAACTTTCAGAGTCTCAGATAAGAGCAGAACAATCCTGTAGAGAAATCCACCCTTAATCCTTATCCTTATCATGTTCTATTATTTGTGGAACCAAATTAAGAGAATTAGAAGGGGTAATTGAAAGTAAAATTCGGAGTAAAATGAAAACGAACACATTTTTGTTAACTTATGAATTCCCGAAAAAGAAATCCTAAAATATGCTAGAAATTTTAAAATTAGCTATGTAATTTAAAAGTTCCCTAAAATTCAAGTACAAATAAATGTACAAAAATGTGCAAAAAATCAAAAAGTTTTTTAAGCTTCTAATCGATGCAAAATTTTGAATTAAGGATCAAATATACTTGATAAATAGAGACTGGATAACGATACTTATAAGGTAAGGCAGAAGAGGAATCAAAAAACTAATTTAAAAAGACATTAGTTAAGATTTAGATTTCTTACTCCATTTTTGCTTTCTTATATCCATCGCAGGAATAGAAGATAAAATTATTATAATGATATCTGGTTGAAATGAACTGTCAAGTTATTTGACAGATAATTTCTAAGTATCCTAAGCCTTAGGCATAAAAAACAGAGCATCTTTACTTGAGGGCCTTTTGCAGATAAATAATATCAATATGGTGGTACGTCGTTTCTATTCGTAATTCAAATATAGATTTAATAGTATAGATTTAATTGTTTTTGTTACATAACTAAAATGACATTTTCTATAAACTATATTGGAAATAAGAAAATTTATTATTTGAATGAAATTTAATTTAGGACTAGTTTGAAACTGAATATTACTAATATTTTTCCGCTATATATTTACCCCTGCTTTACACAGCAACTCTAACTTCTTATTTATAAATAACTTTAATATCCTATCGATTTCATATAGATTAAACTGTATGTTGTCTTATTATGTCTTGGTTCTCATTACATAATTTACGCTTTCTATCTTTAAGCTTCTGATATAACTGGTTTATTATTCCATTTATAGGTTTTTCCTCTAGTCTTTGTTTCTTTTGCCATTCTTACATAACAAAATCTTAAATAACTTTCAGTGGCTTTTAATAACCTTTCTTGCACTTCTAACGAGATTATTTTTTTAAAAAACTGTGATTTCAGATTTTATTTTAAAAATGTAAAACTATTTATTCATCAATTTTATTTTCAAAAAATGCATCTGAGATTAATTTTTTGTTTTATTTCTTTAAACTAATTTTTACTCTCAAGCATTTTAGGTAATTCCCAAAATCAATATTTATTTGTCTGTACTATGTGTGGATTTTAGAACAAAAAGCACTATTTTCTTTTTATTTAGAAAACTTGGTTTTTTTTAATCTTACATTTTGAAACAACATTGTTCTCTTATGCTATTTATCAAAATTATTACACAAAAATATCTATGTGAAATTCTCCTATTTCCTTTTCTCATTCTTTAATACCTAATTTATCAGCAGCATAACCTCAGATTTAATGAAGTGTTTGCCGACTTGATTTGTTTTTAACAGTTTATCAAAAAATGCTAGTTTTCTATACACTGGCTACATCTTCTAACTAACTCAAAATACCAAAGTTAAATTCTGACTGAAAATAACACTAACATCATTCACAGTTAAGAGAAAATTATGAATGAAATGTTTATTCCTGATCATTCGATGCTGAACTCTTGTCTTTTAAAGACGTTCATTTTAAACACAATTCGGTAAAGGTCCACAGAAAAAAAACAGGCAAGGGGTTAAGGAATGTGTTTCTATCTTAGTTCATTTACAAATCTACCCTTATATAAAAATGTGTATAATTGGTTTTTTATTCTTTAGTTTGGTTATTCTATATCAGTTTGGTTTTCTATTCCAGGACATTAAAGATAATTATAGTCTCATATCTGAGACCATAATTCATAAAGATTTTAATATGTCAGGTCTCTAATGGTAATGAAGTTGATCGAAATTTCGGAACTTATTCTCCGCTTTCGGATCTAAGACATTAGCGGTAGCAAAGATGAATTTTATACTATGCATGCCTACGGTTTTCCATGATTTCAAATCATTTAGGTGTAACCTACCTCTTCCAGAAGTCGTTTCATGTATTTATGAATTACACCACCTATACAAAGGATTTAATGTAATTTTATTTATCAAGGATTTTTCCTCTTCTACCCTGAATAGTGTAGTGTGAATTGTAATTTCTGATGGTGTTATGTATTTATTTTTTTAAATATGTTTCAAAGTATCGCTTGAAAGGAGACTAATACCAGAAGAAATATCACTTCTTTGCAAAAAAAACTGTTTAACAATGTATCAACTTATAGAGTAATCTGAATAAGATTTAGGCTATAAAATATTAATTTTGATTTTTCTAATTCTTATAGTTCTGAATGTGTTAAAGATACAAGAACTGATCAATCTGAATGTGATTAAGTGTATATGGATCGTAATAAATCACACTGAAAAGAATGCAATTTTAGAACATCATTTGGCTGATTCACGTCACAATATTTTGCTTGAGAATGGCAGTCAACTATTCCTGCAAAACGAAATCGTAACTGAGTGTTGAGTCATGTTATTTCAGCTCACAGGAGCTCCAAGAGAACATTTGCTAAATCTATATTACTATTTTTCATACATCCGCAGTTACAGGAAATTAAACTTTCTTATCCATATATCTTTATATGGATTCAAATTTTCTAAAGAAATAAGCTAGAAAGCGAATTGGAAAATATACAGATTTTTGTGGTTTCATATCAAATCAGTAAGACCTATTTTAAAACAAGGTATATACAAAGTGATCTTCAAAATATGACACCTTTCGATAAAAACTACATATTGCCTTTCGAAATATCCAATAACACACATGATAATAATACAGACGAAATTCAACCTCAAAAGCAACCTAACTGCAAAAATGTTTCGTAAATAAATGTCACTGTAATGTGAATGGAATTTCTTGTTTTTCTAACAGAATATGTGACAAGTGTACAAAACATGTCACATAAAATTTTATGAATTATAAGAAATATAACTATTTTTCTTGATAACTATATTTCCATTTATCTTGTAAAATCATTTGTACTTAGGCTTTAATGCGTAAAGTGTATAATGTTAATCTACTGTTATTATATGATATGGATTCTTTTTACAATTATTAAATTAAATTTTTATATATAAATATCTATCTATCTATCTATACACACACACACACACACACACACACACACACACACACACATATATATATATATATATATATATATATATATATATATATATATATATATATATATATATATATATATATATATATATATATATATATATATATATATATATATATATGTATATATATGTATATATATGTATATTATATGTATATATATATATATATATATATATATATATATATATTATATATATGTGTGTGTGTGTGTGTGTGTGTGTGTGTGTGTATGATATAATCCTTATAGAATATAACAATATACATTATAATAATACAATATTATAATAAATATATATTTTGATATAATAATGATGATGTCTTATAAATTAAATTCTTTAATATTTTTTTCTTTGCTTAACATATTTATTAATATGTTCTATATCATATCCAGAGGGAACAGAATAGCATTCATTCCTGAATTCGGTATACTATTCAAATGTTTATCGAAAATATGAGTTGTTGTCTCATACCATTTAACCATGGGCCAAATCAAATGCATATCTCAACTTCCGTCGCAAACTTGCAGAGATAAGCAAATTTCGGGTTTGGTTTTTAGAGGTATGGTCTGCTTTTGCAAATCGAGGGCTAAAGATGCTTAAAGACGATTCTGAATGACTACGAACATCCATGCCTTGGTGGGATTCGAATCCACGAAAACCGCAGTTTCGAATCCCACTGCAACATAGATGTTTAGCAGTTCGGAATTGTTTTTAAACAATAGGTATAGATCTCATTAGCTCTCGCATAGCAAAAGTAGACCAAAGCTCTGAAAACGAAATCCACAACTTGCTTATCTCTGCAAGTTTGTGATATGAGAGATATGAAAGATACGTGTTTGACTTGAATTAGACCTCATATTATGTAAACTAGCACATGACGGCTTACACATGATTCTGTTTTCTAGGTGAATTTTCAGGTTATTCGAAGTTGAAGAAAGCAGATACATGGAAAGTTCTGGAATAGTCACAGAGAACACGCTTCGAAGTAGCTCGAAACATTGTAAAATGACTGTATCTGAAGAATCAATTCCATATTAATGTAGTTTGTTGAACTCACATGCTCATTCTATAGTTTATAATAAAACGCATTTAATGACCTTAATTGTAGTCCATGCTGTTTCCTAATCAGCAACATTAGCATTAGAACATTATTATCTGTAGGCGAAGACTAAAAACATTATAATACTATTCATGAGTGATCTATATAATTTGTAAATTATTGCTCCAAAAGCTCCAAAGGCTAACATATGCATTTTAATGTCATTCATATAGATCCATGGTACAAACAACTTTTAGCTCACGTTGTTAACACCCGGTCTGGTGAAGTGTAGTTTATCATTACATCTATTTTTTATGTAAACTCTTTTGTATTTATTACTTTATATATTCTACATTTATTGATTTTAGATCCATGTTCAATATATGTGGAAGTTTACTTTTATTTAATTTATCCTTTTTATCTATTTTAAACCCATATTTTACCACACCAACTAAATATTTCTGTAAATTATTAAAACTTAATCCATGTCATTAATATGGTGTAATTAAGTATATAAAACCAAAATTTTGAAAAAATATTTTTAATTTTTTATGTAATTGGCTGTCCTATAAATAGGACAATGGTCCATTACACTACTAAAACTTAACAAATATCACTTACATTGCATTAGGCTGATTCATAGATAAAATTTGGGGAAACAGTCAAAACAAAGTCCAACATTACATTTTAAGCATACTGTTGTAGGTTTTCTCTTGCAGTTATTGAACTGACAGTAAGAGAGTAAGTTTATCTTGCAAAAAAATCTTCAGTTTTCTGAATAGAATACACATCTATTAACCCCTTGTTGCGTCCAGGTGTGTGAACAGGTGTTTGAACTGGTTTTCATTGAAAGATAAGAAAATAATGTGCTCTATCAATGCAATATCGAATTCATAGAAAAATAATCAGGATTGGACCGTCGTCTTAATTTTAGGGCACCTTTTTTATACTTACAAAATACACATGTAAAATATATTTTTCAACAAAAACTTTCAGCTACATTATTAGCTCTGTTTTTAAACTAAAAGTAACCTCCACAATGTTTAAAAAATAATAATAATGAATATAAAATTAAAGATTAAAAATGACAATTTTTAAGAGGTAGCTGAAAATAAATTTTACAATACAATATAATTTGATTTCTCAGTTTTTTTGTTACTATGCTAAAGTGTGTCTATTTTAAAGGTGTTAAAATAAAATCCACTCAGAAAATATTTATAACTTTATTATTAAATGGAATTTTATTTGATGTCCTGTTTATAGGACAGCGGTCCAATATAGGTTAATAAGATTGATAATAATATATAACATGTATTTTTGTTAATAATAAAACCTACAATGAGGTAATATAAACATTTAATAATATAAGGAAGATTTGCTTAAAATTATTAAAGTATCATTGCTAGACATAACGATGATGTGACATTATTTATATTTCAATTCGATTCTATATTGAATTTCAGTTTTTACCTCTATTTCACTGGCTCAACATTACTGTTTGATTCAAACAAAAATTCATTTATATTTTTTTAATCTATTTTTATTAAGATTATTATATGCTGTATAACATGTTGTTTAATAAAATATACAATGAAACAATATATACATGTGAAAATATAAAGAAAATTTTCTTCAAAATTGTTAAAAAAACAGTAAAAGGTATAACATGGACTTGACATCATTTTACTCCAATTCGATTCTAAACTCAATTTTAGATTTTAACTCTATTTCACTGGCGTAACATTACTGCTTGCTCCAAACAACAATACTGACTCCATTTTCT
>CM063508.1:110378642-110401142 GCA_032207245.1 Pardosa pseudoannulata | reverse complement strand
ACGTAACTACATGGTCCAAATTAAGCAAAATTTTAATTGATGAATATGATGAAACTATAAATTCCGCAGATTTACATAAATTATTGCATGAAAGAACGCTCAGACGAAACGAAACTATTTTTGATTATTTCACAGCTATTCGAGAATTAGCAAGTCGAGGAAATATAGATGATGTTTCCATTTTAGATTATACCATAACGAACATACCTGATTCAGTTTCAAACAAAATTATTCTCTACGGTTGTAAAACTATTTCAGAATTTAAAGAGAAATTAAGAGTTTACGAGAAAATTTTTAATGACAGACATAAATCTACGTTTTCACATGGTCAGCATTCTCATTCTTATGATACACGACGTAAATGGCAGACGAAACCCGAAGTGGTTACTGAAGCAACAAGTTTGAGGCCGGCAATTTCTAGAAACAATACTCTATCCCCGAATAACATTCACAATAAGCCGAAGATCATGTATCCAAATTTTGTAAATTTAAAGATAAAGGTTTAAGATGTGGAAAATGCCAAAACTTCGGTCATAAATCTGCTTTGTGTCCTGAGAAAGAAGTTAATAAAGTTACAATTTCGCAAAACGACAAACGCATTCAGAAGAACATGAAAATCTTTAATTTTTCTTTCCCAGCTTTAATTGATACTGGTAGCGAAATTACAATGATTGATTATGATACTTATTTAAAAATAGGATCACCAAAGTTAAATGAAACTTCAATAACTTTGTCTGGATTAAGTACAGAATCAGTTACACCTGTTGGTTAATTTTACTTGTTAATTAATCACTCCTTGGCCTTAACACGAGAGCCTGCAGGCTAAATCATGCTTGGTTTCTCCAAGTGGCATGATAAACAACAGCAACAACAACAACAAATGTAAAACCGAAAACAGTTTTCGTTTTAATTTATCAGTATTAAAATGTTTTATTTGCATTTCTTTACAGATTATATATTCATTTTTTATGATTATTTCAGATATTTTATTTAGAGCAGTAGCTAAGACTAAATTTTGTGATGCGTTTTAGTTATAGCCTATTAAACATGCATGATAATCCTAGAAATTCCTTACTTAATTAAACGATGTAATTTAAATGTTATTTATTAAAAGGTAAAAATCAGTCTTAAACATATTTCCTTAAAATAACGGAATGAATGTCAAATAAATTGAAATAAAATATACAATCATACATTGAACCTGACGTAATTAAAAAACAACAGTGCAGTCTGCAAAAAACAAAAATGTACATCATACCCAGCAAAGAAAGAATAACCTATATAAATCGTCGGTTAAGCTTGTAATATGATATGCAATTTATATCATGAAAATAAAAGGCGTGACGTAAACAAAATTAATTATTTATCAATTTAAACAAGAAATAAAAATGTTTCTCCATATGCTATATGAAAATCGACGCAAAAAGATAATTTAATTCAATATTTACATATAATATTGTAATTTTTACTTTAAATGAAATCTATCTACATGAAATACAGTTCTCTGTCGGTTACTGTCAATAGTTATTCCATCAACAATTGACAAAATATTTGAATTCAACATTGCATTGTTTCCTAACTCTAATATATACTGTAAAGCCTATTTTAGAAAGATAATGGTTGACAGACGCATTGAAAGTTACTTTAGACAATGGAAGTGTACTAGTTAGTATAATGAAATAAGTACAGAAAATATATGCATGATATCATAAACGTGAGTTAAAATGTAAATAGGGTTTTACGGAATTAGGGGCTGTACAGAGTATGATTTCCGAATAAACAAGTGCGGAATCGATACTTATGTAATATAAATTGTATTTAATGAAACTGAAAACCGAGTGTTTGTTTTTGTAATTGTAAGATTAACAAATAAAGTCAAAATGAGAAGCATATGAACAATATGTCTTCCACTAAGAATATCTAACACATATTAAAACACACTCGAGTCTGTCTGCAAAGTGCATTTTCATAGATCCATTATTAATGAATATATTTATTAACGATCAGTCAAATTGTTTTGGTCTAAGGCTGCTAGAATATTAAGGTCAATATATGTAAGAAGCAACTTTCACCTCAATATGATATGAGAAGTTGTCATAGATAGAATTAGGTACCATAAACTCCCCTTTCTACTCCGTACTCTAATGACTTCTGACGTCCGTATGATGCTTGTCCCCTGTGACATATATCGACGGCAATACGATAGCATTTAGATGTTAATGACGTCATAAAAATATTATTTGAAAGAAGTTTTTACCGCACAACATTCATTTAGCTAGAAATTTCGGGTGAAAATATATTTCCATTTAAAAAATTTGGGAAGTGAAAACCGTGGGATAATACTTCTGAAAATATTATTTTTAGAAAAATAATTGGCAGAGATATTGATTAATAAAGGTACAACATATAAAATATTTTTTAATTAATGCTTGACATTCTTAATCATGAAGTCACAATTAATTTTTTGACAGGTAGGTAAGATAATTTTTATCCATGTTTTCACTATCCAAAACTGTTTGCGAGAATGCCATCAATTTCACCTTTTTTTATTAAAAAACAAAGTAAAAATATTTTATTTCTTACTGTGTTGCTTTATATATATAAAATATTCTTTTTATTTCCCAAATATTACAATCTGATTTTAGGTATAAATGTCTTATCATATATTTCAGTCTCTTTACATCTATATTGTTTCTTACAGGAGGATTTTCATCTGTTTTTGGTAAGGTATTGATAAATCTAATTATTAATTATGATACACGACGTAAATGGCAGACGAAACCCGAAGTGGTTACTGAAGCAACAAGTTTGAGGCCGGCAATTTCTAGAAACAATACTCTATCCCCGAATAACATTCACAATAAGCCGAAGATCATGTATCCAAATTTTGTAAATTTAAAGATAAATGTTTAAGATGTGGAAAATGCCAAAACTTCGGTCATAAATCTGCTTTGTGTCCTGAGAAAGAAGTTAATAAAGTTACAATTTCGCAAAACGACAAACGCATTCAGAAGAACATGAAAATCTTTAATTTTTCTTTCCCAGCTTTAATTGATACTGGTAGCGAAATTACAATGATTGATTATGATACTTATTTAAAAATAGGATCACCACAGTTAAATAAAACTTCAATAACTTTGTCTGGATTAAGTACAGAATCAGTTACACCTGTTGGTTAATTTTACTTGTTAATTAATCACTCCTTGGCCTTAACACTAGAGCCTGCAGGCTAAATCATGCTTGGTTTCTCCAAGTGGCATGATAAACAACAGCAACAACAACAACAAATGTAAAACCGAAAACAGTTTTCGTTTTAATTTATCAGTATTAAAATGTTTTATTTGCATTTCTTTACAGATTATATATTAATTTTTATGATTATTTCAGATATTTTATTTAGAGCAGTAGCTAAGACTAAATTTTGTGATGCGTTTTAGTTATAGCCTATTAAACATGCATGATAATCCTAGAAATTCCTTACTTAATTAAACGATGTAATTTAAATGTTATTTATTAAAAGGTAAAAATCAGTCTTAAACATATTTCCTTAAAATAACGGAATGAATGTCAAATAAATTGAAATAAAATATACAATCATACATTGAACCTGACGTAATTAAAAAACAACAGTGCAGTCTGCAAAAAACAAAAATGTACATCATACCCAGCAAAGAATGAATAACCTATATAAATCGTCGGTTAAGCTTGTAATATGATATGCAATTTATATCATGGAAATAAAAGGCGTGACGTAAACAAAATTAATTATTTATCAATTTAAACAAGAAATAAAAATGTTTCTCCATATGCTATATGAAAATCGACGCAAAAAGATAATTTAATTCAATATTTACATATAATATTGTAATTTTTACTTTAAATGAAATCTATCTACATGAAATACAGTTCTCTGTCGGTTACTGTCAATAGTTATTCCATCAACAATTGACAAAATATTTGAATTCAACATTGCATTGTTTCTTAACTCTAATATATACTGTAAAGCCTATTTTAGAAAGATAATGGTTGACAGACGCATTGAAAGTTACTTTAGACAATGGAAGTGTACTAGTTAGTATAATGAAATAAGTACAGAAAATATATGCATGATATCATAAACGTGAGTTAAAATGTAAATAGAGTTTTACGGAATTAGGGGCTGTACAGAGTATGATTTCCGAATAAACAAGTGCGGAATCGATACTTATGTAATATAAATTGTATTTAATGAAACTGAAAACCGAGTGTTTGTTTTCGTAATTGTAAGATTAACAAATAAAGTCAAAATGAGAAGCATATGAACAATATGTCTTCCACTAAGAATATCTAACAAATATTAAAACACACTCGAGTCTGTCTGCAAAGTGCATTTTCATAGATCCATTATTAATGAATATATTTATTAACGATCAGTCAAATTGTTTTGGTCTAAGGCTGCTAGAATATTAAGGTCAATATATGTAAGAAGCAACTTTCACCTCAATATGATATGAGAAGTTGTCATCGATGGAATTAGGTACCATAAACTCCCCTTTCTACTCCGTACTCTAATGACTTCTGACGTCCGTATGATGCTTGTCCCCTGTGACATATATCGACGGCAATACGATAGCATTTAGATGTTAATGACGTCATAAAAATATTATTTGAAAGAAGTTTTTACCGCACAACATTCATTTAGCTAGAAATTTCGGGTGAAAATATATTTCCATTTAAAAAATTTGGGAAGTGAAAACCGTGGGATAATACTTCTGAAAATATTATTTTTAGAAAAATAATTGGCAGAGATATTGATTAATAAAGGTACAACATATAAAATATTTTTTAATTAATGCTTGACATTCTTAATCATGAAGTCACAATTAATTTTTTGACAGGTAGGTAAGATAATTTTTATCCATGTTTTCACTATCCAAAACTGTTTGCGAGAATGCCATCAATTTCACCTTTTTTTATTAAAAAACAAAGTAAAAATATTTTATTTCTTACTGTGTTGCTTTATATATATAAAATATTCTTTTTATTTCCCAAATATTACAATCTGATTTTAGGTATAAATGTCTTATCATATATTTCAGTCTCTTTACATCTATATTGTTTCTTACAGGAGGATTTTCATCTGTTTTTGGTAAGGTATTGATAAATCTAATTATTAATAACTATAGGAAAGACGCTATTTTTACTAAAACAGAATTATTTTTTCTGCTTTTCTTAATTATGTGTTGTTCTAATTTTATTTATCCAATCAACAGGTTCATTTAGTTAAGCAAAAGTTCACCCGCATCTCTTCTCCAAGCTGGAACTTGGTGGAAAAACCATGAGCTCATACTGTCATACTGGAGAAAATCGTCCTCTACTGGAGCGAATTCTAATATAATACCGATCAACAGAATCTAAAACTAACACAGATCCAATGTTCATCTATGTTGATTGTTACTAAAGCACACAGAATGATCTATTCAGATATCCAGCTGGTTTTAGTTATTGTGTTACTGATCGAGTATCAGAAAAATGTAATCTATGTGACTCTATGTATCTAAAAGAGGTGTGTCTTACATCAATCTGTTTAGACCCTTTTTCCAATAAGTGCCTATACGGTGAACGAGTGGCCGTGTCTTGTCTTTGTCCTCCGAGAGATACTCATCAATATCTAGACACTGCATGTGTTTGAGATACTTCACTATGGGATGATGTATGGTATCTAAAATAATGATCTATTCAGTCTTAGTGAATCTGTTTGTTTTATTATATGATTTTTGTAACTTTTCATTGTGGTCTTAATACACTTCATCTATCCGTTCATCCTTCATTCTCGGAAATATCCGATCAGAAATGCTGAGGACTGTTGCAGAGCCTCTATCCTATTGGAAAATATTTAATTTATAACTTTATTATTCCATCTGGGCTGTGGTCAGACTCACACCTTCTCAAAGAATATCCAGACCTGTGGAGAGGTTCTCCAAAAAAGAAATATCCGACATGTGGAAGTGACACATGCTACTCAGTTGGCGGAGTGAGGAGCATTATGGCTATTATATTTGCCTATACTACATAAATACAAAAAAAAAACAAAAAAAAAAAAAAAAAAAAAAAAAAAAAAAAAACAAAACGTAATTTTATAAAAAAAAAAAAAAAAAAAAAAGGTATCAGGTAACAGATTATGTAGCTGTACGATGAACTTGATAAGTGAATCCAAATGAGCGCTGACATCGGGTAAAAACTCCCTCGTTCAGGAAGCACAATCCACTACACAGTATTCCTGCCAGAAAATAGTTTCGTCACTTATAGTGTTTCGTCCTGTGACCAATGTCGTACTTACAGATAAAGAAACCCTACGGGATATTGCGCTGTGGACCATGTGGATGGTATGAATGGATGTTAGGATTGGATCTAAATGTAACTTATGTGGCGGTAATAGTCCGGCAAAGTCCTATCAACGATTATTGTAGGGGTTGCTGTATCTTGAACCTAATTGAAATATCATTGCCTGTATAATCTTAGGAGATGTATACTATAATTAATTAAGCAAAATTCCCTGCCTTTACTTTCTATTCTTTAATTCCTTGTTTATCTATCGGTTCAATGATAAATAGATCTATTTTGAAGAATTGTATAAGGTAAATTCCGAAATATTTTCAGTAAGGTTTTTGTCTTCACAAAAATACTCAATAGATATTTGGAAAAAAAGATTTTTTTTAATTAAAATCTAATATATTTTATTTCAGTACTCAAATATTCAGTATTAAATGCCAGTTCATAGAAATTTGCCTTTCTTATAAAAAATAAGTCTTTCTTATAAAAAATCGTATAAAAAGAGGCTTTTATAACTTTTAAAAGCAACTTAATGCTAACAGAGGAACGTAAATCGTATAAGTCAGTCCCACCAAGTCCGAATTTTATTTCTTAAAGTCTGCATTTTAATGCAAAATGTGCTTATGTAACTGGTATCCGTTTATTACGTAACAGAATGTAGGGCTATATTTAACATGAATACTTTACAAATATCTTTCAAACTAAATGGTGTCCTCATATATATGAAAGAAATTTAATAGTTATTGAGTTGGTATGGCAAATATATTAAAGGTATGCAAAAATATTTTGAAAGGAATTAAACTTTATCTTAGCCATGTGGAAAATACAGAAGTTTATTTTTATACTTTAAAGAAGGAACTACGATCCATTATTCTATGTATAAAATGCATAAATATGCCTTATAATAGAAAGCACAGCAATATTGAGCTATTCTTTACAAATATCTTTCAAATGCAAATGCGGTTTCAATGTACTAAAGAAGTTTAATAGAAATACTTAGCATGACACACATCTTTAATAATACCATAAATATTTTGGGTTTGAAACAAACATTATGTTATATGTGGAAATACATAATTTATTTTTCTGTTTTAAATAATAATCATCTGCAGTGTATAAAAATTGATCAGCTTCATAAAAGATGCATAGTTTATTTGTATAAAATTGCAAATAAATTAAACATGTAGTGATACCATTGATAATATGTCGTTGATAAATATTTTTTCACTTTCAAATATTTTTCATTTTGAAGTTGGGTGCAAATAAAACATTTCCATTTTCCATAGAATAAATGTGGTTCCAGATTGTAAATAAGGCTATGCCTCAGAAACAGCTGTTATTCTTTGGATTAATCACTCTGGATCGTCTCCTTCTAAACATGATTCCTCTTAAATTAATTTAATGCATCATCTCAACTAGATAGGTAAAACTAAGGATACGCCATTAATTAGAACATATCTTTTAAGGGGTAAGTGAAACTTTAAATATAATGATTAATATATTTATTCACCCATTTTGAAAATGTAAAGATATTTTGCATTTACATACTGACTTAAACATTTAAATGCGTGTATTAAAAATAAATTTATCCAGTGGCAACACTTTTACTCAAATATTGCATTTATTTCAAGTGACATGTTGAAAACGTCACCTTAGTAGCACAAAAGAGCCTTCCTTTAAAAAATTTTAAAAATTTCACTAATAATATTCTGAAGGATTTTATGATTATAGCAAAAATTACCAATTAGAATAGCTCTCATTAATTTAATCTTTAAAGTATAAAAACAATTATCAGTTTAAAACAAAGACTTACCTTCTTAATATCCAAACCTTTATTAAGAAAATCCCATTAACATTAATTAAATCCCCTTTAATATAATTAGTGGTCTTAAAATTCCATTAATAATATTCTCAAGGATTTTATGATTATAGCAAAAATTACCAAAAAGAATAGCTCTCATTAATTTGATCATTAAAGTATAAAAACAATTAACAGTTTAAAACAAAGACTTGCCTTCTTAATATCCATAAGAAAATCCCATTAACTGCTAGAGATGCCATTAATTACTTCATGAGGAAAGACTGTCGATTATTCAATGATAACCATTCAATCTTTAAACAGTTTGTTATTCTTATTATCTGACCAACATAAAAATGTAATAATTTATTTGAAATATAAAATATATACAAAATGAAATTACAAAAGAAATATTACAAATGAACCTTACGGTTTGATTTTGTGCTACTAGAGATAATAATCCAGAATAAAGTGGATATAAAGTGAAAAAATTCTCTATAATAGAGGGGATATTTCACTATTAAAGAGTTCCTAAATCCATCCCCCATTCACCAAAAATATAACGCTTCTACATGATTTTAAACTTAAATAATTTAGACTATAATATAAAAATATTTAATATATAATATAAAAAAAAATTCCATTAAAGTAACGATTTTAATTTTAGAACAGACTAATTAAATGCATATATTGAACCTTGTTACTTAATAACAATCATTGAAGTGTCTAATTGAAAAAACATATCCTAAAAACCGATAAATGGCTGTAACTTTCAAACAGTTACAAAATTATTTACATTTTTTACTTAATATAATACAGCTATGAGTTTTACTCTTTGTAAAACTTAATCTAAATATATTTTTAGGACATTATATATAATTATTGGGCTTAAAATTCCATTAATAATATTCTCATGGATTTTATGATTATAGCAAAAATTACCAATAAGAATAGCTCTCATTAATTTCATCATTAAAGTATAACAACAATTAACAGTTTAAAACAAAGACTTACCTTCTTAATATCCATAAGAAAATCCCATTAACTGCTAGAGATGCCTTTAATTACTTTTGCTTTATACTAGTTATTATCAAGACTCTCCAATAAAAAATATAAAATACTGATATTAAAGTTAATTATTTGTTGCAATTCATGAGAAAATACTGTCATGTATTCAATGATAACCATGAAAACTCTGAACAGATTTTATTCATTTTATCTACACCACTTAAAAGTGTAGTAATTTATTTGAAATATAAAATATATAAAAAAATATTACAAAAGAGCCTTACGGTTTGATTTTGTGCTACTAGTGATAATAATCCATAATAAAGTGGATATAAAGTGAATACATACTCCCTAATAAAGGAGATATTTCACTATATAAAAAGTTCCTAAATCCATCCCAAAAATAATTTCAATTTTATTCACCAAAAAGGGGACCTTTCTACTTGATTTCAAACTTGCATAATTTTTATACAAATTTATAACATAAAAAAGCTTCTATTGAAGTAAGGATTTTAATTTTAGCACAGATAAATACATTTGTCAAAGCTTTTTTCGTATTGCAAACATTGGAATGTCTAAATGAAAAACACATCGTAAAAACAAGTGAATAGGTGTAACTTTCACACAATTACAAAAATAACCAAAATTCCTTACATTATTGCCACTACGTGAATTCACAGAAAACAAATGGTAAAAAGGCAATAACAACAGTGAATATATCAGTTTTTCTTCCACATGCCTATTTCTTTTAATTGCAATACTGGAGGGGTTTTTTTCTTTAAAAGTATTAACTAACTTTTACTTTAGATATACTCTAATTCTCTATCTGTATCATAGGTATGTCCCTCTGGTGCTTCAAATATTCATAAAACTTAAGAATATAAATTTCAAAAACAATTTAATTTAAAATAACAGTATTACTTTTAAGTTAAGGCAAATTACTTTATTCATTAGAGGATAAGAAAATTTAAAAGTCATTTTTGATTCTCATATTTAATTATATTTTCCGTTGAGGGATAGTGAAGTTTTAAAACTTTAGTCACACCTTTTCAGCTACAATTACACTTATGTATTGAAAGTGTATAATTTATGCATCGCACGGTTTTTGTTTGCTTATATTACATGTCGTATAAAACAGAAAACACAGGCTTCTAAATTAAAACATTTTTCATCTTTATAATAATTGAGTTTATTTTACAGACTATATTTAGATTACTAGTTATTGACGACATTTATTGAATTAAATGATATGAAGATGATTAATTGAAATTTTAAGCATTTTTCTTCTATTCTGAATCTATTTATGTAAAACAATTAATAACAGCTATTTAAGGATCAAATGAATTTGATATGACTCTATTAAGGTTAAATAGGGATATGGCCTCTAACAGTAAACCTTTTAGAGTATCCATAAAAAAAGGGTTTTTTTTAACCCTGCTGTCTGCTTTTGGGATAAAAGGTAATAATGAGACTGGGACGAATTCCATAATAAATTGAGTATACATAAAGTGAAAACTCTATAATAAAGTGGAAAAAAAAGTTAAGACATACCCCATAAAAAAGTGAATATTTTCCTATATCAAAAGCTCATTAATCCATCCCCCATTCATCAAAAATGTAACGTTTCTACTTGATTTTAAACTTAAATAATTTTGAGACTATAATATAAAAATATTGAATATATAATATAAAAAACATCCATTAAATTAACGATTTTAGTTTTACTACAAACTAATTAAATGCATATATTGAACCTTGTTACTTAATTACAATCATTGAAGTGTCTAACTGAAAAAACATATCCTAAAAACATATCTAAAAAACGTATCCTAAAAACAAATGAAAAAAAAAACCTAATTATTTTACAAATTTATAACATGAAAAAGCTTTAATTGAAGTAATTATTTTAATTTTAGCACAGATAAATTAAATACATTTCTCAAAGCTTTTTTCGTATTACAATCATTGGAATGTCTAAATGAAAAACACATCGTAAAAACATTTGAATAGCTGTAATTTTCAAACAATTACAAAAATTACTTAAATTCCTTACATTGTTGCCACTAAGTTAATTCACAGAAAAAATTAGTAAAAAGCAATAATAACAGTCAATATATCAGTTTTTCTGCAATATGCCTATTTCTTTTAATTGCAATACTGGCATCCTTTTTTTTTAAAGTATTAACTAACTTTTAGCTTAGATACACTCTATTTCTCTATCTATATCATAGGGATGTCCCTATAGGGCTTCAAATATTCATAAAACTTAAGAAAGTAAATATGAAAAACAATTTTAATTTGAAATTACAGTATCGCATTTAAGTTAAGGAAATTAATTTATTCATTAGAGGATAAGAAAATTTAAAAAGTCATTTTTTATTCTCATATTTAATTATATTTTTCCGTTGAGGGATAGAGAAGTTTTAAAATTTTAGCCACACTTTTTCAGCTAAAATTACATTTCTGCATTAAAAGTTTATAATTTATGCAACGCATTAAAATTATATTTTTGTTTGTTAACTTTACATGTCGTATAAAACAGAACACACAACCTTCTAGTTTAAAACTTTTTTTCATCTTTATAATAATTAAGTTTATTTTACAGACTCTATTTCGATTACTAGTTAATGAAGAAATTTTTTGAATTAAATATTTATGAAATTTTAAGCATTTTTCTTCTATTCTGAATCATTTAAGTAAAAAAGTTAATAACAATTATTTAAGGTTAAAATCAGGTTGATATGATACCATTAAGGTTAAAAAGGTATATGGTCTCTATCTGTCAACCTTTTGGAGTATCCATAAAAAATGGTTTTCTTTGGAAACCTGATGTCTGCTTTTGTGATACACTTAGATAATAAGACCGGATCGTACTCTATAATAGTGTATGTATAAAAAAATGAATACTTTATAATAAAGTGGATAGACATAAAGTGAATATTTTAATTTATCAAAAGCTCATAAATCCATCCCCCATTCATCAAAAATGTGAAGTTCTTGACTTGATTCTTCTACTTGATTTCAAACTTAAATAATTCTTTAGACAGATACATAATATAAAAAAAGCTTCTATTAAAGTTACTATTTTATTTTAGCACAAACAAATTAAATGCATTTGTTGAAGTTTCTTTCTTGTTATATAATGAGAATCATTGGAATGCCTAAATGAAAAACTCATCCTAAAAATAGGTGAATAGATGTAATTTTCAAACAATTATTTAAATTCCTTTCATTGTTGTCACTATGTGTTTTCACAGAAAAAAAAATCAGTAAAAAGCAATACCAACAGTTAATATATCAGTTTTTCTTCAACATGCCTATTTCTTTTAACTGCAATATTCTCGGGTTTTTTTCTTTTAAAGTATTAACTAACTTTTACTTTACATATACTCTAATTCTCTATCTGTATCATAGGGATGTCCCTCTAGGTCTTCCAATATTCATAAAACTAAAGAAAGTAAACTTGAAAAATAATTTTAATTTAAAATTACAGTATTGCATTTAAAATAAAGTAATTAGTTTATTCATTAGAGGATAAGAAAATTTAAAATGTCGATTTTGATTCTCATATTTAATTACATTTTTCCGTTGAGGGATAGAGAAGTTTTAAAATGTTAGTCACACTGTTTCAGCTATAATTGCACTTCAGTATAAAAATTGTATAATTTAAGAAAGGCACTAAAACAATATTTTTGTTTGCTTACATTATATGCCGTATAAAACAGAAAATACATTCTTCTAGATTAAAACTTTTTTCATCTTTATAATAATAGAGTTTATTTTAAAGACTCTTTTTAGATTTCTATTTATTGAAGAAATTATTTGAATTAAATGTTTATGAAATTTTAAACATTTTTCTTCTATTCTTAATAAATTTAAGTAAAAAAGTTAATAACAGTTATTTAAAGTTAAAATCAATTTGATATTTCACCATTAAGGTTAAATAGGTATATGGTCTCTATCTGACAACCTTTTGGAGTATCCATAAAAAATGGTTTTCTTTGGAAACTTGATGTTTGCTTTTGTTCTACTCGGGAATAATGAGACCGGAACGTACTCTATAATAAATTGTGTATACATAAAGTGAATACTCAATAATAAAGTGGATATATATAAAATTAATAAATACCCCAGAATAAAGTGGATATTTTCCTATATCAAAAGCTCCTAAATCCATTCCCCATTCATCAAAAATGTGACGCTCTTGACTTGATTCTTGTACTTGATTTCAAACTTAAATAATTTTTAGACAGATACATAATATAAAAAATTCTTCTATTAAGGTAACTTTTTTATTTTATCACAGACAAATTAAATGCATTTGTGGAATCTTCTTTTTTATTATATAATTAGAATCATTGTAACGTCGAAATGAAAAACACACCGTAAAAATAGATGAATAGCTGTAATTTTCAGAAAATTATTTAAATTCCTTTCATTGTTGCCACTATGAGTTTTCCCAGGAAAAATCAGTAAAAAGCAATAACAACAATGAATATATCAGTTTTTCTTCAACATGCCAATTTCTTTTAATTGCAATATTGACGGGGTTTTTTCTTTAAAATTATTAACTAACTTTAATTTTAGATATACTCTAATTCTCGATCTGTATCATAGGGATGCCACTCTAGGGCTTCAAATATTCATAAAATTTAAGAAAATAAATTTGAAAAACAATTTTAATTTAAAATTATAGTATTGCATTTAAGTTAAGGTAATTAGTTTATTCATTAGAGGATAAGAAAATTTAAAAAGTCGTTTTTGATTCTCATATTTAATTATATTGTTCCGTTGAAGGATAGATAAGTTTTAAAATGTTAGTGTCACTTTTTAAGAGATAATTATACTTCGGTATTAAAAGTGTATTATTTATGCAACGCAGTAAAACTAGACTTTTGTTTTTTTACATTATATTCCGTATAAAACAGAAAACACAGGCTTCTAGATTAAAAATTTTTTCATCTTTATAATAATTGAGTTTATTTTACAGACTCTTATTAGTATACTAGATATTCAAGAAATTATTTGAATTAAATCTTTAAGAAATTTTAAGCATTTTCCTTCTATTCTGAATCATTTTAGTAAAAAAGTTAATAATATCTATTCGAGGTTCAAATCAGGTTGATAAGATACCATTAAGTTTAAATAGGTATAGGGTTTCTAACTGTAAACCTTTTGGAGTATCGAAGAAAAATGGTTTTCTTTGTAACCCTGCTGTCTGCTATTGTGCGAGAAGGAGATAATGAGACTGGGACATACACCATAATAAATTGTTTATACATGAAATAAATACTTAATAATAAAGTTGATACGTATAAAATGAATCAATACCCCATAATAAAGTGGATTTTTCCTATATCAAAAGCTCCTAAATCCATCCCCCATTCATCAAAAATGTGAAGTTCTTGATTTGATTTCAAACTTAAATAATTTTTAGACAGATACATAATATAAAAATATTTTCAAATGGAGTAACTATTTTATTTAACAAAGTCAGATTTACTGCATTTGCAGAATCTTTTTTCTTATTATATAATTAGAATCATTGGAATGTCTAAATGAAAAACACATCGTAATAATAGGTGAATAGCTGTAATTTTCAAACAATTATTTAAATTCCTTTCATTGCTGTCACTATGTGTTTTCACAGAAAAAATCAGTAAAAAGCAATAACAACAGTGAATATATCAGTTTTTCTTCAACATGTCTATTTCTTTTAATTGCACTATTGACGGGTTTTTTTTTCTTTAAAATTATTAACTAACTTTTACTTTAGACAAACTAGAATTCTCTATCTGTATCATAGTAATGTCCCTATAGGGCTTCAAATATTCATAAAACTTAAGAAAGTAAATTTGAAAAACAATTTTAATTTAAAATTACATTATTGTTTTTAAGTTAATCTAATTAATTTATTCATTAGAGGATAAGAAAATTTAAAAATTCGTTTTTAATTCTTATATTTAATTCTATTTTTCCATTCAGGTATAGGGAAATTTTGAAATAATTTTTGTCACACTTTTTCAGATATAACTATACTTCCATATTAAAAGTGTATAATTTATGCCACACAGTAAAACTAGATTTTTGTTTGCTTACATAACATGCCGTATAAAACAGAAAACACAGGATCCTATATTAAAACTTTTTTCATCTTTATAATAACTGAGTTTATTTTACAGACTCTTTTTAGATTACTAGTTATTGAAGAAATTATTTCAATTAAATGTTTATGAAATTTTAAGCATATTTCTTCTCTTCTGAATCTATTTAAGTAAAACAGTTAATAACAGCTATTTAAGGTTCAAATGAATTTTATATGACTCTATTAAGGGGATATGGTGTCTAACTATAAACCTTTTGGAGTATACATAAAAAAATGGTTTTATTTCGAAACCTGTTGTCTGCTTTTGTGCTACAAGTAGATAATGAGACTGGAACGTACTTCATAATAAATTGTGTATATATAAAGTGAACACTCAATAATAAAGTGGATATATAAAGTGAAGAAATACCCCATAATAAAGTGAATTTTTCCAAAATCAAAAGCTTCTAAATCCGTCCTCCATTCATCAAAAATATAACGTTTCTACTTGAATTTAAACTTAAATAATTTTGAGAAAATAATATAAAAATATTAAATATATATTATAAAGCAAACTTCCATTGAAGTAACGATTTTAATTTTAGTACAGACTAATTAAATGCATATGTTGAATCCTGTTACTTAATTACAATCATTGGAGTGTCTAATTGAATCAAATATATAAAAATCGATAAATGGCTGTAATTTTCAAGCAGTTACAAAATTATTTAAATTCCTTAAGGGAGATATTATAGCTATGAGTTTTATTCTTTGTAAAACTTAATCTAAATATATTTTAAACGCATTTAATATAATTTTTGGGCTTAAAATTTCATTAAAAATATACTCAAGAATTTTATGATTATAGCAAAAATTACCAATAAGAATAGCTCTCATTAATTTGATCATTAAAGTATAAAAACATTTAACAGTTTAAAAAAACTTACCTTCTTAATATCCATATCTTTATTAAGAAAAAATCCCATTAACTGCTAGAGATGTCATTAATTGCTTTTCCTCTAACTAGTTATCATAACTCTTAAATAAAAACTATAAAATACTGATATTAATGTTAATTATTTGTTGCAATTCTGGAGAAAAACCTGTCAAGTATTCAATGATAACCATATAATCTTTAAACAGATTTTTATTCCTTTTATCTGACCAACTTAAAAATGTAATAATTTTTTTGAAATATAAAATATATACAAAATATATTACAAAAGAGCCTTAAGATTTGTTTTTGTACTACTAGTGATAATATTCCATAATAAAGTGGATTTAAAGGGAAAAATACTCTATAATAAAAGGGATATTTTACTATATAAAGAGTTCCTAAATTCATCCCCTATTCACCAAAAAGGGGACCTTTCTACTTGATTTCAAACTTGCATATTTTTATACAAATATATAAAATAAAAAGCTTCTATTGAAGTAAGGATTTTAATTTTAGCACAGATAAATTAAATACATCTGTAAAATCTTTTTTCCGTATTACAATCATTGGAATGTTTAAATGAAAAACACATCGTAAAAACCGGTGAATAGCTGTATTTTTCAAACAATAACAAAAATTACTTAAATTCCTTACATTGTTGCCACTATGTGATTCACAGAAAAAATTAGTAAAAAGCAATAACAACAGTGAATATATCAGTTTTTCTTCAACATGCCAATTTCTTTTAATTGCAATATTGAAAGGATTTTTCTTTAAAAGTATGAACTAACTTTTAATTAAGATATACTCTAATTCTCTATATATATCATAGAGATGTCCCTCTGGGGCTTCAAATATTCATAAAAACTTAAAGTAAATTTGAAAAACAATTTTAATTTAAAATTACAGTATTGCATTTAAGTTAAGGTAATTATTTTTTTCATTAGAGGATAAGAAAATTTAAAAAGTCGTTTATGATTCACATATTTAATTATATCTTTCGTTTGAGGGATAGGAAAGTTTTGGAATAATTTTAGTCACACTTTTTCAGATATAATTATTCTTCCGTATTAAAAGTGTATAATTTATGCAACTCACTGAAACTAGATTTTTGTTTTCTTACATTACATGTTGTATAAAACAAAAAACACAGGCTTCTAGATTAAAACTTCTTTTACCTTTATAATAATTGAGTTTATTTTACAGGCTAAATTTAGATTACTAGTTATTGACGAAATTATTTGAATTAAATGTTATGATGAAAATGATTAAATAAAATTTTAAGCATTTTTCTTCTATTCTCAAACTATTTACGTAAAACAGTTAAAAACAGCTATTCAAGGTTCAAATGAATTTGATATAACTCTATAGGGATATGGCCTCTAACTTTAAACTTTTGGGTTATCCATAAAAAATTGTTTTGTTTGGAACCCTGCTGTGTGCTTTTGTACTACAAGAAGATAGTAAAACTAGGACGTACTCCATAATGAATTGTGTGTAAATAAAGTGATTACTCAATAATAAAGTGGATATACATAAAGCGAATAAATACCCCATAATAAAATGGATATTTTCCTACATTTAAAGTTCCCAAATCTATCCTACATTCATCAAAAATGTGACTTAATTTCAAACTTCAATATTATTTTACACATATATATATAATCAAAACAACTTCTATTAAAGTAGAGGTTTTAATTTTATCACATTTCAATTATTGAAATTCAATTATTGAACCTTGTTACTTAATTACAATTATTGAAGTGTCTAATTGAAAAAACATGCCATAAAAACCTATAAATTTCTGTAATTTTCAGACGATTACAAAATTATTTAAATTATTTACGATATTATAGATATGACATTTACTCTTTGTAAAACTTAATCTAAATATATTTTTGCTATAATTATTTGGCTTAAAATTTCATTTAAAATATTTTCAAGGATTTTATGATTATAGCAAAAATTATCAACAAAAATAGCTCTAGTTAATATGATCATTAAAGTATAAAAACAATTACTACTTTAAAACAAAGACTTATCTTCTTAAAATCCCATATCTGTATTAAGAAAATCCCATTGATTGCTAGAGATACCATTAATTGCTTTTTTATACTAGTTATTATCATAACTCTCGAATAACAAAATATAAAATAGTGATATTAAAGTTAATTATTTGTTGCAATTCATGAGAATAGCTTGTCGAGTATTCAATGATAACCGTGCAATCTTTAAAACATATTTTTATTCTTTTTATCTGAACCATTTAAAAATGTAATAATTTATGTAAAATATAAAATATTTACTCTTTAATAAGCTGCATATTAAATGTGTACAATCAATGTAATCCACTAGAACTTGATTTTTGCCTGCCTATAAGAAATGAAATATAAAATATTTACTCTTTAATAAGCTGGCTTATTAAGCGTGCATAATCAATGAAACCCACTGTAACTAGATTTTACTGTTGAATAAGCTGCCGCATTAAATGTGTATAATCAATGTAATCCACTAGAACTAGATTTTTGTTTGCATATAAAACATGAGCAACCTAAATAATAGCCTTCTAGATAAAAATTTCATTTAAACTTTTTTCATTTGTCTAATAATCTAGTTTTTTGTACAGATTGTACATTTGAATGTTTACCAATTTTCAACTCTTTATACTGTAATTAAGTTAACAGAACACTATCATAATTTAACCGAATATATTCATTTTAACCACACTAAGTACTATGTCTCTTTACAGTTTACGTTAAATTCGATGCAATGGTTAAAATTAATTTGCTTTAAAATAACAATTTAAATAACTGTCTTGTTAGCAAAATCATTAAAAAATGGTAAAAATAATTTATAGCTAAGAGACAGAAAGCCATAATATGTTCATTAAAAGCAAACTCTAAGCGACTTAAAGTTTAATTTTATAGTATTACTTTGATATGGAAAACAATTATAACTATGATAATTATATCATTAATTTCACAAATGACTTGGAAAGCATCTGACATCAAAATAAAAATTTCCAGTAATGAAATCTTGGAGTAGTTACACTTTCACTGTATAGAAGGTATCTTCGGTTTTCATTTTCATGTTCTCTAATACTAATCTGCAAAATATTCTAAATAACTCCAAAGAAAAAGACATGGTAGAAAATTTAGGTGATAGAATTCTCATTATTAACTCTTTAATAACTTCTCATTTCAAGACAGCTTCTGAACTACTTTCAGTTTTAATTTTAGGACTTATATTTACTTATAATAGACATTAAATGATTATGGTATTTAATAAAATAAACGAAATCTAGCATGATAAAAAAAGAAAAAAATATATCAAAATATTTAACTTGTTTCTTAAAAACTTTAAATTCGAAATTTTGTTAATAAAATATTGCCGTTTTATTTTAATTTTAATTTTACTATTATTATTTCTTGCAGGAAAAGAAAAGATATTTTTGAAGTACTTCGTATATGTTTTTACGAGCATAGTTGGATATAATTGAATTTATAAAATTTATATAAGTTCTTCCGGTTTGCAAAAGTAATTTAGAAAACTCCCTAAGGCTTCCTTGTATTAGAAGGAATTTTTCAAATTATCTAAGTATTCTATTTTTTTATGCTATCAACTTTAATAAAATAGAAATATAATTACTTTTTTAATTTTTAATGATATCTTACTCGATTACAGCTAAACTAGTTTTAAAACATGAAATAAGTTTCATACTCGGTATTCAGGGATTACATCTTCAGTTCTGTTCAAAAGCATAGTTGTATATTTTTCAAAAATTATTCTAAGAAAAGTATTTAAAAAGTATAAGACATTTGTTGGTTTTCTTTCTATGTATTATTTTTTGCTTTTCGTAGAAATCTTTATGTCAGTAAATTGCATCTTACTAATAAATAAAGAAAATAAATTAGAAATAAATTATATACTCAAATGATACCTTAGCTTCCTGAAATGTCATGCCTATTATCTTTCACTGCTCTACTGGTGAATGTAACCACCCACCCCCTTAATTATTGTGTCTCTTGCAGCCGTATGTTTCTGTGTATTACTGGATAAGTAGGTTTTCTATTCGTGGCTACTTAAATGAACTTATTATAACAGAAATAAATAATACGTTTGACATAAAATAATTGAAAACGTTGATCTTAACTAATACCAGCATTCGGTAAAATTACATTAGTTTATTGTGAAGAAGTGTGGTAAATTGAAATATTTTAGAAAGGGATAGAATATAATTAAATTCTTGCAGTGTAAAACTGTTTAAACTTTAAAAAAAATTATTTTGGGTACCATGGTATTACTCAGCTGTACATTTGAATGACACTTATCGCAAAACATAATTATCATGTCTATCGTATGTCCCAACCAACTTCTTTATTCATTAGACACTTGACTTACATTTGGATGTCCACGAAAACTTTTGAAAGAGTAAAGAGAAAAATGAAATATTTTATAGCGTAATCTATAGTATTTTTCTTCCAAAAAATTCATTAAAAATAATGGAATTTATGGTCAACGCCTTTATGGTGAACACATGACGGTCTGATATGCTTTATCGTTTTCTGACATAAATACAAGTTAACTAATATTAAATTAACTCACTGTGCCAAACTGAAGGATTCGTCTTCATACAGAATTTTATATGAGCACACATATCTGTAGGCATAAGGGGAATGAATATTTTGGTAGTCTGTTTATAGATCATCACAATTGTGTGATTTGTAAAACTTGTTTGTCTAAAACTCCCATTCCTGTAGTGGTGATGTGCAAAGAACCCAGTCTTCAGGTCTAACTGTCAATAAGATGTCATACCGTTATTATTAAATAAGTGTTTTACCAAACTATTGTTATTCGAAACCGACCATGTACTGGTCGTCGGGAAACATCTCCAGCACTCTGAAATTTAAAAATAGTCCTCATCACATACTAAGGCTCTAAAAAAGTTCTAGATTTTTTTATTTAAGATTGTCCAGATTCAAGCATGCCGATTAATTTTCTTTTGGAAAATATCTAGTTGGCACTTTTTTTTTATTCGTCCTTTACTGTCATTTAATTTGATACTCAATCTGCCATATGCAGAACTTTTGTATATGTCGACATTAACAACAATGTTTGGAGTAAGCGCAATGTTTCATTTTCAAAACATGATTCTCCACATGTAATGTAGATCAATTTGACTATATTTTATTCTATATTTTATTAATTAAATTTACACACACACAAACATATATATATATATATATATATATATATATATATATATATATATATATATATATATATATATATATATATATATATATATATATATATATATATATATATATATATATATATATATATATATATATATATATATATATATATATATATATATATATCTGTGTGTGTGTCAGATGGGCGAGAATCATCAAAAACAAACACACATTTTATTTCTGGTGACGATTCATCCATCAAAACAACAGTCCAAAAACTTCGAGAACATCGTGCACGCACTTTTTTTAAGTAGAGATTTCTCAGGTAAAAATACTACGAATATTCCCTAGAAAACTTGATCACATGAAAAAAATACTTATTTCTAAAGAGAACGCGTTTACTATTGGTAAAAAAAGTACAGACAGAGGCTGGAATAAGTCTAAATCATGTCTGGAGGAAAAATCAGAATTACCCCTTAAACCACAATAACTTAATTTATGAAAGGAAGTTAAGTCAAATAAAAATGTACATGAGAGATTTAATATCTATCACACACACACACACACACACACACACACACACACACACACACACACACACACACACATATATATATATATATATATATATATATATATATATATATATATATATATATATATATATATATATATATATAGCTTACTAGTGTAAAATTAAACAAAGTAATTATTCAAAATATCATAGACATTTTATTATCTAAAATATTATCTGATGATAAGAAACATTTAAAATGAGATTTACTTCGGTTTTAGTTTATATGTGTAAACATTTTTTTTAAATTTTAAATTAACATTTAAAAAATACTCTGTAACATTCACCATTCATTCAATATACCCATGATATTATAATAATTAAAGAAATTTTAGATCGATTTTTTTCCATGTCAAAAGATAGATGTTCTAGCATAAAATCAATGTTTGAGCAAGACTTTCCACAAGAAAAAGGAAGAAATCGAACTATACGTAACTCAATATTCCCTGGAGACATTTCTCTTCCTTGTTTGTGGAACAAATACAGATAAAAGGATTATCTTTCTTTTTATCCTGTGTTTGGATAATGTCTCAAAAATATTCTCTGTAAAATTTAATATCACCCGTAATATTGTTTACATTTTAATAG
>CM063508.1:110368642-110373642 GCA_032207245.1 Pardosa pseudoannulata | reverse complement strand
CTAAATCACTTGAAAATTACATTAAGAAGCTGACTTTATAAAATAAAAACAAGGAATGTTAATTAATGTTTCTTGTTTAGATTAAGGTCTCCTAAACCTTTTGTTCACGTCAATAATGGTTGTTGGCTTCTTGTTAGTGTTTTATTAAAAAAATGAGATACAGTATATACCGATGTTGTCTACTTAACAATAGAGAAGTTATTGATGAAATAAAAAAACAATATGTTACTATACAATATATTACTATAGTAAAAAGAGACGGTATTGATAAAAAAGGATATGTAGTATCAAATAAAGCAGATTCTATGGTTATGTTATAAAATTAAGAAGTTCTCTCTATGCACAAAATAATGTTTAGCTATTGCATTTATTTTTATATTTGAATTATTAAATTTTATTACTAAACATTTTGTTGTTTGGTACATTCTTTATTTTTACTACTTTTTATAAAAATGTATTACACCACTTAAATATTATGTATGTATATGTTATAGAATTGGATAGTTTAAATTTTTAATTATCCTAATTATTTATCATTCGTCTTGAAATTTGAATTAAACAAGTTCTCCTAAACTTTAAATTATATCCTTAATATTATTTGGGATAGGTTGCATGTTGTTCGCTGCATCTAAAGTGTCAAAATTTAAAATATTACTAATTGGCATTTAAAAATTTCTTTTTTCCATATATTTATATATGGCTGCATGGGTTCGGCTAGGTTAGCATAGGAATTCCAGTATGTTATATTACGCTTAGACCGTTATACTACATAGCAGTTACAATGTCCTTTAAACGTTTTGAGAAGTGTATTAAGAATTGTCTCTAGAAAATGTTTTTAAATATTTTTACAAATATCAATAGTTCAGTATATCGTTGTTTATATTTCAATATGTCATTGTTTATAGTTCATTATATCATTATTTTTGGATTATTATATCACTATAAATAGTTCAGTATCAATAGTTTATATTCGATATAAATACTTAACAGGATCGGTATATGAACAAATCCTTTTTCTTTTAGCAAACCGAGAGTTTTTCTAGTTCTTCTCAAATAGACCATTTTCTTCGTGCTATCAAACCACCAGTTCAAGGCTAATGGAAAAAATAAAATTCAGCTAACTGTATTTGCTTTGTTCTCAGATTAAGTAAAAAATAATCAAATATAAAATAAACTTTCTTCTCTGGATATTTGATATTTCAATACCTTTTGATGCTATCTTGCAGACGTACTATTTAAATATTAGAAAGATGATATAATTTCCCTAGTTACCATATTTGTAAGTAACTTCTACACCCGAAACAGCTTTCGCCATACGGAGGATTACCATATTTGTAAAGGGGATACCCTAATTTTCCTATTTTATGAAGATAAAAAATTATCTTTTCTAGATAAAGAATTCTCAGTTATCCTTAATTGTACACACACACACACATATGCATATATATGTAGTGTGCATGTAGATATAAATATGTGTATATATGTGTATGTGTGTGAGTATGTGCGTGCATAGGGTGGTACTAAATTGTTTGTGTCAGATTGTTGATACCAGAAGAAGAGAAATTACCGTGAAATATACTATTTAAGTACATACTGAGAGGCAGAAAGAGTAAAATTATAAATATGATCTGTGTTTACGACTGTTTTGGGAAAGAGAAATTCCAGTGACACAAGCAGCTTAATATATTTTGTTGAGAGAAAAACTCACAGTCAGTACTTACTTAAGGCCACGAGAGGAATTATATAGTAGAATAGATGACTGGTGTACTGTCTTAAATGTTCTTCAAGTTGTGTTTATTATACCTGTGGTAAAAGTGATTCTGTCTGTAATGTCATTATCTGGATCGAAGCTTTCGTACACTGAAGATACACTGATGATTTTAATATGCCAATAGAAAAAAAATCAAGCCATAGATCCACTAGGTTTTATATGTCATGGGGGATATATGATTTAAATTGGTGGCCAGTTCAGGAAAATTATGCTGATAATCTATCTTGCAAAGAAACCACACGTTTCTGTAAACGGACAACAGAATAGCTTTCAATAACATGAGAACTTTTCTCAAAAGGATACTGTATGTTATACTTGTCAAAAGATAAAGCAAGATGTAAGGGCCTACCTCTAATCACGAATAATAGTTGGAAGATGTTGACAGAATGTTTATGGTATTTACAGGAAGTAAGGCCGTGGACAGTGCTATCAGACGAAACATGCTGATTCTGCAAGCTTAAAAATCCTTCTCTGCTGATTACAGGTAGTTTTATGTAAAATAATATAAAGTAATTTTTGAGAAATATCTGTTTCGCATGGTCTGGAGTGCTTGAGAATGAAACAGTTAAAATTCCCGGTAAGTTCACCTCTGCCATTTCTGACGTTTGTACACTTCGTAAAAACCAGGTATCGCAATTTTGATTAACAATCCAACCAATTTCTCTAAACCGTAGTAGCAGTGTCGTGGCGGAGGTAAGATGTCTAAGAATACGGCACATTGGAAATAACTGCTTTCACAATCTTCGCCATTTGTATTAATTCACTTTTGACTCATCGTGTGTGAAGTGCTGATGTGTTAAATACACTTGATTTTACTTTGCCATTCTATACATGAATTAAATATTTTTTTAATTACTCTCTGTATAATACTTTATTAAAGCACAAACCATTGAAAAATAGTGGTTATCTCACTCAGACGTCATTCTATAAACAGAATGTATTGCGCATAAATTTTATGTTTAAAAGTGTACATCGATTTAATTATATTCCTTAAATTAGAAAGACAATTAGTTTATTAAAACATGTGTTAGTCGTAAGAGCCTGAACCCTCGTTTGATTCATTTGCTAAAAAAAATCAGTTTATATCTGTTGTAATATTTCCTGTTTGTACAGATAATATTTTTTAATTGCTCTCTGTATAATATTTTATGAAGGTACAAACCACTGGAGAGTAGTGGTTATCCAACTCAGACGTCATTCCATAAGCAGAATGTATTGCGCATAAGTTTTGTGTTTAAAAGTGTACATCGAGGGAAATATATTCCTTAAATTAGAAAGACAATTAGTTTATTAAAACATGTGTTAATCGTAAGAGCCTCAACTCTCGTTTGATTCATTTGCTAAAAAAATCAGTTTATATCTGCTGTAATATTTCCTGTTTGTACAGCTATAATACTTCAAAATATAAATTAATATTTTTAAATGCAGTAATGCATGAAATGTTAAATGAGTTTGTTTCAAGTTATATTTCTCCCAGTTATTTATAGCACACAGTTATCTGTTCAAAAACTTTGTCTGTGATGTGAATCCTAGCGTAAATATTTTGAACTATTTTTGGAAAAGTCATTATTAAATATCTGTGTACAAATTCTTGATTCAATCCTTTTAGGCAAAGCTACAATATGGTCACAGTAGGTAAATATATACTACGATCGTCTAATAGATTTTTCTATTTCCTTTTGTATAATCAAAATTAATCAAAAAATGTAAGTGATTTTCCTATTCAAGCCCAACAAATTGATAAAATATAGAATAGTCTTATCCAAGATTTAGTATTTAAGTAAACCTTTCAAATATATGTATGTAAAAAATATATCTCACCTTGTACTAAAAATATTTCATTCTTCATACTGTAACAGTTGTGTGTAGTTATTTTTAATATTTACCTATTATAATAATTATTTTACAGATATTATTGTCTAGACACTTCTGAACGTTGTGGTATTTCTTCAACGCCATGTTTAGGACAGGCTTTTGAAAGTGGAAATTTGTGGTAGTAGATACAGTATTAAACAGATGATCATAAACTCAAATTTTAGTACTAGAAATTTGTTAGTGAATAACGTATGGAATGTTATACTATACATAAGAGAATGATACTATACTTTGCAAATGTTTTTAACACTAAAGTTAATTACGGTTTATTTAAAGGACACTTGCACGCTCTGAAATGAATGGAGAAAATCATAAGTTGAGAATATAAACTGTGATGAATCCATCATACTTCATACTGTAACAGTTTCGTGTAGTTATTTTTAATATACTGCCTATTATACTAATTATTTTATAGATATTATTGTTGAGTCACTTCTTAAAATTGTGATATTACTTTAACGCCATGTTATAAAATAGGCATTTGAAGTTAGAAATTTAAGTTAATAGATACAATTTTAGATAGACGATCATAAATTCAAATTTTAGTACTAGAAATTTGTTAGTGAATAAAGTTTGGAATGTTATATTATACATAAGACTACTATAGATATATACTATAGATAAGTACTATACTTTGTAAATGTTTTTAATACTAAAGTTAATTACGGTTTATCTAAAGGACACTTGTAAGCTCTGAAATGAATGGAGAAAATCACAAGTTGAGAATATAAACTGTGGTGAATTCATCGATCACAAACACCTAATTAAATGAAGATATTTTCCATTTTTCAATTGGAAGCTATAATGTAAAAAGTGCTTGTGATGCTAATTAAACTCTTAAAATTTTAATGATACAGTACTAAATGTAGAATTATTCATTTAGTTCTAGAAATTTTGGACAGATTAGCGATATTTGAAATCTATTAGAGCATTAATTAGCCAAGTATAATAAATGCAAATATATTTAGTCTTTAATTTAAAGAAGGAAGTCATTTACATTTTGCCCTTTCGACGGAAACATATTCTGACGAAGTTAGGAATAAATACGTAATGAATGACTGTTATTTATCTGATGCTGTATTTGGATATTTGTGTTTTCTAAGCAATGGATGTTATTCAATTACTATTCCTATCATTTCAAAATTTATAATTTAACAATTCTGTGTTTTACTATTTATTTTCAGGGATATTTTTATGTTACATAGATATTTTTATGCTTTGGACAATACTTTTTTATGCTGCGAAAGGACTTATACTTTGAATACTATTATTCTGCGTTTTTCACATGTCTGTACAAATCCTAGTCAGCCTAATACAAATTATGGGGATATGTACAAATATTAGAATAAGGTTT
>CM063508.1:110358642-110363642 GCA_032207245.1 Pardosa pseudoannulata | reverse complement strand
ACATTTTTATAGGTACATACGTTTATAAAATATAAACATAGACGACACAGATAAATTTATAGTGAAACTTTATCAATCTCTTTATAAATGTTAACATTATAAATACTATCGCTTATTATTTTGAGCAACAGGTTCCATCCAGATAGTTTGCTATATGTTTCTCTTCATAAATAAATTTATTATCAGATGCAATTTAACAATAAAAATTTGATTTTTCTCAATATGCTATTAAATTATTGGTGAAATGAGATTTCCTATTTACAATTCTGAAAATTAATGTTATAAATCTCTCTATATATATATTTAGTTCTGCATAAAACACTATTATATGATGTCTCTTATGGAAGCACCAATAAACAGACATTAAGTAAAGGAGATATTGTGCTTATTCTTCAGCCTTTCTTCTCGAGTATTATTTGCAATAAACATTTCCTCTCAAAATATATACGAATGATGAGTTAAGTTTTACTAGAGTGCTTCCTAACAAAGTTTTCAGTAAAGAAAGTATATTTAAATGAATTATGTAAATAATAAAACCTTGGGTATACAAGACAAACGACATTCCATCGAATAATGTCATTAACAGAAACTAAACTAATTAAATTAATACAATAATTACATTTCATAATAACCAAAATACATGAACAATAAGAAATTATGAAGCATTGTAATAGTATACAAAAAAATAATTACAGCCTACTCTTCTTTGCTAGGTAATAAATTTGACAGTTTCATTTTATGCTATAAAATGTAAAGTTAAAATAAAATTAAGGATTTCAATTATGAATCAAATTAATACTTATGTTAATTAATAATCTTATTAATCAGAATAAAATCATTCACACATATAATATTACACATATATGTTATACATTTTTTCTGTCAATGAGAAAGAAAAACTTTGAAAAAATTAAAAACAAAACTGCACTAACTAAAATATTTAAAAACAAATATATGAGTAAAATCTTATTTTTCTTTACCTAAAAATTGCCTGATACTTACAATATGTGCCTCTCATTTATACATATATATATATATATATATATATATAATATATATATATATAATATATATATATATATATATATAATATATATATATATATATATATATATATATATATATATATATATATATATATATATATATATATATATATATATATATATATATATATATATATATATATATATATATATATATATATATATATATATATATATATATATATATATATATATATATATATATATATATATATATATATAATATATATATATATATATATATATATATATATATATATATATATATATATATATATATATATATATATATATATATATATATATATATTATATATATATATATATATACATATATATATACATATATATATATATATATATATATATTATATATATATATATATATATATATATATATATATATATATATATATATATATATATATATTATATATATATATATATATATATATATATATATATATACAGTTAGATGTTAAATATAGGTGAACTGGCAAATTTTGTATAAAATTACTGCTATTTAATTCAAACAAAGAAAAATATGTTGGCAGACGGAACTATAGATACCTCACATAAAACACTTTCTAAAATAAAAATTACCACTTTGTAATTTTTTTAAACTCTACACTTTTTTTAACCTTACACGTTTATACTACTTTCTTTTACCATACTTAATATTCTAAACACAAGTTGTTGCAACAGTGCGGGACGGT
The DNA here is from genome assembly GCA_032207245.1 of Pardosa pseudoannulata. Lineage (NCBI taxonomy): Eukaryota > Metazoa > Arthropoda > Arachnida > Araneae > Lycosidae > Pardosa > Pardosa pseudoannulata. The sequence goes on along the minus strand of CM063508.1, from coordinate 110,361,880 downwards.
TCAGTCACTGGAGGTTGTTCTTCACTATTGGAACACTTGGGTAAAAATAAAAATGCAAATGTCTCTCTAAACTGCCTACTCATTGAGCAGTAAATTATGAAATTTATTGCACTATTTATCAATGCTAAAGCATCCATTATTTCTCCAAAATTAAGATATACGTGATTGAAGAACTGTGTGCCGAGGATGCCACTCAAAAGAGCAAGGAGTCCAGCAGGAAATTCAGTGAGTAAAAACAGAAGAAGAACAGCTAACAGCATCTTGGTAGTTCTGTCGTGAGATCTGTCATTTTCTGCTCTATTCTTCAATCTTTGCCGCCTCTTGTTAGCTTCATATAATACGCGAATTAATCCAAGGCTTAACGCTGTTAGGGCAACACAAGGTACAAGCTTAGTTATGACACTGAAGAGCCAGAAGTTAATTTTCTCTAAAAGACGGTCGTGCCGCTGAGCAATCTGACTAAAATCAACCCTGTACATTATTTCTCCATCCGCATTTTTGAACTTTGATACCGTAAAAGTGATATAAACTGGAATGCAAAAGATAGCACATGTGACGTATGTGGCAATGATAGCGCACTTGGCTCTTGGCATAGAACACCAGTTGCTGCTATTAGCAGGGAAGCTCACGGCCATAAATCTCCACACGGCTACAGTCACTGTGAGCCAAATGGATATGGTGTGATTCACAACTGTAAAATGGGCGTGGAAAAGAGTAAAAACCGCCCAGCCGTATGAAAACTTTTCTTTCTCGCTGATATCTTCTCGAATGTAGTTGTGAAATGTAAATGGGAGGTAAGAGAACATTACAAGCATGTCTGCAACGGCCAAACCAGTCAGTATTGCATTTGTCGGGGAAACCATAGTTTTTCGTGTCAGTACTATAATGTTGAGGACATTTGCTGTTATACCAAAGAGGCAAACAATAAAAGTCAAATAGCCGTGAATTGATCCATATCCATCACGAAATACTGTCAAGTATTCGCCAAAATAAGGTGGGGTCTCTTGAAATTCTAATGCGGATAATGAAGAATTTAGGAAGGAATAATTAGCTTCAATTATGTCAGAGTCATTAAACAATAAATCGCTGTTGTTCATCGTAAAATACATGTTTAAGTGCTGAAATAAAATCCTTTGCTAAAAATAAATAATGTCTTATTAATGTATTTTATAATAAATGATGAAGGTCACTTTTAGTCATTTCCTGAATCATTTTAAAGTGAATATAAGATATCCAATATACAGATATACTCTTAAACCTAAATATAAAAGCGTTGACCAACATGAAGAATGTACTCATATAATAATTTGAAGAAAAAAAAACTTTTTTAAAGAATCAATTTTTCACTTTCCGAACCTACATGAAGAATTTCACCCATACTTTTTTTTTCTTAGGAACTTTGTTTAAATTCAAGCAAAATGTATATTAACAGATTTGAGAATATTTTCATAGCTCTTTATAACTTCTGAACAATTCTTGAAGGTTCAATGGCGAAACCTGTATGAAAGAAAAATAAAATATATTAGTAACAATTAAAAGTTTTATAATTTTTGTAAAACTATTAAAAAAATAATTTATGTATTTAATAGTTCGGACTTGAAGCTTACACATAAACAACTTTTTTTTCATTTTAAGTAAATCCGCACACATAAAAACATACAGTCAGAGATATAACATAAATTAGTGCATATAACATAAAGTAGATTAATTGTTTAGTTTGGAGCACTATCGTCTTCTACATGAGAGTAATCAGACCAGGACATACTGTAAAAGGCTATTCCGAACGTTTGAAATCTCCCATGCCCTCAGTGAGACGTAGACTCCGATACCGAAGAGTAGGTTATAAACCATTCGATGCTTGTTCCGCAATATGGTATACATTTTTATCAGTACAGTTATTAACGAATCTATGCACAGTAGACAAAGGTGTTGATCTCATAAAGGCAGAGTTGCGGGTTTGGGGATTGAGAAGGCCAAAGGTCATCGTACTCATCACTAGTGGCTAGGACAAGTGAAATAGATTTGTTGCCACAGCGTCTTACAAGTTAAAACTATACATTTGGCAGGCCAAGACTGGGGTTTTGTGTTTAGTCACTGCTTCTAAATTTTGAGAACCTACTTTTCGAGAGGATAATCCCGTCCGTAGCATTCCTTGAGCTACACGTACTTTCGGGGTGGTTCTAATTGTGTAACAGCTTCATAATTGAGATCGGTAGATCTCTGTACGTCGTTAGTATAGTTTTCCATTTTGTCTCCTATATTAGAAAAAAATCTGAAACACCTACAGTAAATGTGTTTCACAATTTAAGTAATTTTTTATTTATCGTTTTCTTTTCTGATGTCAATTAATTATGTGTAAATAATAATCAAAATTTAAAATAATATATATAGATTTATTAATCTTACATCCATTACAGATTATTATACCCCAGATGAGAGTAAATAATTTTTCATAGAGTCTGACCATTCTACAAAGGGCTAGTGTAACGTATTACACGCCTTTGACGTCACTGTGAGTTTTAATATTAATGTTTGTATTTTGTTATTTTAAATTTGCAACAAGTGAGTTGTTCTATGTATAGTTTTAGTTTAGAGAGTAGCTTTTTTTCCGTGTTCGTATCATAAGTAATAAAACGTTATTAATGTATAAATGTAAATATTAAATGTTAAGTAGTAATAAATAATGTGGTTGTGATAATAGTCCCCAAGTCATTACAGTCTTATTAGGAATACCAATCTATAATTGAGTTGAGTTTCGAAACCAGTATTCCACAGCTAGTTTTTTTTGTTTTTTTCACAAATTATGTCCAAGGCATAACTCCATATTTTAGCAATGGTTTTATAAGTAAGTCTAATCCTATTTACAAATGTATTAATTTTCACCCGTGATGTTTACATCAAAGTGAGTGTAAGTAACACAGGTTTAAACTTCCCTTTTACTGTGCCTTTAGACAAGTTCTTTGATTAGCATTGCTTACCTTCAAAATTCAACAACTTCCACTTTATTTTTTTTTCCTTTTCAAAGATAAATGTTTTAATCACACAAATATTAGAAATTATATAGCTACATTTTATATTTTTTTATTCTCCAATTTTAATAAATATTAAATCATTGACGCACATATGTTAGGAAACTCTCAAATGTACCGTAATTGTTGTTCATGTTGAAACATTAATTTCTTGTAGTTATATGTCATTTTTAAACGAAAATTATTCATTATTAGAGACAAGAATCTAT
>CM063508.1:110351142-110353642 GCA_032207245.1 Pardosa pseudoannulata | reverse complement strand
ATGGTAGAAAACATTTACATGTCCCTAGCTCATTATCATTGTATATTTTTATTACTATCCTAGAAAAATAAAAAGCGGCGTGTTTAGAGATGGTAAATAGATACTTATTTATGAGCTTCGCTATTAATATTTCAAAGACGAATGACATTAATCGTGTCTTCAGCCTCCTAATTTATGATACATCTTTTTCATTAGGTAAATTCAACAAGGAGGCTAATTTAATAAAGGATCTTTATGTCTTTATTTAATCGTCTTTTCAGTCATAAATATTTATAACTTATGACAGTCCAGTATCACATTAGAAATGAACAATATGTCAATAATAATTAAATAGAATGTCTGTGTGTATAAATTTGTGCTCGAGTGCGTTTTCTTTTTTATGTAAGCGCACCATGTCATCGCGTCCAGATATTGCAACTCTAATTTATAAGTCTTTTCAGTCATAAATATTTATATATTTACAGTTCTTCCTCACATAGGAAATAAGCAGTGTAGCAATAATAATAAAATTGTTTGTTTTTGTGTGTTTATATCATTAATATGGTGCATATCTCGCGTGTTTCAACTGTGCACTCCATATCGTAGTATCTTGACAAATGTAACAAACATATGTATCACAAAACAATAAAATTCATGCATATAAATTTGTTCATGTATGTGTTTAAGCACGCGTTACTTGCCAATGAGTTCAGACTTAAAATCTATAAACAATAGTCCTTTACAGACATAAATACTTATCTTTGTTATAGCTTATCTTCACGTTAGAAATGGACAATACACCAATATATATAAAATTGTTTCTCTGTATTTATGTATTAGTTTATGTGTGCATCTGTGTGTGCATGATATATCACATTATCTACACTAATATAATGAACATGTATCTGAAATTGTCAGCATAGAAGGACACATGTCAAAATCAGTGGAATCAAAATTTAAGACAAATAAATTATATTTTATTATATAATATTTTATGTAATTTTTAGTTTACAGTTTATTTATATAGAACAAACAGATAAAATCAGGAAAACATTCTTGATTATATTAATCTATTCACTATCCTAAATATCGCTAAAAACAATCTAGTAAAAGCTATGTCCAAATTCTTTATAAACATTACTGGCCTTGAAAAAAATGGGAAAAGTGAATATTTTAGTATTTTTCTTCTATAATCCAAATATCCAAATATGTGAAATTACATCCAGCAATCTAATTAAAAAAGAGTTTTTATATTGTCGTGAAGATTCGAATGAACACATTTAACATAACAGACGAATTTATTGAAGCTAAGAAGCAAGTAGCAACTTTACAAGATCGAGAAGTTGCCTACAGCTAGTGGGTATCAACATTTATACCCAAACAGAATATTCGAGAAATAACTAATTTACATATTAAAGAAAGATCTAGAATGTTCAAGAACATAAGGAAACAATAAATAATATTTTTAAATTAAAAATCCGTACTTTGGATCAACCGCCATGGAAAGCATCGAACCCACAATCTTCGGGACTGGATCGCGCGCTTTGACCATTCGGCCATTGAGCTCGTTGGATGAGCTACTTTATGCGGCAATATTTTCAGATGGTATGGGTTACATTGATATTCCACTTAAAACTTATGGCCTATTCTGCTACAGATACTAAGAGAGATAGACAAAATTTTGCTGTGGCTGTAGAAACATCTCGTCTGCAACTTCAGTATCTAAATGCATACGGTTGCAAGACAATAACAAGATTATTCGGGTTTTATTGAAATAATTGGAAATAAAAAATTAATGTAAGAAAGGCCACTCAAAGAACTTATTAATTCATACTTTGGTTTTGAGAATTGTGAAATGTATGCAATCTGAAGGAATAACGTCCATTATTTAATTTGAAAGACTAGGAATGTAAAACAGAAGAGAGTTGTGGAAGAATCAGAGTATTGAAGAGAAACTTTGGCTTTTTATAAATGTTTACACACACATACACACATAAATATGTGTGTGTACGTGTGTATATATGTGTGTGTGCGTGTGTGTATGTGTGTAATATATCAAAATTATTTTATTTAAACTATTTCTTTTGAAACCTCCTCTCTCCAATTCTAACTCCTTACAATCAATTTTCTCAACCACAAAAAGTCTTAATTAGAGGAATGTCATCGACTTAAAATTCATACAGCACATTTTTAAAAGCTTTCTCTGCAATAGATGTAAATTATGTGTAAAGGCACATAATTTTTCAGCTGCCAAACGGCTCAGTTTTCCCATCCGATCTAAGTTACATTTTCCTGTCAAAACCCCAACTAAGCTACCTTATGTAGTAAATATTTCGCTTTTTTCTCTCTCTGTGGTCCATCCCTGTTGCAGCACTTGTTTCCATGTACATTGTCTAGTCTGCCGTTGAGTGTTGAAAAAGTTTTTTAATTCACTCAATAATGAAGATTTAAGTTGTTCTCAGAGTCAAGTGTTCTCTTTCAATAGAGCCAAGACTGCTTTATTCATTATAAGGTAAATCGC
>CM063508.1:110286142-110348642 GCA_032207245.1 Pardosa pseudoannulata | reverse complement strand
TATATATATATATATATATATATATATATATATATATATATATATATATATATATATATATATATATATATATATATATATATATATATATATATATATATATATATATATATATATATATATATATATATATATATATATATATATATATATATATATATATAATATATATATATATATATATATATATATATATATATATATATATATATATATATATATATATATATATATATATATATATATATATATATATATATATATATATATATATATATATATATATATATATATATATATATATATATATATATATATATATATATATATATATATATAATATATATATATATATATATATATATATATATATATATATATATATATATATATATATATATATATATATATACTGAAAATGGAGAGAGAGAAAGAAAATAGAGTGTATGTGTCTGTGACTAACAAAGAGCCCAGTGATTATCTTTTAATATTAAAATAAAAATAACATAACGATTTGAATAGTAATTTCGTTAGATTTATGGGATTCATTTTCATAATTTTTATAATTTTGATTATTGATTACAAATACATGGATACATATATTTTAGCTTTAAATTGTCAAATTCCTTAATGTCTCTCAATAATATTTAAACTAATGTCTGCTAGAAATACTGATATATATTGTTAAATATTTACTATACGAACTTTTTACCGACAAAACCTCTAATTGGCTCGTTAATCGATAAATGCATTCTTATAATTTACCCATTTAATAAAGCGTTTTTAATAGTCTATTTAGTTAACGACTCACTCCACTATTTAATAGTCTCTAATATTTTTGGATTAGTTTTTTTATATTAGTAAATAATCTAAGGTCCCATATGTTGGAGTCTCACTGAATTCATATAGTTAAACTGTGTATTGTTTAGCATAAAATGATATTTATAAATCATCAATTGTTTGCCTCAAACATATGTAAAAGCAATAAAGATTTTAAAGAAAACTCATTGAAAAGCCCATTAATAACAAGCAAATAAGCCCTATATTCCCAATTGGGAATAATCAACATAATGTTCATATATTTAAGCTATAATTATTCCATTCTGGTGTTATTTTAATGCTTTTAATTATCCTTTGAAATTTAGTAGAGGGCCTCGGACTATCTTTTCTCCTTTTCTGCAGTTATTTTCGTATTGTTGATAACAATGTTTTCATTCTTTCGCATATATTTTTACAGCTATTATTGTAAGTTGTTAAATATTGTCTCCAGAGAATGGTAACAATTTTAAATCATTTGAAGTTTATAAGTAAATCCCCTAAATATCTATTTACTATCCATTTCTTTTTTAAAATTAGCTCTTTTTATCTGTATATTATTTAATATACCGTTTAGAAAATCAAATCTTTAATTCGTGGTGTAATTCAGTTAATTGTTTGAAATATTAAAGTGAATTTAAATATTAAACATTATTATTTCCATTTTTGGATTTTTTAAATATTTCTCAACTTATCCATCTACGTTCGGAGAACTTTTTTCTTTAAACATAGAAACTAGTTCCTGTTTTTACATTTTTAGATTTATTTTTTATATTATCGTAGAGAATTGCAGTTAAAAAATTTATTCCTGGAGAAGTTTTTATAAAATTTCTAATAAATGAAGAAATTTTAGTAAAAAAAATCGGGGTGTTTTCAAAAGATCTAATTTTTTAATAAATTAAATTATTTCAATATTTTTGTTGCAACACATTTCTTATACACTGGAATAGTGAATCACCTAAAATCTTTACTTAATTTACATTTGGGAAAAACATTTCTGCCCTTCAAAATCATACACATAGAATTTTTAACGGATTTTCATTCCCTTCATATCTAACTATGAGTATAACATCATTAAAAATTATACAATTTTAAAGCTTTTAGGTCATTCATTATAAATACTATCAAAAGCATTCATAATAATTTTCAACAAAATATTTTAAGAACTTTCTGAGAAATCACATTTCAAGTTTCAACATTTTATTAAAAATACGGTTCTGAGAAAAACGCATTTGAAGTTTTATGAAAGCAAATTTAACTGTTAAAAAATTAAAATACATATTTAAAATTCCCCACGCTTTCTTGCTTCAAAACTTTCTAATTGCCAAGTTGCTAATTATTAAAATTACTAGAAAAATGCTTAAACTAATCTTTGTGAAAATTTAAAAAGATTTGTCCAAAAAATGAATTTTTAAAAGGCTTTAAATTCACAACTTCCGGTTCCGAAGTCGCTATTTCCGTTATGTTTTGACCGCTGTCAATGGTGTTTAAACAGCTGTAACTTTCTATATAGTACCTTATAGATAAAACAAAAACATATTTATAATCCTAAAATTTGAAATTTTACAATAGAGAAATTAAAAAAACTATGATTTTTGGCAGAAAATGACGTTTTTAAGGTAGACGGATAATTTAATATTACGAAACCTTTTATGTGTAGATATTACTTCCAATTACTACAAATAAAAGATATTGTTATAAACTGCCATATAGTTTTGAAACATTTAAATGAGATATATTTAAACCGATAGGAAATATATTTTTAAGAAATTTGTATTTAATAGTAAACATTACTCACCAAGATTGCCTGAGAGTATTTATTATGAGATTCTATTTTAGAATCTCAAATATGTCATTATAGTTCAGAATGGTGTAGCTTAATTTTTAGAGTACAATAACTATATTTTTGAACCACATTTCAAGCTTTTTAATCAATCTGCTATTGCATCACAAAAAACATTGTTCATTAAATAAAACGAAGTATAGTATTATGGTTGTATACTTTACTTGAACTCGTTACTTATCCAGATGTTTTTACGCAGTACGACTAATTCGTAGTTTTCGCAAAACGTTTCACCTTAATTGCAAGTCGTTATATATCCAGTTTTAAAGTACCGCTCCTTAGTGGGAATTGTAACTGAATAAATGTAATTAATAAGAAATAGATATTTTTTTATTATTTCCATTTTTTTATATATATTCAAATAAAAGGAAATATAGTATTATGGTTATATACTTTACTTGAACTCGTTACTTATCCAGATATTTTTAAGTACTACGACTAATTCGTAGTTTTCCAAAACATTTCACCTCAGTAGGAATTGTAATTGAATCAGTGTAATTAATAAAACATAGATATTTTTTTATTATTATTTCCAATTTTTTTTATTTTATTTATAATATCTTTCAAATAAAACGAAGTATAGTATTATGGTTGTGTACTTTACTTGAACTGGTTACTTATCCAGATGTTTTTACGTAGTACGACTAATTCGTAGTTTTCCCGAAAAGTTTCACCTTAATTGCATGTCGTTATCTCTCCAGCTTTAAAGTACCTTTCCTTAGTGGGAATTGTAACTGAATCAGTGTAATTAATAAAACATAGATAGTTTTTTTATTATTATTTCCATATTTTTTATATATATCTTCAAATAAAAGGAAGTATAGTATTATGGTTGTATACTTTACTTGAACTCATTACTTATCCAGATGTTTTTACGTAGTACGACTAATTCGTAGTTTTCCCAAAACGTTTACTTTAATTGCAAGTCGTTATCTCTGCTGTTTTAGAGTACCTTTCCTTAGTAGGAATTGTAACTGAATCAGTGTAATTAATAAAACATAGATAGTTTTTTTATTATTATTTCCATATTTTTTATATATATCTTCAAATAAAAGGAAGTATAGTATTATGGTTGTATACTTTACTTGAACTCGTTACTTATCCAGATGTTTTTACGTAGTTTTCGCAAAAAGTTTCACCTTTAATTTGCAAGTCGTTATATATCCAGTTTTAAAGTACCGCTCCTTAGTGGGAATTGTAACTGAATCAATGTAATTAATAAGAAATAGATATTTTTTTTATTATTTCCATTTTTTATTTTTTATATATATATCTTCAAATAAAAGGAAGTATAGTATTAGGGTTATGTACTTTACTTGAACTCGTTACTTATCCAGATGTTTTTACGTAGTACTATTAATTCGTAGTTTTCTCAAAACGTTTCACGTTAATTACAAGTCGTTATATATCCAGTTTTAAAGTACCGCTCCTTAGTGGGAATTGTATCTGAATCAGTGTAATTAATAAGAAATAGATATTTTTTTTATTATTTCCATTTTTTATTTTTTATATATATCTTCAAATAAAAGGAAGTATAATATTATGGTTATATACTTTACTTGAACTCGTTACTTATCCAGATATTTTTAAGTACTACGACTAATTCGTAGTTTTCCAAAACATTTCACCTCAGTAGGAATTGTAATTGAATCAGTGTAATTAATAAAACATAGATATTTTTTTATTATTATTTCCAATTTTTTTTTATTTTATATATATATCTTCAAATAAAAGGAAGTATAGTATTATGGTTGTATACTTTACTTGAACTCATTACTTATCCAGATGTTTTTACGTAGTACGACTAATTCGTAGTTTTCCCAAAACGTTTACTTTAATTGCAAGTCGTTATCTCTGCTGTTTTAGAGTACCTTTCCTTAGTAGGAATTGTAACTGAATCAGTGTAATTAATAAAACATAGATAGTTTTTTTATTATTATTTCCATATTTTTTATATATATCTTCTAAAGATAAAAATAATATATATATTTCATATGTCTTTATCTTGAACTCGTTAATTATTTTTTTATTTACATTTTTATTTATAATATTTTTATTAATCAATATAAAACCATTGTTTTTAAGATTATATACATTTCTAAAAGAATATTATAATATAATATAATCACTATTATATTAGTATTTATAATATCGTTTATATATTTATTACATCCTAATTTTTTTTTTTATATATATATATATATATATGTCTTTAAATAAAAGGAAGTATAAAATTATGGTTATATACTTTACTTGAACTTGTTACTTATCGAGATGTTTTTACGTAGTACGGCTAATTCGTAGTTTTCCCAAAACGTTTCACCTTAATTGCAAGTCGTTATCTCTGCAGTTTTATAGTACCTTTCCTTAGTGGGAATTGTAACTGAATCAGTGTAATTAATAAGAAATAGATATTTTTTTATTATTTCCATTTATATATATATATATATATATATATATATATATATATATATTATAACATATATATACAAATATCAATCATATATATTTCATATATATAAAAAATATATATCCATATATAATATATATATATATATATTATATATATATAATATATATATATATCTCAAATGAAATATACACAACACGTTACGTTATTTTTTACGTAGTCCCCCCCACCTTAACCCACTTATCTCTCTCTTTCCTTAGGAATTGTAACTGAATCAGTGTAATTAATAAGAAATAGATATTTTTTTTATTATTTCCATTTTTTATTATTTTTTATATATATATCTTCAAATCAAAGAAAGTATAGTATTATGGTTATATCTTTGCTTGAACTCGTTACTTATCCAGGTGTTTTTACGTAATACGACTAATTCGTAGTTTTCCCGAAAAGTTTCACCTTATTTGCAAGTCGTTATCTCTGCTGTTTTATAGTACATTTCCTTAGTAAGAATTGTAACTGAATCAGTGTAATTAATAAGAAATAGATATTTTTTTATTATTTCCATTTTTTTATTTTTTATATATATCTTCAAATAAAAGGAAGTATAGTATTAGGGTTATATACTTTACCTGAACACGTTACTTATCCAGATGTTTTTACTTAGTACGGCTAATTCGTAGTTTTCTCAAAACGTTTCACTTTAATTGCAAGTCGTTATCTCTGTAGTTGTATAGTACCTTTCCTTAGTGGGAATTGTAACCGAATCAGTAAAATTAATAAAAAATAGATATTTTTTGCCCCTAAAATTCTAACACTTGGCATCACTTTTCAAAGTCTATAACTGTTTGGTACAAGGAGACAAAAGATTATAACACATTATGGTCAACGTTTGAGACTCCAGCTATAGTCGTATACTGTTCAAACTAACGGTTTTAACGAAATAAAAAACATGGTATTGTTTAATTACATTTTGTATAAGATGATAATTTTTAAGGTTTCAGAATTCTTTTACAATCATTTGGTAAATAAAGCAATTTTTCCATAATTCCATTAATTGATTTCCGTACATATTTATAAGCTTCTGCTGTTCGCTCATTTGCATAAACGCTGCAACGTCTACCGGTATTTAAAACACATACCAATCCGTATACTTTTATACGAATATTATAAATGGATTCATTTTAAGATGATATTTTAATGAACACTGTAAAAGGATGAAATCAGATCTGGTAGACTCTTCTATTTGCTTGGAAGAATAAATTTTAATACGTGAAATCTAACAGGGATCTATACTTTAAACTTAATTTCGAAATACACCTTTGTAGTTATCAGTAAAATTTAAAAAACAAAATGGGCTTCAGAAAAATTGTGCTTAAAGATATGCCACTTAATAATAATATTATATTAGAAATGGATAAATGTTTACAGATAGTGGAATATTGTATGAAACTTTTGTAAAAATTAAGTACTGGATAATATTTCCAATATTGTTTATTATATGAACAGTGTTATACAACTTCAAAAATACCCTTAAATACAAAAACAAGTTTTAAGTAATCTTTAAAAGACATTTAACTATTATAAGGAATATACATTTTAAATCATAAAAACTATTGTAAATTATATTAATTTTATCATAATTTAAATGTTACCAATCTTTTTTCACAAATTCCCTTCTGTTATCCTAATGTATTCAATACATGGGTTGAGTTCGCGATCATTTTAAAATATAAAAAATAGTGTGAAATTGGCAACTTTCCAAGATGCAATATACTTAGTATTCTTAGTGAGTAAACCAATATTTAGCAGCTAACAACTTTTTCAGCAGCCACGGATTGCAAAATCTTAGTGTTAAAAGAAAAAAAAATCATATAAAGTCATATGTTTGAGAGATCACAGATTCTTCTAGAATATAATCTCTTTTCGATTTTTTTTAAATGAAGCATACTCAGAGAGTGCAAAAATATTATATACTAAAGGAAAAAAGTTTTGAAATTAAGGAAAACATAGTTTTTAATATTTTTTAGTGTGTAATATTTGTAAAATTTCAGATTTAGTCAATTTGATAATTTCAAATATTTAATTCAGAGGATGTTGACAATTTTTAGACAATGTATATTGTAGTCACAAAACTAAATTACATAAAATTCTTGTGTTGAAAATATTCCATTTGATAGTCATTATTTTGAACTATTTTGCGACACCGTAATTTCCAGGATAATAAGGCATTTTGAAGTGTCAGAAGTGGTATTCTATCCCATTCCTCCTGAACAGTTTTCCAGAGTCCTGTAAGAGTTGTGGGATAACATTTGGATAAGGCAGATTTTAAAAGTTCAAAAGCACATAAATCCATAGGTGATACATCGGGAGATTTAGTAGGGATATCAGTTAAAAGTATGGCCTTGATACCGGTTTTTTGTTTCATTTCCTTTAAGAAATTTACAGTGGAATTTGATGTGTGACTACTAGCTTTGTCTTGATGGAGTTCCACAGATTAATGGCACTGAGGATAAAGCGATGGTATATCATTCAGAAAAAGTGGCAATAAAATATGTTTCTGATAGTATTTCGAGTTAATCTTTACATATTTTTCAACTCTCCTTATTTTATTTAGTCATTATATGAAAAACCAGCAATAATCATGAATCCCTTAAAAAAAGCTTTCTTTCGATTCTTTGAACCGTTTACTTAAAGTTTCTTCCCCTCTTTTATGATAATAAATGGCTCTTGTTTGTTGCAGTTATTTAAATACACCCATGATTCATATATTGTGATATTTATTTCCATTTTCTTTGGATAAATGTGTCTCATACAGAATTCTTCAGCGTGTCCTGCATTCAGCGATATGCTTTAGAGAAAGACGATGCTCATTTTTTGTGCTTTCTTAAGATTTAAATCAATTTGTATCATTTTTTTTACAGTGGACACCAAGCATTTTAATGATTTTGCAACTGTCCTTCCACTAGGGGCATTTTATTTTAACATTAAACAACGCACCTGTTGCAATAGTCGAATATGTTTGGTTTTTCCTTGGATACTTTTTGTCCTACTTGTGGCTAAAATTTGACGTATTTTTCTCCCTTTCTTTTTGACGGTATTGCTTATCAACGCTTTAAATATCCTTAAACCATGAATCTCACATCGTTTTTGGATAACGGGATATGAATACTTCTCTTCGGAAAGAGCATAATTATAGCCTTCTAAAGACTGCTTCGTTAAAAACGCCATTTTGAATAAAAACAAACGTCTCAAGCCGCAGATTATAATTTTGACTTTTAAAAACAGAATATAATTTCAGTTATTTATTTTCCAACAGACGATTTTTTAATGCCACTACCCCAAATCCTCTAAAAATATGCGAACAGCCTCTGTACATAAAATTGTATATTATGATGCATGGATGTTTATCCTTTATAAATCATTACATAGTAATACTGAAAGTAGCTTAGAAAATCTTTCATAACATGATTAATTATTCCCCTCATTAAAATGTATCTCGTCTTCTTGCCAATTATCATCTGTATGTTGTAAGATCGCGTTAGAAAATCAAATTCGGAAAATTCACGAATGATTTCAAGGAAACGAGAAATGGATATGAGAGTTGAAAGCTAGAATGCTAAGTCTCGTGATAGAACTAAGGCTGTTGCAACAATAATATGAATATAGTTGCAACAGATTGTGCAATAAAATATTGATTGTCATTCCAGAAGTTAGATAAATTATAATTAAACATTGAATAAGAGGAATCCTACTATTTTATAATATATTCATCCAAAAATATATAGAAGACACTGGTTTTATAGTATATAAAAGAATACTACATCTGCTTTTAAATTTTGAAGTAGTCTTTTGGAGAGTTTGTAAAATCTGCATTAAAAGCTAATAATTTAAATTCAGTATTATTTGTTTGTATGCTCCGTCTGAAGATAAAGCAGAGGAATATAACTAAATTTCCTATAAAAATCTTGACAGAGTGTACTTCAGTTCTCCATGATATGATGTAGAAATATTTTTAGGACCAAAAGGGCAAACTCGGTAGAGAAAGAGAATTCGTATCTGTTAAGGATATAGTGAAGGATATAGTTTACACAATATTACCAATGGCAAATGATAAATTAGTTTGTTTTACTGCATTATATGATATGTGTATAGAGCCCACGTCCTTCCAACATTAAAACCTTCATAAACCTACCTAGAGTTCTCTATGTGCCATTTATGCTAAGCAGATTGATCACATACTACTTGAATCGAAAAATTATTCAAACCTGAAGGATATGACAACCTATCGTAGGGCTAGTGTGGATTCTGATCACTTCTTGATATTTGCAAAAGTCAGTCCAAGAGCATCTAATACAAAAATGTTCAAGAGAGATACTTTGAGAGAATATTACAGGGTGTTATATTGAATGGGACAAAAAGAAAACAGGATTGTGACCGTTATAATTAATGTATTTAGAAAATTCAAATTTACTTCAAAACTACATTTATTCAAGTTTCTATAGGTGTTCAATATGAGCTTCTCGGGTGACGCGACAAATGTCTACACGGAATTCAACGTCCTGCCACACTCGTGATAGCATAGCGGGTTTTGTATCTTTTCGTCCTGGGCTTCTGTTCTTGCATAAGCAGCCGGTATCCTGAAACTACTTCACCCACCTGCTTATGTTACGCCGATGCGGTGGTTCTTTACGAAATTTTGTGCTAAAATTTCTTTGCACAACAGTTACCGAGGAGGCTTTGGCATATTCGAAAACGCAGTACGCTTTCTCCTGCATGGACGACATTTTGTTTAACAGAGCCTCTAGTGGAGGGTTCGTCATTCTATAATTTTTCCCTGTTGCCAAATAAAACTTGCATAATTGTAATTACAGAATAAACTTGTTTTGGCTGTATAAATCCATTACGTCAGTCACACTGAGCTATTCTTTTTCTCCCATTCAATATGAAATACCCTGTATTTTAATAACTTAAAAAATGTAAGAAAAAACTTCAATATCTGTAAAAAGTATAAAAACGGCTGAACCTATTAGATGGGAATAACTCAGAGGTGAATAAATAATATTGTATCAAAGATAGTAACTGCAATGCTGCTAATATTGAGATTAATAAATTAGATAAACAAGTTAGGGATTGGTTTGTTGGTGATTACACTACAACTAATGATAAAGATAATGCTTCATATAGACATATAATACCAGCACATAAAAATAGGGCAGATGAGTATATTAGACATAGAAAGAAGGAGAAAAATCTAACATTTTAGATAAGTAAATTAGGGATTGGTTCTATGGTGATTACGCTACAGCTTATAATAAAGATAATGCTTCACATAGATATATAATACCAGCACATAAAAAATAGTGCAGATGAGTATATTAGACTTAGAGTTAGATGACCCTCACCCACATCCAACTGAAGAAGTTTATGGATGCATAAGCCTAAGTGGGTGGGGAGAACCTTTCGACGTTATTCATTTTAATGTTATACACTAAGTTATTAACTTTAAAAAAAAATTTAAAAAAAAAAACTTTTTTTTATCAATATCACCATTTTTACCAAGTATTTTCCCTCATTTTAAAATTTTTTAAATTTATTTTGTATATAAGAGTAATTTAAATTTAATATATTATAAATTTCCTTTAACTTTTTAGTAAGATTACGAATGTTATCTATTTTTTTAAATATTCGATCTGTGTTTCGTTTTCGTATTTTTTAATAAATATCGGAATGAGATTACATCTTACTTCCATGTAATGCTGAGGGGTGCCTATTATTTCACATTTACAATTTGGTGAATCAAATTTTCCAATTCTGTACAAGTAGGTTGGGAAACTTCCATGACCGGTTAAGAAATAATTTATTATGTTATTTTCGAATTGTAACTTTTGTTCTACTTTAGACATTATAGTATAAGTTGCTCTTCCTTTTTCACTATTGTCCCAATAATCTTTCCAATCTTTATTTATGTTTCTTTCATATATTTTTAAAATATTGATACCGGGAGCTGTATTGGTTTGTAATTTATTGATTCGTGGCGTTCTTTGCTAAAATATCTGCATATTCATTACCGGTATTCCAGTATATTAGACATAGAAAGCAAGAGAAAAAACTAACATTTCAGCCAAAACAAAAATATTTTTAGAGAGATTTTTTAAGGGTGCCGAACATCTGAAAGCATTACTATATTCAGGGCGTTCTATCAGAAAATAAATCATAGTCGGATAGATTTATAACAGACTTTTTGTCTCTACAAAAGCAATTTTTTTTAAATATTTACTGATATACAGATCATTTTACCTTATTAATAAAAACTGTAAGTTTGATGTATTTATGACTCCTGAATACAGCAATGACACCAACTATTTTGGAAATCAACATTTATATAATACAAAAGCTCTAAGACATGATTTTATACGAAACAAACTACTAAATAATTAAGAATATACCTTATTAACCCGTTTGCAACGAATGTCTCTCTATACGCGAAGCAGCGATTTCACTGTTATCAGTTCAGTGTTGCCTCCACGCTATGATCTACTGTTGATATTGAGAGACCAGCGTAGTGTATGTGTAATTGGAGATCTGAAAGTTTTATTTTAACTTTTAAAAGCGAGATTGAATTACTAGAGGGCGTAACCGGCAACGGTTTACACAGCGGTCGGCTCTATAGCATTTACGTGCTGGTTCTCAAGGGGTTAAAGATGATATTTGAATTGCTTGAAGGTTTGTAATTTTGAGATTACGCTATTTGGTTGGAATATTAGCATTTTGTGTATGATCCCGTGACTTGTCAAAGTTACCACGGAAACCGTCTAAATTATATAGCTTATAAAATTTTATTCAGAATCATATTTTTCAAATTATTACGTATGCTGAAAGACACATAGGAAAATATCAATGCAGGATTCGTACCAGTAACATCAGCAAAAGATCAGATTTTTTGACTTAGATTCTCGTGAAAACATTGGAATTCAACATTGAAACACGTCATCTCTTTATTTATTTAAAAACTGCTTTTAATAATATGAATACATACTTATAAATATCATCAAAAAGCATCAAATTGAGATGATTTGCATAAAATTATACAAATTTTAAGAAACAATTTCTAGGATATTTGTTGGAAAAACTTCACAAGTATAAAGGTGATCCCCAAGTACAATTTTTCCTCTGTACTTTTTAATATTGCGCTTGAAATAATTGCTAGACATTCAAACATCATCAACAGTGGTCATAATTTTTCTCTTACAACAACTTGCATATGTTAATGATATGGATGTGATTTCCTCACCATTTTCCACCCAGAAAAAGACATTTCTTGCCTTTCTACGGGCTACAGGACAAATGGGCATAATTAAAAAAAAAGTCATAAATGAAGAGAAAATTAACTGTTTTTTCTTCTCAAGAAATAGAGTACCATACAAATACTTCGAAATAGGTGAATATAAATTTTAAACGATAAAATGTTTTACATAGAAGGGATCAGTTACTGCTAATGGTAGCATGATATCTATTAAAATAAAAATATATCCGGTAAATAGGGCTGTTTTAAAAATATTTATTAAATCCAGGTTTCTATCTAGAAAGGTATATTTTTTAAAATTTTTACAACTGTAATCCAACCTGCCATGATATATGCTTCCAAAGATTAAACAATGATAAAAGTGGAGGGAATACAACAGTAACTTTTAACAGAAAGATTCTGCTAATTATACATCATGGTATAAAAGAAAAGAATAGTTGAAGAAGTTTCTACTGTAAACAATATAGGATATACAAACAACCTGGAATTATTAAACATAGACAAATAAATAGAATCAGATCGATAGCCCTGATTGAATACATGATAACAAAATAATAAAAAACTGATTTTCAAAAACACTAGAACTAAAAGAAGAGAAAGTCCAAGATTGAGATGGGCTGATTTGGTAGAATTTGATTTTCTGGAAATTAAATTATCAGATTAAATGATTTTCAGATCGAAGATAAATCAGAAGTTATTATTCAGAATTTTTTAGAGAAAGCCATTGCTTCATAACTGAGCTAAAAAGACGCCTATGATGATCATGAATTGCAAGTTATAATTCCAATTGTATGTTATGTCCTAGTTAAAAAAGTGCAATAAATACTTTATTTACAAAACAATATATATTTAGATTAAAGGTATTCTTCATAACTGAGCTTACTAGCCATCTATGATGATCATGATTTGCAAGTTATAATTCTAAATGTGTCTTATGTAATAGTTAAACACGTGTAATAAATACTTAATTTACAAAACAATATATACGTGTATTTGTGTGTGAGAAGAGATAGAGAGGTAAATCTGCATAGAAATTCAATCCTTTAGATCGGACGCGTCGATGAGGGGGGGGGGTCGAGAGACCGTTCTTGTTCGTAAACGGACTGGTCGAATCCTCTCGTTCGTCTTATCTATTCTTATTTCGATACCCCCTCAACGAGGGTGGTCTGTTTGAAATTTGTCACGCCTATAACGTCTCGTCAAACTGTTCAGGGGCTTTTTCTACTTTCAGTGCAATACACTGTGATTTTTTTCGCACCTGCTCTGCTCTATTCATGAAAACTTGCACTCCCGCAAAGCTCAACACTGGACTCAGATTGGATTGTTAATTTTCTTGAGAAATGAATATAGATTTCGGAATTATTTCATAAAATAATTGACATTAACAAATATTTTGAGCATTTAAAATGGGTGTTATTTGAAGTAAAAAATATTTAATTGTATAGTGTTAAGGTTAAGTACTAAATCTCTATTGAAATCACTTGAGAAAAGTATATATTTCAAAAACTGTCCGATTAAAACTTAATTCAACCCACGTGTTGCACTTTTACTGACTTCTTGAAGTTTTATCCTCTTTTGGCTGGTAGTGCGAAGATGATTTTCCAGATTGTCTTTTAGTTATGTATATATATATATATATATACATATCATGTGTGTGTGTGTGTGTGTGCACGCGCGAGCGAGCGTGTGTTTGTGTGTGCCTGTGTGTGTGAATGAAACTGTACTTCTCTTTTCTTTACGAAATTAGATGTGTCATAGATGTGTTAAGTTACTCATTTTTCTATTTTAAACTCAGTTTTACAGGGAGGGCCTTAGAAAAATATTATTTCATTTAAAAGACTGCAAATCAATCAAAAAATAAATAAACACTTTTAGCTTAAGAAACTGTTTCCCCCCTAAAGTGAATGTGTAATGTACAATATTGTATTTTCTGGGGAATAAAAAGAATTTTCTTTTTTTAGTCTTACATTCATTTTAGGTGACATTATTTGGAAAATTATCTCAGCAGTTGCTCTAAATGTAGTTATGAAATAAGTCCTTGATATATGAAGATAAATTGTTACTGTCATAAGGAAACTTCATCATGCTTAATAAGTGCTATGTTGCTGACACAGACATTTCGCTCTAAAATTTAGAGACATTAATTTCATGTTTGTTTGTATATGTGTACACACACACTCGCACACGCACACACACACACACACACACACACACACACACACACACACACACACATATATATATATATATATATATATATATATATATATATATATATATATATATATATATATATATATATATATATATATATATATATGTATATATATGCATGTATGCACACACATATATATGTGTATATACATGCACAGACATATAGATAGACTCATACACACAAATGCACACATACACATGCATATATATATATATATATATATATATATATATATATATATATAGAGAGAGAGAGAGAGAGAGAGAGAGAGCGGGGGGGGGAGACAGAGAAAAATTTTCGTTAGTATAAAAGTGCATTTTTATTTAATTTCATTTATATTCTGAATCGAGCAAATTCAATACTTTTAATGTATAATACTTTTTTTTTAACTTTTAATTTCAATACTTTTAATGTATTACACTTCTATATATCTTTTCCTTCAACATTATTTAGAAGATTTATCTAATATATGCGTCAAAGCTAAACACCAAGAAATATTGACGCTATTAAGCTAAAACTAAGAGAATGCTGAATATAGTGTATTATGAAAATGACTAACATTTCAAACGTATAATTTGCTAGATTATTTTTCACTTCTCTGTGAAAAATGTAAAATTGAAAATATAAGACTGATATTGAAAATATAATTTTAAAAATTAGAGCAAAAATTGCTGCATGTTTCATACAGGAAAACAAATTTTTTTCCTGGAATATTTAAATTTCAGTCAAAAATAAAATAATGTAGAACGTTTCTTTTTAATATATTCCCTTACATAATGAAGTCTATCTATTCAATTATTCGTATGTGTTCCTTACTTCATTAATTTACGAAATAAAATTTACGTACCTTGAAAATAATTGACGCTAGCTTTCGTTATAAAATATTTTAAAACGCAAACGTTACGCTTAATGCAAAATTGCTTTGAAAAGGGCGTTTGTGTAATAACATTTCAGGCTGTTGAATAAAAAATATAAATCTATTTCAAAATAAAAAATTAATACATGTAAAAAAACATTTAACCTTGTGCTATTTTGCATTATTGGAGACTTCATTAAATTAATTCTTTTTTATACTTACTCTATGCCATAAATAAAATTTTACAAAGGAATAAAAACATAGCTTTTGTGTTCAAGTATGGAAGCGTATTGTTAAAAATGAGTAATTTTAAAATTTCCTGCTGTGACTTTGAAGAATTGTTTAAAACATGGGTTTAAGTTAATTCAATGTTAAATTAATAATATTTTTTTCATGCAATGAAATTATTTTCTTTTATAAAAATTCCCTTCGCTATAATTTCACAAAGGCAGACCTTACCTATGCTGTATTATATTTCAACTTAAATAATTATAGAAGAAACACAGCAGATTTTTAACTTCTATTCTTGTGTAAGGTATGGATTAGTAGGAGAGTTATGGTCTAACTTTTTGTAGCTCGAGGCCTAACGAGAACGGTACTTGCTACTTAAAGCCGATTAAAAATGACTACGACCATCTATGTAACAGTGAGATTCGAACCCCCGAATTTCAGTACCTAAGATCAGTGCCCTAACCAATCGGTCAAGTTGGTCTTTTCTTTTATAAGAGTCTGTTATTATGGCTAATTTAAAATAAAATATATGATTTATCCCTGAAAGCTCTTGAAGTTTATCTCCTTAATAGGAGTCGATCTTAACTACAATAAAATGCTATGGGTAAAAGTTTCTCTGCTTTCTGATGAATTTTCTTTGTAATAAATCTTTTATTTAATAAAAATATCGGGGTTTCCTTGAAATATAATATCACTATTTTAGTTACGATCATATGTTTTCATGAATTTAAATAACATTTTTAACTGGACATCAACAGGAAATATCCATTCAGTAACCACAAATAGCAGGAAAACTGCTATATACTTTTGCCGAAAGTAATCCTAAAGAAGATAGAAAATTACTAGTATGATGAAATATATAGTTTCAAAATTTGATTTATATAAATATAAACGTACTC
Source organism: Pardosa pseudoannulata (assembly GCA_032207245.1). Classification (NCBI taxonomy): domain Eukaryota; kingdom Metazoa; phylum Arthropoda; class Arachnida; order Araneae; family Lycosidae; genus Pardosa; species Pardosa pseudoannulata. The sequence continues at coordinate 110,332,069 of CM063508.1, read as the reverse complement.
AATTAATTGTGTTCCAAGATAGAAATATACACAAGCAGTTATATATGTCTTTTAGAAAAGAGGAACTTTAAAATGTTAAAAGCAATAAAAATCTTGAACGATTAGATTACTTTCCCTATGTATGTAAACGAGAAATTAAAAAGAATAAAATATCTTTATATAGGTAAATTTCGGTAATAGCCCAATAGATAGCATAAATGATATCTCGAATATATTGGTTTCAGTCTTGCTACCACCTTGTATGTTTGTTGTATTTCAGTGTTAAGGTTAAACATATACTAAATTATATTTTTATGTAAAAGCTGTATTGACCAATTGAAAATACTATCTGTGTCTACAGAATCCTATGCCGATGTAAAATGACTTCATTTTACTAAATTCTGTGCACCTTTCAAACTGTAGGGGTCCACAAGTTCAATTTAGTTTGGTTGGAAAAGTCCGAATATAACTTAACGCACTGTGTTTGGCGTTATTTGAACGTTGGCTACAAAGAAGTCAGCATTACAGCAAAACATCCGAAATATCAGCAAAACATCCGAGAAAAACAGACATACATTCATATGCTATTAAAAATTGAATAAAAAAATGTAATAAATGTATAATAAATGTAAAAAAATGTAAAAAATGTATATATATATATATATATATATATATATATATATATATATATATATATATATATATATATATATATATATATATATATATATATATATATATATATATATATATATATATATATATATATATATATATATATATATATATATATATATATATATATATATATATATATATATATATATATATATATATATATATATATATATATATATATATATATATATATATATATATATATATATATATATATTATATATATATATATACGTATATATTGTCGCGAAAACCAATATGAAAATTATATTTTATGCTACTTGTATTAAGGCAAAGGTATTTCGTTTCAATGAGCACCGATAGGATGAAAAGCGATTTTTTGCTCAAGTGGGTGAAGAAGGGACCAAGCAGATGACCCATAGTGGTGGTCTACCGCCCCAGAGGTATTTATTGAGAACTTGGAGGACATTGTGACCACGAACCTATTTTAAATGCCCCAGTCCCCCTTAATAAATACAGTTCTTAGTCAGGTTCGGGCTCCGAACCAGCAACCTATCAGTTTCGAGACGGTAGGCTTTGCCGACTGAGGCTCATAAATGTTATATATGCCACTTACACAAATTAAACTACTACACATCAAAAAGTAACACAAAATTGCAAAGCAATTGAGGGACATTATTTTACTAAGTTTCACTCACGATCACGTGCATGTCGTAAATTTTACGGAAAAACTATCGCACTGATCAAAAGCCCAGTTAAAAATAGCAGCTGACATTTGAATTTTTCAAAGCAAATTATAGGCTATGAGGAAGATTAAATAGAAATTACTTACACATGTCTTGGTTCCGATATGGGAAAAATCTATTCAAAACATAATTTTTCGTTAAACTTACTCATACCCTTGTACTTGAAGGTTACACATATTTCTTTTGATTTCGATTTCCCGATGAGTCATGAGAATTATTATTTGGATACTCATTTAAAGATTCAAAGATGGTTTTCCTATTTAGCTAAAATTAATATCTGTGTAAAATGTAAGGTTTTTCTCTATACTGATATTTCCTTATTTTTCGGGATGGTGATTCTTGTTGTAATTATTCAAGGTAGTTCAAATGGACCCGTTCAATATCAATGGCTGGGATGCGTAAAATAGGACACATTATCCTGTACTATTCCAAACGATATCTGTAGAGGTAGCAGTCAAAATCTGGATGTCTGCAGCTTCATCACTGCTTCTAAATTACGAGGACTCACTGTTCAAGTGTTGTCCTAGGGAGAAGATTTTGCCCCCTATATGGTGATCCTATAATAAAGTGGTTAACAAAGTCCGCGGTTTTGTATGTTGATATGCTTAGTAGGAAAGTTCTTCGGTGTTTTTAAAATACTTGATGTTAGTACCGTAGGCGAAAGTAATAAAATAAAAATAATTTAACTATTTTTCTTAGAATAAAACATATTTGTTTAATAATTGCTATAAAAACGGCATTGTTTCAACATGTAAACATTATGATCGATTTGTGCATTGCTGCACATCAATATCTGCATTTTTGACATCAATATCTGCCATATAGTGTATACTAGGAACTTTACCATATATTGAGTAGAATATAAAATAGAGAAACAAAATTTGATATTATAATATAAACTTTAATTCTGCTTTCAGTTTCTCATTTTAACTACCTCAGTTATGCGAAACAAGTAGATATCCAAGTATAGACGAAACTGATTAAAAACGAAGAGTTCAAATTGGATATTTGAAATATCAAATTTAATGTTCACTTGTGATGATATATAGTAGAATTTATTAAAAAATATGACTTAACCCTTTAATGCGAGTTATTTTTGTCAACTACGTATGATGAACATTTTGAATCTAAGTTAAATCTAAGTATGGATCTTTGAATATGATCCCACATCGACAATGGTGAAAAGACAATTCTCATTGAAAAAAGTGATGTATCCCGTTTTCTTCAGAACTATGGGATTTGTCAAAGCCATCAAGTTGGAATTACAGAAGGCAGTAACAGCAAACTGGTATACCACTAAATGTCTTCCACAAATTCTACAAGAAGTGAATGTTAGAGGACTAATGCTTCACCATGACAATACATCTTTAAATACATCCGGATTAACAGTTGAATATCTTAAACAAAAAAAAAATTAAAGTGATAAAACATCCTCCGTATTCACCTAATCTAGCTATGTGTGATTTTGCTTATTCTTTAATCTATAAAAGAACTTACGTAGAAGTCGTTTTCATACGGAAAAAGAAATTGATGTAGATTAAAATGCATTTTTCATCCATTTCAAGAAATGAATGGCTTGAGGCATTTAACCTGTGAAACATTCGGTTTACAAAAGTGCATTGATGCTGGAGACTACTTTAAACACACCTAAAATTTTGTAAGTATAACTTTAAAAACCTAGTTGTCTCAAAAAATTTCAGAGTGACCCTCGTATAGACTGCACAGAAGAAAATGAATAAGAAGTTCAAATAAATTTTAATATAATTGTACGTCACGTTAGAAACCAGGTATCTTTTAAAAAAACATAGGATGTCATAAATGACAAAGGGAAAACTTCATGAAAAAGATTCCTTTTCTATTTCATGAGAAATAAATACTGAAAAATGGAGTTTTATAAATGATAAAGCAATTTCTCAGGATTTCAGTCTATTCCTGAAGATACAAAGATACTTTATTAAATTCTCTGTTTTATATTGATCAGCGTTAAAGGTATTCGACAACAAGAACATGTATCTTAGAACCGACAACAGAAAAGTCACTGGAATTTGAGTAATTTTGACATCAGTGGTTAAGTTATCATTCTCAACCTCCCACGAATCAATGTTCAGGAAATATTTCCTCAAAATTTATGGGACCACAGAGTGGTGGTTTATGGTCTTATTGGAAGATAATTTAATATTGGTATCTTTAAGCGTCAGGAAAAACATAACATGTTAGCATGACGAGATATTCAATGCTTGTCACACTCTGTAACCAGAAGACAAATAATTCAATTATTTTTTCAGCAATCAATATGCACCAAACACTTTCAGACAATTGACTTTTTGTCCAACTGTATTAAAAAATCCAATTCCGCAGATCCAACAGTTATGAGTGTTAACATAAGCAGAAAAAAAAAGAAAACTTGCTTCATTGCAGAAGATGTTTCTATGAGTAATAGTTTAGATTTAAAATTGTACTGGTTAAACTACTTTTAGACTATTTGTCCAAGAAAAAACAAAAATCTAAACCTCGTGCCGCAAAGAAGTATATGTATCGTAGCACTCCAAGGCATCTAAACCATAAAAATAAAATAAAACCTAAGAATATGCATACATCATCCTCTTTTTTTTTTTTTTTTTTTCACAAATGAAATACGTCCAAAATTTTAAGACTTCCTGGTTGTTTAAATAAACATTTTAGCAGTAATTTGACTTTAACAACGTTAGATAAGATATACAATATATTTTATTCCAATAAATAAAAAATCAGCACAATAGCTATTTACTTTCTCATGCTTGAAATAATCTGGTGAACAGTTACGTGTTATTTTAAACATATCTTTTAGTTTCTACTTTTTTATGAAAGAAAAAAATAAATAAATCACTTTCAAAGTAGTATACAGTCGTCCAGCATTGGTCTTTATCAACTTTCTCCTTTTCTGAAGTTTCTTCTAGGGAAAAATAAATGTATGGTTCACCCTGTATGCGAACAATAACTGGGATTTTCATAAAAGTACAAACTAAGAAAGAAAAATGTTTTTCCTTCGTTTAGAACGAGATTTATTTTTCATCCTGTAAGATTGTAAAACTTTCAACAGAAGCGATTAGTCCATAATGAAGATAAATGAAACCGGTTAGAACAAAATTTCTCCTTGAGGAAAATATAATGTTGTTTTCTAATTTCTTTCTAAATTATTTCCTAAAGTATACTTTTCACTATCCTTTATAATTTACCGAAACCTAAGTAATACTTATATTTTGACAAAATTATTTCAGGAAAAAATATTTTTTATATACTATTCTTGTCTTCAGGAACAGTTGTCACATTTAAATGCTCGTATAGATTTAACTATATCTCAGACTTATTTCTATTGAGGTTTTTAATCGTAATGTAAAACATTTTTGATATCGATACTATACGACTGCCTTATACGGATATCATTTCTTATACTGTATGCTGCTTTTTATCTCCCATAAAGCTCCATTAGAATAAACCTTTTGGTTATTTTTTTCTGCTAATTTCAAATAAAAATTCCTTTTTCAAGGTAACTGTGTTGTTTAAGTGTAGCTCAACTACTAAAAAATTTATAATTATTCTCCTTGAAAGTATTTTTATTTGTTAAATAAACTTTAAAAGTATTAAATATTTAAAAATAACTGTTTAAACATTATATTAAACAGGTAGTTAATTTCCATTTGCATATTAGATTAGTCGCGTTAATCGATACTTTGAGCGTTTCGGGAAAATGGAGTGTGGAATGCAATAATAAATTTAAGTGCATAGTTATACATGCAATAGTCCTAAATATAAAATTTAAACATTTTGCAGCTAATCGCTATGTATTTCAGAGTTACATGTATTATTTAAATATGACGGTAAGTAGTGTGCAGATTGCAATAAAAGGATCGCAACTATAAGTTATGGCACTTATAAGTACTCAATTTCAAAATTTTAATTGATAACCGTTTTTGAAATATGCAAGATATGTATGTACATACATATATGAAGGCAGCAATACGTAATTTTGAAATGTTTCTATGTATGTATATACAGGCGTAACACTAAACTTACTTTTAGATAATGGTAAAAATGTATATGTTTTTGAAAACTTAAAACTTAAATTTTGATTACAATACATTTTGCTTTGTGCAGTAAACAAGGAGAAGATGTGTTCTAACGATGTAAATGCAGGTTGTGGCTTCATCTAAATAAAAAAAACACAAAGATGCTGATATTGTAGAACTAATATATTTACACTGAAATATGATCTATGTAAATATTAGAGAATCTGTGTTTGTAATATATAGATTCAAGATGTAATTGACAGATTTCAGATAATGTTTCAAAGTATCCTTATCCTCTATATCAGGGGTCGGCAACCTGTTTGTCTTTAAGGGCGCAATACTAAATTTGAAAATCACCGAGGGCGCATATTTTACAGATAATTAACAGGTATAAATAGGCATTAAAAAAACAGATTTTTTATAACTTTATTTTGTTGGTGTCATACATAATGATACATATAATTCAGTGTGAAACTTGGGTGTCCATATTTTCAGCTAATTTCTTATAATTGGGGATATATTTAGAGTTTCCGGTCCGTAAACAATTATCTAAATGTGAGTCATTAAGCTTTGTTCTGTATTTTGATTTCAAATATATTTCATATTTGAGAACAAAGACTTGCTATTGTATGCTGTAATGAAGGGTTTTGAAAGAAAAGAATTATTTCTGATTATTTGGTAGTTTTAAATGCACGGTCTACGCGTGGTCTATTCGAAATACGATCACATACTAACAAAAATACGTGGGTGTTATTAGATACGCTCAAGGTTATCAAACTGCTCATCTATGCACAATCCTAAACTCAACTGACTACTTGCTGTATATCGCCGTTTGACAAGAGTAAGTAAATCGCTCTGGTTATAATACATTTACATTAGTCCAGCGAGGGCGCATTAAAAATCGATTGGGGGTGCCATGGCGCCCGCGGGCGCCGTGTTGCTTACCCCTGATTTATATAATGATAGCCTAAGTTATGTCCGTCTGTCCTTGAATTTTTGTTGAGGCTGGATCTCGAATGCATAGGGGCATATTGGATTCTTGATTAGTTAGGGTTAGCAAAATTGAAAGCAAGTTTTAAAATCTTTAGAAATCCCCCTCCACCCCTCATTTTCAAGTGTTTAATGCCCTTATTTCAAGCCCTATTTTTCTCCGGTTAAGAGCAGGTTATTAAGTTTATCACATAATAAATAGGTAAAAAAAAACATTTTTTCTAGCATATGACGTCATTCTTTAAATTATCCCATTTAATCATTTCTTATTTTAAATTATTTAAGTATCGCCTGCATTATTTTCATATCTTTTATCACTGAACTTAGATATTACGTAAATAATTTTTCCTTTATAATTACCATAAATTATAGATTGTGATAATAATTACCATAAATAATAGAATATAATAATTTTAAATTTAACCATAGATTATTTTTCGTTGCAATGACGATTTTATCACAGGTATTAACAACAAATTCTTTTCATAAATGTCGAAGAATCTATTTCAAAGACTAATAAATATCTAGCGTTTAATTTATATATCTTTGAAAACTGAGAAGTTTTTTCGTTTGGGTGTTTGATTTTTACACTAACCACACGGTTTGACTAAATGAATTCAACGTGATTCTAAACTGCATTCACAGTATCGGGGGACTTTACAGGAGTATGAAGATAAACAAATTATTTAGCGTGTACTAGATAATTCTCAGCCGGAAAACAAACCATTTTTTACTTGTATTTCAAGATTGGAGTTTACTTCTGTGTACTAATAGTAGTAATACTGTTATTGTAAAAATTCAGGTTTGATCAAAATCCGCATTTCCGCTAAAATATCAACACATTATATAAGAAAGTGTAAGAGAATGCACTTATGACATATTAAAATCATTAATTAAATAAAAATATCATCAAACTATCGTACTTAATTTATTAGTCTTTAGAAATGTATTATAATAAAGCAGAACTATTAAAGAAAATCTATCATTCATTTGGTAAAATTTCAATGGGACGATGAAGTTCATGTAAGATTGATCTTCTATAAAATAAAATAAATTTCACATTTTTGGTAGATTTGAGTAATTTTGAAATACACTTTTCCAGTTAATTGTTGAAATGTACTATGTTTTTTATCTGTGAAGCAACTGATAGTTATCTCTCATTTATTTTAACATAATATTTTTTAATGTAAATGTAATAATATAAAAATGAAAAAGTGAATTTAACGTAAGGCAATTGTAATGAATTAAAAACATCCCTTTATTGTTTTATAACTTGAAATACATTTTTTTCTCAGTTGATGCTTTATTTCCATAATAATATTAATCCTTAGACAGCGTAATTTATTTTTCACTTCCAATTCAATAATTACATTTAGAATGAGCTTAAGCTAATAAAAAAACCTACTTAAAATTTACTTATCGTAAGAATTAAGCATTTGTTCAAAGTGTATTTAGAATCAATTTATGTTTAAGAAAGGGATTGTTTTCAAAAAGAAAAACTGATAAGTCCATATGTATGAAAAGTAATTACCAAATTAAACAAAGTGCACATTTTAGTAAATATTAGAAGGAAAACACATGTGATAAGATTAAGTAGTTTCAAATTTATATATTTGAAGAGATACCGTGCGTTTGAATGCATTTCATTTCTTTTTCATTTCATTTGATATGTTATGTCTTCTTTAAATCAGGACTTTGAATGTCAAAAAATATTTTATGAAGGTAGTGACTGAAGGAATTGGTAAAAATACATATGCTGTCAAGTTTAATATTTTATTTTATGATGTCTTAGTAGGAGGTATTTAAATTGATTATTTATACACTCAAAATGTACTATTTGAATACTAAATATTTTTAATGATATGTTAAATATTAAAAATATTTAACATATTAGTAAATTAAATGCTAAAAAATGTATAAATCCTTAAGCAGATTATTTTTTTCAGCTAAATATAAACGTATTGAAACAATATAAATGACGAAATAGACAATTCCTCCAAGAAGATAGTTACTTACATTAAACCATAGAATATTATTTAATTATTTGGAGTTTAACTAAGATACAGTATTTTATTTGAAAACTTTAATTTTAGTTTTTATTCTTGATACTTTAAAAAATCTTTGAAATTCTGATTTTAATTACTAATTCTGTATATTTTATTAATTTATAAACTTAAATATTTGATTAATTTATAATTATATACTTAAATTTAAAAGTTTTGGTTGTTGAATAAATCATTGTATATAGAATAAATCAATATATTTTAATAACTAATTCTAATGCTAGAAACATTTTTAAAGAAAACTTATGTTTGTTAAAATGGAGTGATTAAATTATTTGTAGTTAGATTTAAATATTGTGGTGTTATAAAGAGAAAGAATCAATACACTGAAGTTTTACAAGTATGTTCAATATTTTTAATTAAGCTTAAATTGTATTAAGCATATTTGTGTTTTCAATTTGAATGTTTTTTTTTTACATAGAAGCTTGTCATTATGTAGTTATAATGTACGGACAACACAATTCAAAGTAATATCTACACATGTTAAGTAATCATGTTTTTAAAGAATTAAAAATTATGTGATTGGTTTGAACTTGAATTTCTTTACGCCTAACAAAATTCTTGAAATGTATTTTTCTGAATATTTTGTCATATTGATTGCATTTCATATTTTTACTTTAATGCAAAATATTTCTTTTAAAAAACTTTTAATCAAAACATATAAGTTTTAGACTTATTCTAAAAAACATTTCTAGAAAGCAAAACATTATCTTAAATAGAACATTCAAGTTTATTTAACTAATTATGCTTACAACTTATAAAATACCAGGAATCTCTCAATACTTTTTCAATGTAAAAATTGTCTTAAAAACTGTGAGATTCTTCTAAAGTAGAATAGCTTAATTTCCGTCACTGTTGTCGTTTTATTTCGGATTTAAATTTTTTAACATGCACATTTTTTAAAACCTAACATTATAAGTATTTTATAGGCGTTTCAGATCATTTGCATCCAGAATAACTACTGCAGATCAATTTTTACATCCCAAATATTAAGTTTAAAATGCTTATATCATAAATTTAATTGTAAACCGTAACTGATATTTAAACATTTCTAACGACTCTTCCCGAACGACGGCCGAATGGTTAGGGTGCTGGCCTTCGGAAGAAGTTCGTCGTTTCGTAGCCGTTCGGCTTTAAGCAGTAAGTCCTCGTGTTGCAAAAAGTAGACTGTAACGCTCCAAACCAAACCTTTCTAACAACTCTTCTACATTACTTGTTTTTTTTATTTTTCTTCATAATCAATTAAGATGAATTATTCTATTATTAATCAATAAAGGAAAATATTAAAAAATGACTAAAAAGGTTTCCCACAATCCTTTTAAATATTTAAAGATATGTGGTCTATCTAGAATAACATTAGAATTAATTATATTATCTTTAATTAATTATACAACTAATGAGGGTTGCAGTCAAATTTTAGGAGGTTAATATTTTGCCTAAAATTTGATTCAGCTTATCTAATTAAATAATGAAATAAAACTTAATATAAGAATCAAAGATATTATCTTTACATAAATCACTTTATAAATAATATAAGCTTCACTCCAGAAGTCATTCCACTTATTATTAATAATAATTAGATCAAACTATTTATAACAAATATTTTTTAATTTTATATGAATTTGAAGTACACTATATATATATATATATATATATATATATATATATATATATATATATATATATATATATATATATATATATATATATATATATATATATATATATATATGTGTGTGTGTGTGTGTGTGTGTGTGTGTATACTACATATACATTCGAAATTCATCAATATTTTTTCCTAAAGACCAAAATAAAAGTTAGTTATAATTAATCTATTTTCAACAGTAACAATGCTTCATAATATTTTGAAAGAAAAAAATAACTGTAATTAATGTTAAATAAAAATTAAACTTTAATTAATATTAACTACAGTTATCTATGTTTTTAGTAAAGGTCTATGATAACAGCTAATGTTTTGCTAAGGTGATAGAGATTATTTATGAACAGATATGACCATTTTTATAAAATAATTAGCGTAAAACATTTAAATAATATTTTTAAATGGCAATATTTAATAAATAGCAACTTTAAAAATCATTAAGTGCTTTGGTTAAAACTCGTAAAAATATTCTTTCAGATATATCTTAAATATATGTAAACACATTAAATACTTTCAGCATATTTATCAAAAGCAAAAGTAAAAATAATAATAATAATTTTGGATGTCTACTGTCTTTTATAATGAGATAGATCACCTTTATATGTATACAGCAAAACGATTTTATTAAACAATTTCAAATTTTTTTATATAAGTTTAAACATTTTTCAGGTTAAATTATACCATCCTGAATTAAAACGTGAATACAAATAGTATAAATGAGAGTGTAGTATAAATTATATGGCATTTTTATAATTTCCCTTTTGCTATGAATTTTTATGCACGTATGCACTTTAATTCTAAAATGACTTTTCATAAGGTTATTGTATAAGCTATAACTAATTTATTTCCTACAATTTTTTAAATAATATTGTTCTTTTATTGCTTAGAATATTAGAAAATGAAATAAAATATGGTGAATTTGAAAAATAAAAGAGATAAAAAATAATAAAAACATAGAATTTAAAAATAAATATAGATTATGCTACATAATATTAGTTTTCCCAAACAGTTTTATTTTCTTTCTTTACGATCTCTGAAGTAGTTTCGTATTAGATAAACGGACAGGAATCAGCACTTAACTAAACATGAAATTATAATTTACATGGATTTTATTTGTAAAGAAGTCACCAATTTTTTTTCTTAATATAAATGAATTTTCTTAGAAACTATCTTTTGACGTTTAATTAATAAGAAACATTAACATAACAAATATGTTTTTTTGTAACGATGTCAAATTTCAACAGAATTTATTTATAATATTATCATTACAACAGAAAATATTCTTAATATTATGTTGTATATTGTCATTAGAACAATAATTTATAAATATAATTTCAAAAGGAAATTTTGGAAAATCACAATGGGTTTCTTTTCTCAGAAATCAGATTTTATTCACGGAATAACTAAATTATTACGTGAATAAAATCTGAATTAAATTAGTATTGATTATCACTTATAAATATTAATATAAATCTTAAATAGAGCTTTATTACTCTCTTAGTAGTCTAGGGTTTATAATATAACCCCAAAAATGTATTTATGGATTGTTACACAACTTCAGAGTTAAGTATAAAAAACTGCTTGATTTTTTCCACATAAATATCTAGAAAAAATTTTGCTTACATTCAAATTATATAGGATATTGTATTTCCAAATACTATAGAGACAATTAATAATACTTTAATATATGCTATTTTAAAAAAAATTTGGTACTGGAACTTAGTAATTTAATTTTTCAAACATTCCCAATACTACATCCTTCCAGGTAAAATTATACAATATTTTTAAGATTTAATAGGAATATCTTCCGACAAGAAGTACATAAATAATATCCTCACCTTCATCTTTTCTAAAGTTTATGCAATTGTAACTCCGAGCTTGGGAAAGCGAAAGAGCGTCCATGTCTGTTTCTCCCAGTTTAAACGTCCGCGCGCAGTTCGGTGGCATTCTGTTCTACCTGTCGACGATAGATGAAGCTCTTGATAAAGCTCTGATTGCGGAATCATTTTTCGGTGCCGACAGGTGGCGCTTTGCCAAATACTTTGAAATTTATTGAAACCTTTACGTAGGAAGAATGTACTAATTTTTAAGTGCAGTTTTTAAGGATATTTTAAGTTGATATATGGCTTTCATCCGAATGGAAATTTCGATATTTCAGTCGCATTAAATTATAAAACTTAACTAAGAAATAAATGTAAGGAGGCCTTTTTGTCATAGATAAACGTAAATTTATGATTATTCTTGCAGTATTAAAGTAAATTTTAGTTAATATAATTCTTATTTTTTTCTTAAAAAAACTTGCATTTTGAAATATTTTAAAACATTTTAAGTGCATTTCTAACCATAATTTGTCACTCATATTTATTTTATTAATTTAACATGTACAATAACTAGTTTTTTAGTGTATTATTTTTACATTTTATCGTTAAAATAATTTATGCAGAAATTTTCTACTAGAAAATTATTTTATTATCTATTTACACACACACACACACACACACACTATATATATATATATATATATATATATATATATATATATATATATATATATATATATATATATATATATATGTATGTGTGTGTGTGCAATTAATGCAATTAAGTGCACAAACAAAACAGAACAGTTTCAAACAATGCACAGACAAATCAGAAACAGTTTCGATCTGCACTAGACCTAATAAGAGGTATGGGAACTTTTAAGAGGTTTAAGGACAATTAAATCTTTAAACGTTTTGATGTATAATTTTTTACATATAATTTTTAGTCCTTTATAAAGTATGCCTCTTTTTAAAAAAAATATGGGGCTAAATTTTGATACAATTTATGCTTAGAACAATGCTTACTGATTCACGTAATCACATGCTATACGATTCAATCAAAAGTGTTAACACGTTGTATTCGAGCCACGAACTAGTACGTTTTCTGACGATTGATAATTGAGAGTGGGTCAAGTACTAGTGCGGGTTAGTGTAACAACATGGTTTGTTTGTGGATACAAAAACAACGGTATATACATTAAAATGAAGCCGAATGCTCTTTTCTACTACATAGATCCTGGAGAAATTTAGACAAATAAAAACTAGTTTTTACATGAATTGATGTGAAACCACAGAACGGGAAAAATTAAAACTATATACTACTATTTCTATTTGATTTTTCATATTTACGATACTATTATAAATTTATCCTCTAAAAATTATATTTTTGGTTTACAAAAATCTTATGGTTGTTATTTATATATTTCTATTTCTATATTTGTTTATATATTTCAATATAAAATAAGAAATTTGGTTAAAAAATTAAATAATTTTTGTACTATTGAGATTTAATTGACTAAATTTACTTGCGAAATGCCCCCTCCCGGTATAATTCCACTGGATTATTAATTAGGAGTATTAATGCTACAGTGTGGCTATATTGTTTTTCTAACTTTAAAGCAAAATAACAAAAAAAAAACCTCTGTTATATAAAAATTATGTAATTTAGCATTTGCCACTGTTTTTAATAACATTACAAGTTCTTTACTTTTGGTACTCATGGCCATTTCAAAATGTTGAAGTCCTACCAACGATACCACACAGTTGATATTAAATGAGAAGAACTTTTTAAAAGTTGTAGTTGTCTAAATAATGACATTAAACAGATATGTAAATCGTTCAATCCATAACAGTACATAACAATTCAGAATGTTACTTGCTTATAAAAATTCAGCTACTAGATAAAATTACAAGATACTAGATAAAAATACTAGATAATTTTTTTTTTACCTTTTATTCAGTAAAATATTAGATAGGCTGAGATATCATATAACATATTAAAACTGTTATTATAAGGTGGAAGAATTGGTATTTTGGTCTTAGCAGGTCTCCAAACTTAAAAAACTAAAGTTTGAAATAATCTTTTCTAACTCAAGTATTACAGATTTTTCTTTTAAAAAATTATACATTTAATCTTTATAAAGTGAGCATTTATATAAAATCAGGGTCATTAAATGCTTAGTATTTTTAACTAAAGCAGTATTACTAGGCATATATCGCTGATTTCCCTCATATAGATGTAGATGTAGATCAAATAGATCTAGTGATAATGGCCAATGTGACTTAAAATTATATCAAGATCTATATCGTTAAGCGTCAAAATGTTTTTCCTAAATTTTCACGGTTAAGAAGTAAGTCTGAATTTAATTTGGATAATTTAAGGCAAGAAATAGACTGCTGCTCACAAACCAAGATGTATAGTCTAAATATATTAACCTTAACAACCCACTAGTAAATGATAAATTTAATTTACAGTTACACAAAACAAAAACATATTTATTTCTTCATCTACAGTAATGTTCGGTTTATGTCTGTTGTTTCCTTAAAATAGTTATGCCAAATTTTATAATTCCATTATATTATTTTTGATGTATAGTTATAGGAAGGATGCTGTTTTCCCATTAGATATTTCAATCAATTTAGGCAGCTGTTAATTAAATAATTTTATGCCGTATAAATCGATATATCAATAAGATCAGCTTTCGTAAACATGTTATTTTATATAGTTGTGTTAATTTATTGTACAGAAAAAATACAAAAATATAATATATTTCTTGTTTAATATAGAAAGTTGTAAAATGAAATATTTTTGTATTCATATAAGGGTAATTTTTTATTATGACATTAATCTATGAAATTTTAATTTTTAATTTTTATTTTGTTTAAAAAACTACATATTTAAATAACATTTAAAATGAAATAATAAAGGATATTTAGATAAATTTATTTCATTAATGCAACAAATTTAATGCAACAGAAAATTAATAATATAAAATGATACCAATTTAATACATAACACCGATACATTTCCACTAAATATTGATTGTGAAATTAAAATTAATTATCATAATAAATAATTGTACATTTCTAGACCTAGTTGCTATAACAGCCCTAAAAACTCCTGGAGGTGAATGCGGCCTTAAATTCGATAGTTCTCCATCTGTGAGCTACATCATGAATTATTCTAATTTTTTCGACATTTTTCCAACAATTCCAGTCTTAAGAAATTCGACCTTTATAAAGAAGTTTATTTATAACATTTCAAACAAAAGATTATGTTAGCTAAATATCCTATTTTTAATATCTCGACAATATATAATGAATTCATTTACATAAAAACATTTTTAACTATTAATAATGAAATAACGAAACCCATAGAAATGATTAGTAATTTTTATCTACAGAAATGTTTGGAAAATATCTCTGGTTTTTATCATACACAGTATAAATGTTACATTTTATCGTGCATCTTCTAGTCTGTTACTCATAATTTTCTTCTATTCAAACCCAATAGCCGGTTTGTTTTTACTTACATTCCAGATACATTATCAGTATGTACAATAGTTCCTCTCGCCATTGACCTACACCATTTTCTAGTAGACAGTCGTTTAATTTTGATTATCTCCACAAAAACTCGTCATTTCTAAGCAGGGTTTTTCTATCAAAACAATAAAGAAGTGGTAAATGTGAAACATTTTCACTCGAACTTTTGCTTTATATAACCGTCAGTGATAACAAAAAAGGAATTGAAGTGATATTTCTGCGACATAACGAACAATGGGAAAAAAGATTTGTTTGATGTTCTTTTCCAAGATAACGTTTCTAACTGTCATAACTTCTAATAAACATTTTGTATTAAAAGGGCAGATTCTTTTAAGAAATAAAGAGATTTAAGGGGACATACGTAACTTCCGAATAGAAAATATTTCAATATGACAGACTATTTTAATTCAATATAAATAAATATATATATATATATATATATATATATATATATATATATATATATATATATATATATATATATATATATATATATATATATATATATATATATATATATATATATATATATATATTTTAATTCAATATAAATAAACATTCCTGCCGTTATAGTTTCCCAGATTATAATTAAAGGTCTAACGGAATAATAATTATTAAGTTTTGCTTTTTAAAACAAGTGAGTTTCAGCGAAACTCCCTAAAACGTTCTAGAAATGCTCTATCAGGTCTAGATATGCTTGACTAATCCTTCATGAGAAAATAGTTTTTCTAGATATTTGAGAATCAGAAGTTCTATGTGGCTTCGCGTTATCGTCCGTTAAAATGAATGTAGGGTCAACTACATCTCTAAAAAGGCAAAAATAGTGCATCAATTCCTCATTCTTATTGCTCACATTGGTGACAGATCCTCTTTTACAGAAATGGGGGCGTATGAGAGTTTGGAAATTTATTTTCGCAGGAACATTATTTTCAGAATCTTAGAAAACATTTTAAAAGTGAAACAAAAATTTTAAATTGTATAAAATATATCAAATTCTACGTTATATAAACTACAATATCATAAATGATAGTTTTCTACCAGTGAGCTGTACCATGAAATAGTTCTAAATTTTTCGACATTTTTTCCACAATCCCAGTCTTAAGAAATTCGACCTTTATAAAAAGTTTATTGATAACATTTCAAACAAAAGATTATGTTAGCTAAATATCCTGATTTTAATATCTCAACAGTATATAATGATTTCATTTACATAAAAAAACATTTTTAACTATTAATAATGAAAGAACAAAACCCATAGAAATATTTAGTAATTTTTTTGTACAGAAATGTTTGGAAAATATCTCTGGTTTTTATCATACACAATATAAATGTTACATTTTATCGTGCATCTTCTAGTCTGTTACTCATAATTTTCTTCTATTCAAACCCAATAGCCGGTTTGTTTTTACTTACATCGCAGATACATTATCAGTATGTACAATAGTTCCTCTCCCCATTGACCTAAACCACTTTCTAGTAGACAGTCGTTTAATTTTGATTATCTCCACAAAAACTCGTCATTTCGTAGCAGGGTTTTTCTATCAAAACAATAAAGAAGTGGTAAATGTGAAACATTTTCACTCGAACTTTTGCTTTATATAACCGTCAGTGATAACAAAAAAAGGAATTGAAGTGATATTTCTGCAACATAATGGACAATGAGAAAAAAGATTTGTTCAATGTTCTTTTCTAAGATAACGTTTCTAACTGTCATAACTTCTAGTAAACATTTTGTATTATAAGGGCAAATTCTTTTAAGAATTAAATAGATTTAAGGGGACATATGGAAAATATTTCAATATGACAGACTATTTTTATTCAATATAAATGAAAATTTCTGCAACTATATTTTTTTCCAGATTATCAACAGATTCCATGCGAGACATGTACTAGTACATTTTCTGACGTTTGATACTTGAGTGCGAGTCACGTACTAGTACCGGTTAGTGTAACAACATGGTTTATTTGTGAGTACAAAAATAACAGTATATACAAGAAAGCGAAGCCAGCTGTTTTTGTCTACTACATAGATTCTGGAAAAATTTAGACAAAGAAAAACTAATTTTTACATCAGTCGATAAGGAAACACAAAACGGGAAGGTTGATTAAAAAAAAAATGATTAGTGTGATGGAAGTTACGCAAAAAACGCTCCCTCCCGGTAGAATTCCGCTGCGAAATGTACCCGCACACAGTGTGTTAATAAAGGTCTAACGTAATAAAGATAATTAAGTTTTGCTATATAAATAAGTGAGGTTCAATTAACCTCCATAAAAAGTCTTAGAAATGCTCTATCAGGCCTGCAGATATACTTAACAACGATACATTTCCACTAAATATTGATTGTGAAATTAAAATTAATTATCATAATCAATAATTATATACATCTAGACCTAGTTGCTATAACGGCCCTAAAAATCCTGTTGGTAAATGAGGCCTTAAATTCGATTGTTCTCCATGTATAAGCTACACCATTGATTATTCTAATTTTTTCGACATTTTTTCAACAATTTCAGTTTCAAGAAATTCGACCTTTATAAAGAAGTTTATTTATATCATTTCAAAAAAAAAAAAGATAAGTTAGCTTAATTTCCTTTTTTTTAACATCCCAACAATATTTAATGAATTCATTTACTTAAAAACATTTTTAACTATTAATAATGAAATAATAAAACCCATAGAAATATTTAGTAATTTTTATCTACAGAAATGTTTGGAAAATATCTCTGGTTTTTATCATATACAATATATCAA
Source organism: Pardosa pseudoannulata (assembly GCA_032207245.1). NCBI lineage: Eukaryota > Metazoa > Arthropoda > Arachnida > Araneae > Lycosidae > Pardosa > Pardosa pseudoannulata. The sequence continues at coordinate 110,313,831 of CM063508.1, read as the reverse complement.
TGTTACATTTTTTCGTGCATCTTCTAGTCTGTTACTCATTTTCTTCTATTCAAACCCAATACCCGGTTTGTTTTTACTTGCATCGCAGATACATTATCAGTATATACAATAGTTCCTCTCCCCATTGACCTAAACCACTTTCTAGTAGACAGTCGTTTAATTTTGATTATCTCCACAAAAACTCGTCATTTCGTAGCAGGGTTTTTCTATCAAAACAATAAAGAAGTGGTAAATGTGAAACATTTTCACTCGAACTTTTGTTTTATATAACCGTCAGTGATAACAAAAAAAGGAATTGAAGTGATATTTTTGCGACATAATGGACAATGGAAAAAAAGATTTGTTCGATGTTCTTTTCCAAGATAACGTTTCTAACTGTCATAACTTCTAATAAACATTTTGTATTAAAAGGGCACATTCTTTTAAGAATTAAATAGGTTTAAGGAGACATATGGAAAATAATTCAATATGACAGACTATTTTTATTCAATATAAATGAAAATTTCTGCAACTATGTCTTTTTCAGATTATTAACACATTCCATGCGGGACACGTACTAGTACGTTTTCTGGCGTTTGATACTTGAGCGTGGGTCACGTACTAGTATGGGTTAGTGTAACAACATGGTTTCTTTGTGGGTACAAAAATAACAGTATATACAAGAAAGCGAAGCCAGCTGTTCTTATCTACTACATAGATTCTGGAAAAATTTAGACAAAGAAAAAATAGTTTTTACATCAGTCGATACGGAAGCACCGAATGGGAAGGTTGATTAAAAAAACAAAAATGATTAGTGTGTTAGAATTTAAGTGCAAATCTCCAGTTCCCGGTAGCATTCTGCTGCGAAATGTACCCGCACACAGTTTGTTAATAAAGGTCTAAAGTAATAAAGATAATTAAGTTTTGCTATATAAACAAGTGAGTTTCAATTAACCTCCATAAAACGTCCTAGAAATGCTCTATCAGATCTGCAGATCTATTTAACCAATTCTTCAAGAGAATATGCTTTTAACAGATACTCTAGATATCCGTAAACCAAAAGAGTTCTATGTGGCTTTGAGTTATCGTCCATTAAAATGAATTTAGGGTCAATTACATCTGTGAAAAGGCATAATTTGAGTATCAATACACAATCCCTATTCCTTACAGATATCACAGATCTTCTTTTACAAAAATGAAGGGGTGTATAAGAGTTTGGAAATTTATTTTGGCCAGAACATTTTTTTTTAATCTTTTAAATCATTTTAAGAGTGAAACAAAAAAATTTTAATTGCATAACGTTTATCAAATTCTACGTTATATAAACTACAATATCATAAATAAAATTCAGCCAAACTTAAATAAATATTTGTCTACTTATCTTTTATCTTTAATGAATTCCAATTATATTTCAGATATACAATATATATATATCACACCTTGAGGAATGAATTAACAAAACAAGATTTAGTTCCAAAGGTGCTCATTAGTGTATGAGATGACGCGGCAAATTTTTAGGTATATATAGGATTAACGAATAACACCTCCTATTTGTTGTGCATATTTTTCATAAGTACTCATCCTCTATCATAAATACTAAATATAAAATGTATAGCAACATTAAGGAAATATTCCATATGATAAAAAATTAAGATTGCATTACTTTATACAAACCGTTTAAACATTTATCTAAAATTAAGTTGAAATCTTAGTCAAAATTATTTAATTTCAAGAGAGAGTTCATTATGAGATTTTATAATTAATTTTCATTTTTCAGGTAAAATAAAAAAGCCATTTGGTTCTTTCTGAAATATATAAGTTTGAAAATGTTTCGTATTGATTTGATGACTACATGGGAGTAAAGTCAGGAGTCATCGTTTGGAGGACACAAGAACCGTTTCAGTCAAAAACCTGTGAAAGTTGAAACAGCTGAATGTTTTACAAATGGTGTTATCGAACAAAACATATCACAATTCGTAGTACTTAAACTAGAAGAAGTTTACTTTATCCTACCAAATAGTGGGAATTTGTGTAAATTATTATAAATATTCCAAATAATTTTTAGCATTATCAAACATTACATCGTTGCTATAGAGATGGACATTCATAAAACTTTTTTTTAAATTTTACTTTGCAGTAACTGCAGAAAACTGCAATTCAATTTTTGCATTTTACTGGGATTTATTTTTCATTGTCACTACTTAAATTTTACAGTTTATATCTTCTTACGTATTCTTTTGTATTTGTAAAAAAACAGTTTATTGACATCAACATTTTTCAGAATCTGGAATGAACGCCACATAGAAAAAAACATTTTAACCAGTAGTTTTTTTATTATAACATTAAAAATAGTGATATTATAAATATAATCTCTTTTATACTACTTGTTATTTTAGTTATGTTTGATCCCAGGGATAGTTATTTTCATTTTCTGGATTTAGATAAAGAAGGAATTATCTTACACGTGGACAGATTCTTCGTCAAATTATTCATACACATATACCTTTTTCAACAGGCACATAATATTTTGAATTCAAACATATATTTCCATTTTTATAAATTCAGTTCAGTTACAAAAATCCTGTCTTCCAGAAACTAGCATATTTTAAGACAAAATATTAAATAAACATGGTAATTTTGGAATAATAAATATGAAAATCTGATAAGTACAAAATCATCCTCTGTATGGCGTATAATGTAAGGAAATACTGTTCCTATTCTGTAAATATTTGCAATATTTCTTATCACTACATCAAACACAAATGTACGAAGTATCTTACAAATACAATTTCTTGGAAAGGCAGTTTAATGCTTCACGCGTATTTTGTACAATATTTTATATAAACTGTTTGAAAGAAAATATAAAGGAATTTTACATTTTCCAGATCTGTGCGTAACTACATTTTCTTCGATATTTATTTCTATGTTGAAATACTCTATAGGTGAAAATAAAAGTTATGCTGCATGTAAATTATATTTTTTTCAAACAAAAAGGAAAACATTTTACAGAATTTCTTTTTTATAGCCATTTTTTGCCATTTTCAACTCGTAGAGATTTCTCTACTTGTTGCAGAGTGTTGAACAGAAACTTAATGGACTGAAACGCGATATATATACTAATTTAGTGTAAAGAAAAAACATATATAGCACCATCTTATTCCTGTTACGTATAAATGTTTAAAAGAGACGAAAAGTAAATGACATGAACTAAGGAAGATATTTTTGATACGCACGAAATATGGTTTCTTTAACCTCTTGAGGACCACACGTAAATACTATACGATTCGACCGTTATAAAAACCGTTGACGTTTAACGCCATCTAGTAATTAAATCTAGAATTTAAAGGTTAAAATAACACGTTCATATATCCTATTATGCATATGAGTCACTGGTCTCTCAATACCGCAGAACATGGCTTGGAGGCGACGCTGGACTGATAAGAGTGAAATCGCTGCGTCGCGTATACGAGACGTAGGTCGCGAAGGGGTTAAGCAATAAAAATAATTTCTCTATTTCAAAGACACTCATATATATCCTCAGTCACACCGAAAGAGACATGCAATGATAAATTAACCACACACATTCCATAAATAGTTTGACTTAAATATACTAAATATTGTGCAGGTTAATTTTCAAAAACCCATAGTGTCAGCAGATATTACACACAACTGCAGAGATACAGAATAATATTTTATATAAACTGTTTGAAAAGAAATATAAAGGAATTTTACATTTTCCAGATCTGTGCGTAACTACATTTTCTTCGGTATATATTTCTACGTTGAAATACTCTATAGGTGAAAATAAAAGTGTTAAAAAAAAAAAAAAAAAAAAAAAAAAAAAAAGGAAAACATTTTACAGATTTTTTTTTTCCTTTTATAGCCATTTTTTTCCCATTTTGAACTCGTAGAGATTTCTCTATTTGTTGCATAGTACTGAACAGAAACTTAATGGACTGAAACGCGATATATATATACCAATTTACTGTAAAGAGCAAACCTATATAGCACCATCTTATTCCTGTTACGTATAAATGTTTAACCCTTTAAAGGTCACCAAAATAAATTCATTTGAATTTAATGTAATTTGTTTACAAATGTTATCTATAAGCCTTGTATATGTAAAATATATAAATTTTCTTTACATTCCTTAGAAGGGTTTGCCTTAGAGGATACCATATTAGGGTTTGAGAAGGGGTTTAGTTCAATAACCCCTACCCTTGTACAGCTTGAACATTATGCCTTTTTAAAAGTTTAACTATACTGGAAGAACAATAAAGGATAATACTTAAACACGTATAATAAATAAACATCTTAACAACTTAAAAGTGTTGTTTGTATAGATACTTTTATTGAATCTGACTTCTCAAGTACAGAAAATTTAAATACATATATTTCAATAGAAAAAGAAATAAATAAGTTAAACATAGAACTATCATCTGTTATGTATTTAAAATATTAAAAATATAATATGTATAAAATGTATATTATGTATATACAAATATATACACACACACACACACACACACACACACACACACACACATATATATATATATATATATATATATATATATATATATATATATATACATATATATATATATATATATATATATATACATATATATATATATATATATATATATATATATATATATATATATATATATATACATATATATATATATATATATATATATATATATATATATATATATATATAATATATATATATATATATATACATATATATATATATATATATACATATATATATATATATATATATATATATATATATATATATATATATATATATATATATATATATATATATATATATATATATATATATATACATATATATATATATATATATATATATATATATATATATATATATATATATATATATATATATATATATATATATATATATATATAAATAATCGAAAACTCATCCATATCTTCAAAATTTTTTTTAAACTGCAAAAGCTCTTGATTCTACATTATTGGCTTCCATATATCACATATGTATGAGATTGGAGTTGTAAATAATTATAAAAAAGATAAAGTAAAGTACTCCAAAAAGTAAAGTTTAAAAAAAAAGATGTTTAATAAGTGGTTTTGCTACGAAACCACTGTCCGCTAAAGGGTTAAAAGAGACGAAAAGTAAAATATTTTCAATCACATGTTTAATATGAAGAGATCTTTTGGTTTAATATTGTATAGAAATTTAAACGATGTAATTTAAATTAAAGTGGTAAATAAATAAAATATATAAACATAATTCATCTTTCGTTTGTAATTGTTAATATCTTTTATTTCATTTTAATTGTGTAGATATTTATTTTAGTTCAATTGAGTCAAACACAGGATTTTAATTTATTTTCAAAAAATACTTTCTCTTGAATTAATTTATCTTTAATTGATTCATTAACTACAAAATCTCTCAAACCCTTTCTGTGAAATTTTTAGGGGAATTTAAATATGTGTTCCCGAACTTAATAAAATGATATTGTATATGTAAATATTTAGAAAATTTTAATAGTAAATAAATGGGTTCAAAAAATAAAAAAAATCTAACAAATGAACAAATTTATTTGTAAATGTATCAGTACTTTGCCATCATAATAAATTATCAACTTTTGGAGATTGTGTGACATTAACCTTTTGATGACCTTTTGGGAGTATCATATCTGCAACATCTTTTAAATTGAACCAAATGATGCTGTAGTATTCATATACCTCTACTAGATCACTTATAACAGACATAAGGTTACCTCTAGTGGCAATAAGAAATACTAAATAAATGATCTGCATAAAATATTTTTAATGATATACCAATTTTCTGAGTCAATTTGAAAGACGCTGCATATATGATGCACTCATAGGGTTAAAGAGACATAGACAAACGGTTCACCTAGCAAAGAAATGCCTTTACTGGATATTGTATTATAAAAATCACTGATGAATTAAGGAATGAGCTTTATGGAGAAGTCCAGGACATACATACAAACTGCGGGTAATAGCAACAAGTGTTGATATAAAAGATGTAGGCAAAGAGGATATGTAGAAACACACACACGTTTTCCGGCCTATTTATCTGGTACGGTAATGAGTTTCAAATAATATCGGAGATTTTCGCTTACATAACCAAGGGCACACCACTCAAAACCAAACTAAGTGCACATGTAGAACCATTCTTCAAAGGTTAATTAAGTAGAGAGTGACATAACGTTCGGGAACGAACGATAGTACATGTAGTTCTGACCTAACATCCAATTTAGTATGGAAAGTTTGGGGTTAGGTGCTGGCATATCAATGAAGAAAACTACTGTGCACGAGGAACATTGTCATCCTTTATGTTTTTGTCTATAGTAATAATGTCCCGAATTCAGACTTGTCTTCTGTACATGTAGACAATTACTAGAAAATAATCCAGTACTTTAAATATAACATAATAAGCTTATGTTCAAAAATTAAATATTTTACATAATCAAGAGAGCCATTTAAAATTTAACAATTCATAAAAGTAAGTTTGTTTTTCATATCTTTAAGAAATTAAGTTAAATACTTTATACCAATAAGTTTAATGAATAATTACGAAAAAGTAATAATTTTATACCGTATAATTTTACTAAATTAATAACTAGTTTATAATTTATTAATCCGAAGGTCATAATATATCATAATAGGTCCGAAGGTCATAATATATAATGTAAGAATCATTGGATGCTAGAAGTATGTCTGCTTTGAATTTTCACAAGTTTCTAAATACAACATAAAATATATATATAATTTTATAAGATACTAAAGACTTGTTTAATTTAATAAAATTAGTATTATTTTTCGTTAAGCTATAAAACATAGAACAAATAAAATAGGAAAAAATATTTTATATTCTTATTCGTAAGATTTATAACATAACAGAAAAGGAAATTCCGGTTTATAAATTGAGAATTCAATTTATAAATCGGAATTTCCTTTTCTGTAGAAATATATTTTGTTATCTATAAAATGTATTAATAAAATTCGTATATCTTAAAAATTAAGTTATTTGAATAACTGATTAGTAATACATTATTCTACTTTCATTTTATTTTATTTTTTTAGTTTTCATGAACTTTTGAATTTTCTATATCCAAGTGTTTACTGTACCATTAATTAAATTTGTAGAATACACAATTTAGATTACTCTAATTTAGATTAGGTTAAGAATAGGTTCTAGATAATTACCGATATTTAAATTAAGTTATCTTTCGGGCGTTAATAAAAATATATTTTTGAACATTTAATTATATCAAAAGTTATACATTTTTACTGTAATTGATTGAGATGATTTATTATTAATTTTATATAATGTTTAAACATACATTAAATGTTTCACAGATGTTTCTGTTATTTTATTAAATATTTAAAATACTTATGATCTAATGAAGCAGGTATGAGACCTCGGGATTTTTATAATGTTAATGACTCAAAATGTTTTATTAGTCCTCGTGTTGCAAAACATAGACAGTGGATTTCCAAACCAAGTTAAAATGTTTTATTTTAATACATACGTGTTTCAAAATATCGGTACATTAAAGCTCCTGCAGAAATATCCCTCTTCTTTACGAAAATAAAAAGAAAAACATGCTGAAATTGAATAAAAAGATATAGAATGTTAAAACAGCATCAATATTTTGCTGAAAATCCACTGATAATTCGCAAAATTTTATCTAGTCAATCTGTCAGGCAGGAGAATCTGAAATATCACACCCAGAAAAAAAATAGTTATATCACGCATCAGCTTCAAGGTATTTTTCTCTATTTTGAAAGAGCTATCTTAATGGATTAAAGTTTTAGACTTTTTCAACAGTTATTTAGGTATTTTGTTTCTTTTCATGGAATCCTCAGATTTACGACGCCTTAGGTACAGCTGCATACAGAATAAGCTACGAGTACATTAACGAAGCATCCCATTCCAATCCTTATTTCAAGTTTCCTGCCAAATAATTATGAACTTCAAAGGAACTTACAGGAAACTAAATCAAAAAATATTCTAGTAAAGACTTTTGGAAAGTTTGCAACTTCTATTTGCTAGAAGCCAATCTAGAGTTTTAGGAACTTAAGGATTCTCTCCACCTTTCAAATATTGTTATAATAAAGATCTATGCATGCAGTTTTATGGTTTAGTGAATAAATGTACTTCACTGGACTTTTAAAAGTTTTCACTTCAATCCTTGTATAACTATTGTGTGTTTGTATTTTTCCATGCATTTCTGGATCTCTGCAACTTTAAGTAATATCTGCTGGCACTATACGTTTTTGAAAATTAGCCTGCACAATATTTAGGATATTTAAGTCAAGCAATTTATGGAACGTGTGTGGTTAGTTTATCATTGTATGTTTATTTCGGTGTGACTGAGAATATATTCGAATGTCTTACTTTTTACAGTCCATTGTTCCTAAAAGGGAATATAATATTAATAAAATTATTTAAAATTAAATTTCAGCAATATTGATAAAAAAATTAGCAAATGTAGTAAAAGGACTAGTAATTCTTTTAAATAAAAGCTATATTTCTATGATTAGTAGAAAAATGTATAAAAAATCATAAAAATGACCCTTTTCATCATTTTCTACATATTAAAAATTCACGTAGATATAAAAAAATCTAATGCTTCTATGATCTGATTGGTATTCTTAAAAACACTTCAATTTATTTAAAAAATATGAAATTCGACATTAATAATCAGAAACGTACATGGAATAATTTATAAATTATTGATGTTCCCAATTGGGAACAATGGACTGTTGCAGCTATACTCGACGAAATAATTGCCCCTACAGAGAGCATTTCTTGAAAAGGGTAGGAAATGATTAGGAATTCCCTAATTTTATGAAAGGGCATTTTAATTCTATTAGCAGTCTAGTGCATTCGCTTCTCAGATATTATTTTAAAAGGTGTTAAATGTATTTTGTCTGTGAACTACAAGTTACAAGCGCTCTTCTAAGAATTGCACCAAGGAAAGTTAGGCCTCCACCTGGACTCAAAGTTTGCCTCCCTATATCAGAGAAAAAGTAATGGCCATTTTCTTGTACAAACAACACAAGGTAGATGTGCACAGTGCACATTAAATGCAAGATTAGCTTGCAATGAGTGGAAGAAAAAATTGCATCTCCATTGATTTCCAATATATCATGGCATAAAGGTATAAACTCATGATTTTATATTTGCTTAAAAAATGTTATTTTCATTTAAATTTATAATTTTTAAATTTTATTGATATCTGTCCTTAAATTTAAAAAAAAAATTTTAATTCATTCTAATTATTTTTCTTATTATTTAATATTTAATATATACATCATTCTACTCAATTTGTGAATCCGGTGTATAGTTAGAAGTGGCCAATGTTCCCAATTAGGAACATCATGAAAACTGCAATAGAAATTATTTTCCATAATTAAATGACTAATATACTTTAACTGAAGCATTAGAATGCAAGATAGGCAAAAAAATAATTTAAACTATATCTGGATCTGAATTTGGCCTGTAAAAGGTTAAAGTACGGTGTATGTATTTTTATTGCATAAAAAAACATATTTCGTATGTATTAAAAATATCTTCCTTAGTTTATGTCACTTATTCATGATTAAGTTTTAATTATTTTACAGAATTAAAAAAATGTAGGCGTATTTAATCTATTTCTACTTTATATTTTTGGAAGTATTCAAAACAATTTAATTAACTCTTAACACATTCTCTGCCAAACCCACTGTCATGAATGCATTTTCCAGTATATTGATCACGCGCTGGGGCGTGATTGGCAGCGAATGTGTTAAGTACATTACATTTCTTTTATTATACCTGTTAAAATACTACTAAAAATAAATTTATATAAAATACATATTTTATAAAATTTCATTTGCAATGAACGATTATATGAAACAACATACTAATACAAGGCGCATCCAGAAAGTACGTTTCACGATGTTTTCCCATTTAAAGTAAACGTAATTAGCCGTTTTAATTGCGCTTGCGTAACAGATCTATGACGTAATAATCATATGCAAGCTGGACAACTTGTGCCAGTAGCGGGATAGCAGTCGTCCGAAATGGAAATTCTAATTGCTTCTCCCGCCGCCTGAAAGGTTGCAATGATCTTGAATACACAAAGTATTGCACCAATTGAAATTCATCGTCAGCTCTGAGAGGTCTATGAGCCGAAACTGACACCCGAACACAAAATTCAACGCTTAGCAGCAGCACTGACATTTCTGCAACGGTACCACGATGACGGCGGCGAGTTTCTCGACAGGATTGTCATGGGCAATGAGATTTGGATTTCGCACTTTACCCTGAAAACCAAGCAGCAGTCAATGCATTGACATCATAATGGATCTTCGCTCAAGACCAAATTCATACAGACGTTGTCGGTACCGAAATGGGTGTGTACAGTGTTCTAGAACAGGTAGGGTGGTTTCATTCACAGGCGGCAGAGTTCTACGACAGAGGTATACAAAGGTTGATCCCACAATAGGACAAGTGTCCCAATTCTTTTGGTAGCTATGTTGAAAAATAGATGAAACATTGCTGTACTTGTTGCCAATATATATGTACGTGAAAGTGTGAGTTATTTTTTTTCTTTTAAATAGGGAAACTTCTGGATGCGGCTAGTATGTGAGATGTCAACTGAAAATAAAATTTAGGAAAATTACGAAACTTAAATTTTATTTATGAACGAAGTACCTATAATAAAATCCAAAAATATACATAAAGCTTACTACCCACTTTCTAAATGTGAGACACTTAATCTTACTCCAGACTGACAATATTCTTACTATATCATTAAAATTTGGAAACACCAAAGTAATCATCTAGAATTTAAGAAGAAATATATAAATAACCATATATTTTAGATATAAAGATGCATCTGCTCTTATAACTTTTATAATTTAATGACATTATTTTTCTGGTAAATATCAAAATTACATATGGTTTCAACCTCGCAATGGAAAATATACTGCATGATCAAAATGAAACTTAGCTTATTCTGAGCACTCTGTAGCTATAATCATACGGATTTAATGGGAAATTTGTAGGTAGTTCAAAAAATGCAATTAAAGTTTACACAAAAGCCATTAAAATGTTTCTGCACGAAGCACGTTATCTGAATGCTTAAAAAGACATTACACTGGGCAATAATAATACATTTAAAAACGTTTATGGAGTAAGCATTATGACATTTGAAACTATTATTTTCTCATATTGTAAGAATTATAACAATAAAGAGATTGATAATTATGACACTGCTAATAACGAAGAAAATAATATAATTTACATCTGTAAATGGTTTGTGTTTCTGTTCTTGGTATCAAGATGTATATCGTGTAGATCATTTCAGTCTTCATTGACTTTAAACCAAGACGTGTGTTATTCGATTTTACCTTTTTTAAACCCTTAAAGTGCACGCTCGAGTCAACTCGAGAGATCTAAACTGGCCAAACTGTGCTCTCTCAAGATAGTTCAAATGGTGATGTACTTTATGTTACTATAATTTTTCCCACTTGAATGCAATCAGGAATTCAAAATAACAATGTGAAAGAAAAAAAACAATCGTTTTATTGATATTTATCATTTACATGGGATCGTAAGCTATAACACTTACTTCTTCAATCATTATATATATATATATATATATATATATATATATATATATATATATATATATATATATATATATATATATATATATATATATATATATATATATATATATATATATATATATATATATATATATATATATATATATATATATATATATATATATATATATATATTTATATATATCTCAATTTAAAAATTAGATAGAGGACCTAATCTCAATTTAAAAAATGTATGTAAATTTGGGGTACCTTTTCTGGGTCTAAAATGTTGGGCCCGGAACACTTCTGGTTAAAGGGTATCTATGGCTGATCATGAGAGGGAATCTATATATCATCCGTTTCTCTCGTCAGGGGCTTAATCCTGAATCTTTGGGGTGCGGCCGTACTATTTGGTGCAGGAACACTTCCTGTCGGACTTGGCTGGACTCTCCTAGTCTGGACTATCGAGCACTTTCTCCTCTGGAATCACGAAAAACTTCCTTCTGACCCGACTGGACTCCCGACTTTCGAACACCTTCTTTTTGGGACCTCCGAACCTCTTCTCTGGGTCCCAACCACCATCTCATCTTTTAGATTTTTCATAGTTAATTATTTCAACATTGTCCCCTCTTCCTTCTTGTCATCCAATCGAGATATTTGTAAGAATTTCATTGGCCTGCTTCAACCCCGACTTGAGACCGCCAACGTGCCAAACCTTAATAATTCTAACTGGGCACTGTCAATTAGGGACTCATAAATACTCCATAAAGGTACATTCTTATTTAATGTCAAGTACGGAGACGGGATTCTAATCTGGGACTGGGATCAGAACCCAGCCCGAGACCACCGTACAAGACAACAATATCCGTTGAATAGAAATTTATGGTCCACCATCTCTTTACAAAGATGTGATGAGGTCAGATTTAGATCCCTAACCTTTTACTTCTTTTATGAATGGATCAATTATATAACAGATCTAAATCGCCTCATCACACACACACACACACACACACACACACACACATATATATATATATATATATATATATATATATATATATATATATAAATATATATATATATATATATATATATATATATATATATATATATATATATATATATATATATATATATATATATATATATATATATATATATATATATATATATATATATATATATATATATATATATAATATATATATATATATATATATATATATATATATATAATATATATATATATATATATATATATATATATATATATATATATATATATATATATATATATATATATATATATATATATATATATATATATATATATATATATATATATATATATATATATATATATATATATATATATATATATATATATATATATATATATATATATATATATATATATATACATATATATATATATATACATATATATATATATATATATATATATATATATATATATATATATATATATATATATATATATATATATATATATTCTACTTATCAATTGCTGTGTGTTGTGCTAAAAGAGAAAGAAAAGAGAATCATTGTAATAGTTGCAAGATTAGGCTACGTGCTGCACCTTGTTTCGAAATATATGACACAAAAGAAAATCTTGATTAATTTTATAAATACTAGTATTGTTATCATTTATGTTTTAAAACTATAAATAAGTATTTTTATTGATAATAATGTTTACTCTGAAATGGGAATTCGAAAAGAAAGATAAAAAAGTCGATGTGCATGTATTATTCCAATATTCGACTATTTTCTGCAATGTTATCAAAATCCAAAATTGCAATATAAATTTTGATTATTTTTGTATTTTTTAATTTTTTTGACAAGACAAATTCTAAATTGTGTTTTTTACATTAAAAAATTTACTTTTTACGGCCTTTAAAAAAAACCATGCATTAAAGAGTTAATAAGGGAAGTGTGGGTGCAGATTTTAGTCAATATCGACATCAAAAATATACACTGAGGACCAATGGATAATAAAGATGTGAATATTAAGCAGTGTGATTCGGTAAAATGGGTTATTATGCATTTAATACCACACGAGGGGAAAGTCAAATTTGCAGAATTTCTTTCTAAAGTAAATACGGTAAGCTTGTAACAATCACGTTAGTATGATCATGTTGTCCATACTACATGTTAAATGGCCCAGCAGTATTAATCACAATATTGTTTGAAAATGTTAAAATAAAATTTAATTTTACCGATCGTAATATATTAAATGGTTTTAGAGTATTTTAATTGTAACCCCAACAGAAATTATTATTATTATTATTTTCAATTTTCAGTGAATTTTTCTTATGAATTACCTACCATCTGAATCCACAATACTGTTACAGCTCCAAAATGCTCTAAATAGGCTAAATATAATTACGATCACAAATTATTATCTAATACTAGTGGCTTAGCAATATAAATTGAAAGATTATTGTCTGATAAAGATAAAGAAATTACTGCTATTTGTAAATCTATAACAGCATAAATGTATAAGGAAAAACAGTTATGTACCCCTATATAGAGAGTACACTGAGCAGCAAGTTTAAAAATATTTATCTAAAACAAAGCGTAAAAATATCGTAAAATTTAAACTAGGATAGACGCTTACGATTTATATTCCGAACACAGATCAAATTTTGTAGCAATATATCGACAGGAAAACATTTGAGAGCACCTGCGTTTGAGTTTTGTATGTCACATAGTATTGTGGATGAACTGGTCCTATATATATTGAATAATAGTGCCTCTAATCATCTTCGATTCATAACATTTGAATGATGCTTATAGAATTGGAAACTCTGTATTCGGTAATATTAGCTTATGGTGAATATAATCATATACCAATCAAATGATTACGTTTCTATAATAAAATGGAAATATATAGTAATTTTGAGCTTGTTGTTTAAATTTTTCAGTTAAGCATTTGGTAATAGAAAACAGGCATGTATTATATGAAATCATCCTATATTACTGAACCTTTTACACGCTAATGTTCCAATAATAGCACATAATTATTAAAACAAAAAAGTCACATATAAAAATATCTTATCAATATTGCTTTTACATAAAATATTAGTATTATTATAAAGTATTTTTTACAGTAAGTTTTACTTTGTTTATATAATTATTTTTTTTTTACAATTTTTCTTTAATTTTACTATATTTTGTCAATTTTACTCTGCCTGAAAATTAAATTTACCAAAATTCCAGTTTAAATGGAAGAACTCAAAATTTATAATATATTATTAGACAGCATAGCCTACGGTCATACAAGAAATGCAAAATTTTATTTCTTAAATTTTAAAGGCAAAATTTACGTTTTTATGTCTCTTCCATTATTGGAACATTGGTGATTCAAGGGTTCATTTTCCCTCTATATGCAAGGTATTGTATGAGATTGAAAAATATTATTTTCTTTTGTTTTTAGATAAGAACAGCAACTTTTCTAAAGAACAAAATAGATAAAACTGCAAACAGAAGCTACAATACTTCTAAAAGATTGTAATATTGGCACTTGATGTTCACTTAAGTAAAGTCATAACTATAGAAAAAATTCTTTTTGTTAAGGTGGCTGAACATGCGTGTATCTCGACGGGGGGAGGAGCTCTCACCTGTGTCTATGGAGACAAATGCAATTTCACATAAAAGATGTCTTACTGTATATGTTTGCTGAAATAGTTATCAGTTCCCTTTAAGAGAGAGTTTTTTCTTATTATTTTTGCTTGATGAGAGTGAAAAATGTTTGTGTGTACTCACTATGTGTTTCATATATAAAGTTTTCATAAAGTTAACACCATATCTGAAAGATGCTTTACAGTACAAGATGCTCTGACCCTTCTAGGAACTCTTTAGGATTCTGATTTGGAAGATCTATATACTTGCTAGTTAGATTCCGAAGAACCTGGTGATATAATCGATGACGAAGATATTAATAAAAATACTTGCTGTTACTCTGTTCGATGTGTGTGGAGCGGTCGATATCATTTAAACAAAAAAAGATATAAATAATCCAGATGAAGACAAATTTCAGAAACCGGGTCCAAGGTCCAAGAGTTCTACTGTTTGGAGCGCTATGATCTACTATTTGCAACACGAAATCTAATGGGACCGGGACCTACTGCTTAAAGCCGATTCCAAACGACTACGAACATCCGTGCCCCAGTGGGATTCGAATCCACGAACTCTGGGCTTCCAAAGGCCAGCACCCTAACCAGTCGGCCATCGTTTGGTTCCCGGTCCAAAAAGAAACGAAAAACTGGAAACCCTGTAGTAAAATGGAAATTAAAGTGAAATTCGATAATCTAACTGAAATGAAAAAACCGGTACCTATATTACATAAATTCCATAGTATCATAATATTTATCAATTGTACATTATTTAAATATAAATAAACAAAACAGTTACTATTAAGAAGATGTTATAATTATTAGGTTTTAAATCAAATATTTTCTTGAGCTTTTAAAAATATGCAAAAATAATTCTGTAACAAGCCTATGTTCCAATAATGAAAAATGGCTGAAAAACACCTTTAAAAGTTTTAGACACCTAATTTTGAAAAGACCTATTGTACTTATATACTCTTAATCAATATAATTACCAAATTTAAAGTCATTGGGGCTATTCTTTTTAAATTCGGCGTTTAAACTGTTAAATATGGAAAAAAATATTTATAAATATAAGGATTTTTAAATCCCCTCTTGAAAGGGAATTAGTAATAACAAACCATGGGTGTGAAATTCATATTTTTCTTTAATATTTTACTGACTTTCAGTATTTTGAACTCATCTGTTAGATAAATGTGGATATCTATACTCTTACAGAGTCACAAAATATTGTTAAATTTTAATGCTGATGTCTTTTTATTCATTCATTTTATCAAAATTACAAGAAAAAGAAATACACATAATCATAAATTTAAACAAAGAGTGTCCTTTCTCAAATTACAAAATCTCCTTTATCCCATCATTAGCTTGATCACACAGAGATAAATTATTCCTCAACATCTATAGCTTTGCGCTTCAAGAAGATTTCACGAATAGCATTGCCACAGTATCAAAATTGAATTTCACTCGTAAATTATTGAAACATGGGGGCAAATTTCGATATGTTGTGAGCAAATAAAGAATTAGCAAATCAATTAATTATTCAATACGCAGTATTTGGTATTAAAGTAATGATATATATCATTACTAATGTTATTATTCTGAGAACAACAATAATTCATACTAACTGTGTAATCCTTTCAAATCTTTTCCTAGACTTCAAATGTAATAAGGTGATAGTTCAATCTATTTCTAGCATTACAGTATATATGGTTTCAATATTATATATTTTTTGCAGAAAGAAAACTTCTTTTTATCTTCTATTATTCGTTTTATTTAAACTGTAAATATAGCATACAATAGAGGTACAGGTGCATACTGTAATAGTCTATGGAAGACAGATTGAATTAATATATAATATGAAAGGAAATTTAAATTTGCCTTTAAATATATAGTTTATTAGTATATCGTGTTAAAGACAGTAGGTAAGTCAAGTGAAGATTTTTTAGTTATCCCATAAAATAAGATTTGGGCTGAAACTGTCGTAGGCTGACACATAGATAGTGCTACTAGTATTTAATCCATAAGATTTTTAGTTAGCTCTAACCTTCAAAAGACACGTGTATAAATTTAACAGCTATAGAAATATAATTTGTGAGATAAAGCATTTTGAGTGAAGCATCTTTTGTTAGTTTGAAAACAATGGATAAAACAGAATTTCGTGTGTTAGTAAAGCATTGCTTTTTAGAGAAAAATTACTGTTGAAGCCAAGGCTTGGCTTGATAAGCATTATTCGTACTCTGCACCAGGAAAATAAACCGTAGAAAAGTGATTTACTAAATTTAAACCAGGCGAAATGAGCACCTAGGAAGATGCATGCAGTGGATGCCTGAGAGAGTTATCGACATTTGTTATCGACGAAAACATAAAAAAGTCCACAAAATAATTTTGAATGACCGCAAAGATCGAGATATCTGACACTCTAAAGATATCAAAGACATATTGTGAAAGAATATTTGGGTATTCGAAAGCTTTGAGCAAAGTAGGAGCCGCGAGAGCTCACAATCGACCAAAAACCACAATGGTTTAATCGAATTAATGATTCTGAACTGTGTTTGAAGCTGTTTAATTGTAATAAACTTGAATTTATGCTTCGATATGTGACAATGGATGAAACATGGCTTCATAATTTCACATCGAAGTCCAGTCGACAGTCAACCAAGTAAACTGCAGGTGATGAACCAACTCCTAAGCTTGGAAAGACGCAACATTCGGCTGGCAAGGTTATGGCATAAGTATTTTGGGTTTCGCATGAAATAATATTCATCGACTATCTTGAAAAGGGAAAAAAGCCATCAACAGCTATTATTACATAGCGTTATTAGAGCATTTGAAAGAAGAAATCATGGAAAAAAAAGGCCCCATTTGAAGACAAAGAAAGTGCTGTTTCAACAAGACAATGCGCCGTGTCACAAGTAATGAAAAACATGGCAAAACGATATGAATTAGGCTACGAATTGCTTCAGTATCCACCGTATTCTCCACATCTAGCCCCCAGTCACTTTGTCCTGTGTTCAGACCTTAATAGAATGCTAACTGGAAACAAATTTAGCGCCGATGAAGAAGTAATAGCCGAAATTGAGGTCTACTTTGAGGCTAAACACAAATAGCACTATAAGAATGATATTGAAGTATTGTACGACCGCTATAATCGTTGTCCCTTGAATGTTACAACATTGAATAATATAATCAAATTTTATCAAAAAAAGGTTTTTTTCTAAGTTAGCCTACGAACTTTTCAGCCCAACTGTTATACCATAGAATTTTAAAATTTAGAAATAAATATTTAAATTTCCATCCGTATATAGTTAGTTCAATTCCCATCTAATAAAAGTTTATATACAAATTGCAGTTCAATGATGAAAGTTAATATGAGAATTTAGGAAACAAACAAAAAATAATAGAATTTCCTTATTCACTATACCTATTTACTATTAAACAGAAATTCCCTGTAGCTGAGTCGATAAAAAAAAATGAAGTCGTAATGGAAAGTTAGCGGGATTGAGGCTTAAACGGGCTTAAGTTCAGTCGTGTCCCTTAATGGTGGCGAAGTCCCGTAAAATAGGTTCACAACAGCAATGTACTTCAAGTTCCCCAATGATACTTCTGGTGAAGGCAGGTAACACCGAGTGAATCTTCTGCTTAGTCCTTGGTTCTAATTTACGAAGACCCAATGCCGTTCTTCTACCCTAAAGATCCACATCAAACGAAAGGCGAATCCCTTCTTGAGGTTTAGTCAGTCTTCAACCTTCGTGGTTTCTCGCTCAAGTGAAGTTGCATATTTCTTAAAGACCAGTCGCATATTGCGAAGGGGTCTATTGGTCCTGACGCAGACTTTCCGTACCAAGGTCATGAAGAAAGGCAGCAAAAATAGCCAAATACAATATTTTCTCTACAAATGATCTTTAATTAAATTTATTTATAATGCCTAAAAAGGAAAGTGCTACATGAAGTCAATATAAAATTAAAATATAATACTAAGAAATTATAAATTATAAAATTAGTATTTTGAATAGCAATTTTCAAATTCTAATAAAAATATTGTAAATTTGAAAGCATTTTAAATTTGCAATATCTTCAAAATTGTTTTAGTTCAACAGAAAACGTTCTGCACAAAAATGTTGATTGAAAGAAACACAATATTTTTTAAATTCCAAAGGGGAATTCATTTTAGATATATTCTGCAACTGTCACATTATATAAATGCAAAATATTTTTAAAAACTTCTCATGGGGCAGGTAAATCTACACTCAGCAGATCTTCCACAATTTTGATTACCTTTAAGCGAAGAATAATCAATCTGTTCCTACATTATTCTTAAAATAAATAACATTCTTCTTTCGTAAAATAAATAGCATTATCGAATTTAACTGTATGTTACAACACTTTTATATTTACCAATCTTTGAATAAAGTCTCAACGGATTTTCTAGTTCTATAATCAACAAGTTAGTACTACTTTTAAAAGGAACTCTCGGGATTTTTGCAGTTAAATGATTTGATTTATCTCTGTGAATGAAACTGACTTTTTGTAGCTAATTTGTAGCTAAATTATCTTCTTCCAGATTAATCTTTTTTAATCGGATCTTCTGCTTAGTCCTACAATATTTTATCTTAAGTAAGAAAGGTGTTTTTTTAAATATAAAAATTAAAAGGTTTTAGTAAAATATTTAGGTTTTAGCTTTAAGGATCGTTTTATAAAAGTTTAAATTTTTACTTAAAATTTTTTAAAGACTTTTATTAATATTGTTAAACATCTAAATGCTTTCATGTTTAGGTTTGTTACTATTTGATTGTTATTATCAGATAGTTCAAATTTTAGCACTTTAATAAAAGCAAAAATGAAAATTTTAATAGCTTTAACCGTATTGATGAATATTTACCAACACGAGAATTAATTAGTCAGGGACCTATTGCTTAAAACCGATTACATAGAACAAAGAATATTCATGTCAACATTTGAATTTTAATTTCAAAACCCCATACAGAAAACATGACCCTATATATCTGATGTATTTAATCGTTTAAAAATTTTCTAATCAACAAAACATAGCTATAAATTTTCGTTTAATTTATGAACTTTTTCCAGATTAAAATTTCAATATAGCTAACGTTAAAAATTTATTAAAATCTAGATAATTTCTGAAATTTGCTTTGTTTTACGTTTTGAAACTTTTAAAATTATTTTTCATATTTAATTTATATTTTGCTGTCCAATATTCGTCTTGATATTTTTTAAAGAAATATGTTTGAACATTTAATGGTATAATATTTTGACTGATTGAGTAGCTAATTTATATGATAAATTTTATCTTTATATGTTAAATTTATTTAAAATATAAGGAATTTTCTAGATTAGAATTCCTCTTATATAAGCTAAATGGATGCATAGATTTATTGTGATATAAACTAGAAGTGTTTAGTCAATCAGTTTTTAGTTTATTTGTTTATTTGTTTAGTTTATTTGGTTCAGTTTTTAGTTTCTGTATATTAATTTAAACACAGTACAAAATTTATTACAAATGTTAAGAGAAAATTCCAAATATTTAATGTGGGGTTTGAAAAATTAACATTATTAATATATTTATAGTTCGGTATATATAAGTTCAAAGCTTCGTAACAGTAGAAGTTTATTAAAAATTCTTAGTAATTTTCACTTTTCCCTAAACTTACAATAGCACCATCTGACTGTCCAAATCTGGAAAACATAAATCCATAAAATAACTTGAATAAGAGGTTTCATCGAAAAGTAAAATTGCGATATTCCAGAAGTTTGAAATGTTATAGAAATATTAATAGTTACGGTAACTTTATTACGTACCGTCAGTATTTGTAAAAATTTACACCCCACGCCACACATAGCACTTGTGAGTGACACGGCAATGTGTTTAACATAAGCCAGAAGTTACGATCCATCGCACTAATTTCTGCAGTCCCGCCAAAGGGACTACATTTCCTAAAGGGAAAACACCCCTACTTTTTTATGATTTCTTAAGCACCTCCACTTTTTTATTATTATCATAATTTTATCTTAACTCTCCTTTTTTCACCCGTTGAACTAGTGGGAGGTTCCTTTGGCCATTTTTGAGCATTCTGGGAGGAGGGGGTTAAGCATATTGGGTCAAAGCCCTTTCGCAATGAGTCATGGACAGTGTTTCCGAGGCCCAGAACTGCAATTGTCATATCTCAGAATTTCCTGTTACTCATTAAGGACATTTCAGGTTCTGTCAGAAAGTTTAAAGAGCAAACTTCCTACAGCTCAAAGGATATATCTCCTTTCAGCCCATGGGATTCGCACCACTCTAACTAATTCCTGAGAAATCAAGAGCTCCGCAAGATCATCCAGTAGTCTTCCAAATTTTTCCCAAGACCACTACTCTACTGCGTTCGCTCAACGGTGGTGTAAGAGGCGTGCTGGTTGCTTGGATGAATCTTAGCCAAAGAGGTGGTCCAGTTCTTGCTATCTGACCACCACCACTATGCTTCAAGGATATAGGCCCGGATCAGGACTCGATTATACAGTTAAACAACAACTTAATTGTTTTGTGAAAAAATAGTTCTGTTCGATACCGTCGATTGCTGGGATATCATGGAAAAACCACTCACGAGCTCGAATATTTCTGAAAGTGAATTTTATTTCTTTCTTACTTCAAATGATCTTAGGAGGCATACGATTCGGTTTCGAATAGAAGGTGCTGAAATTCCTGATGACTTGGGAAATAAATGAAAATGCCTAATATTTAAACTAAAATATTTATTATGTACAATATTTACAAATCCATACATCACTTGATTAGTATTTAACTTGACTTGCAATTATTTGGTTTTGATATTCATCAATACTTGCTATTCATATTCTGTCTTGGAAGATAGAATTTTTTTCAGGAAAAATTACTCAAACTCCTCCAATGCAGTGACTAGTGTCTAAGCAGATATCTAAATTTCAATAAATTATTTCATCTATGTACTACTAAGAACTGCCTTTATTTCTTGTTTGAACTAAATTGTGCACGTTTCACTACAGAATTTGAAATTTTATTTTTTTTATCGTTTTCCGTACATACCAATGCATAGAACTCTTGTAAAATTTTATAGATATATTTTTAATTTATCAAAAAATATTTATTTCATTTTTTTTTCTTTAAATTAGTTAGGCTTCAGTGTAAATGTGTCTACAGATTCATAATTTAAATAATTTTTAAAAATTGCTAATTAGCAACTTTTAACAAACTAATAACTGCATTTTCTGATGCTGAAACATATATCCATAAAATAGTTTACCTACATTAAAAGCTATAAATTGTTTGAAATATATATCATGACATTTTTATAGAAAGAAAAATGTTATCAAAATGGTTTTATATTTCGTAGTTATATTAAGATAAAAAATCAGCGGTGCATTACTGCAGAGAAGCAGTCTGCAAACTCATACAACACACGATGTATTATACAAGTTGAAAATATTTTCACTGCATATCATATGCATTTGCATCATTTTTGTTGTATTCAAATTTAGCTCTATAACCTAAAACCATTCAATTCATTTCTTATGTTGTGTATCCAAATATTTTCAACATTAAATGGTTTAATAAAACTTTATCTGTCACCAAAGAAGCAAAAGTTTCTAAACTCCGTCAAAGTGATAAGACAAGATTTCGTTTTAGTAAAGTCGTAAAAGGTAGTTTTATACAAATATTGTTATCATTTAATAAAATAGAATAACTTTTTATTAGTATAATATTTTAATTTTATATCCTACTTCCCCTATCATTGAAAATTAGTAATAAAATTTATATAAGGATATAAATATAATCAGATAGGAAAAATTTAAAATCAAGTCAATATTTAAAGATAAGTTTTGATATGTAAGTGTATACATTTAAAAATCTATGTAATTTTAACTTAACGATTTGTTTTCTATAAACGCAATGGTACAAACATATTGTAAAATCTGTTTAATTACAGGAACCATATCTTAAGAGACATTACAGTTTATTAGAAATTGTTCGAATATCTAAAATACTTCATCTATAATAAATAATTAGTTTCCCAAGATATTTAACTATACAAGTAAAACGCCTCTTACAGTTTAAGTAAATGGAAATGTAAAAATTAAGTATTTCAATTTTTCAGTGTAATAAATAATCCATAATATCCCGATTCATTAAAGTAGTATAGGACAATAGTATGCTTTTATTTTTCAGTCTAGCCACTAGAAGAATTTTAATCTCATCGTAACCTCTAAATTTTCTGTGTGTTCATTTGTGGATTTTTATTTTTCCTTGTAGTACAACCATTTATTCTCAAATATATTTGCATGGAGTAAATACATATTTGTTTCTTCGAAAACAACTTTTGGTAATCATTGTCTTTGACATATTTATTTGTCCTATTTATTCCTTACATATTTAGTCACGACTATAGATGGTTTTAAGTAAATTTAAATTGATTAAAAGAGGTAATACTCTAAATAAAATAGATTGTGTTAATTTTCAGTTGTAAAACTTTACTACTATCTATAATATAGCTTTCACTCAAGCTGAAAAATAAATATGTCTTCTAAAATGCTATCTTCTTCTATTCATAGGTATAAATTTGTACATGATGTATTGTTATTTTGAAACTACGTCTGCTCGTCTGCTAATAAACAATGCGAAGTATTAGTTGAAAATGTTTTTTTTTATTTATTGAATTCTTCAAAGTTCAGGAACACACATTTTCGTTACAAAACCTTTTATAAATATTTTATATTATAGTAATCATCGGAATTATCTTGTTTCTTAGAAACTATATGATAAAGATAAAGAGTAATGTTCGTTGTATTTTATATTTTTAACCAAGCAATACACCAGTAAGTAGAAGAAAAAACGAACGGGATTACATTTGTGCGGTACTGATACCCAGGGGTTGTTTTATTAAAAAATCAAAACACTAAAGTCAATAAAGAGAAAAAAGTGTAAAATACATTTATAAACACACACTCAAGAGCCAAAACATTATGGCCACCCTTATATTTTGCAATGAACTCGCCTGGATGACGTGGACGTGATCGGGTGGAAGTGTATTTAACTGCTGCTGGAGAGTCTGAAGAATCATTCTTTCACTTACTTCTGTTTGTTATGGAAAAGGCTGCGGATTTAAGCGATTTTTAAAGACGGCAGATTGTAATGGCTTAAAGGCTCGGAACAAGTATTTCCGAAATTGCACGACTCGTGGTTTTTTCAGATCTACCATTGTTAGTACTTATGCAAAGTGGATGAATGACGGTGAAACCAGCAGTAGACGACATGGTGTTGGAAGTCCACATCCTATCAAATAAAATGGTCGTCGAAAAATGTCTCGCATGGTGAAACAAAACCGGAGCCAGACAATGGCTCAGATGAGAACCCAATACAATGCAGGGCCAAGTAGAATAGCATCAGAGCACACTGTTCAGCGGACACTGTTGGAAATGGGGTTACGCAGCAAACGTCCCACTCGTGTGTCTTTGATGACCAAGCGTCATCGCCAACTGCGCCTACGCTGGGCCCGGGAACATCGCGACTGGTCCATGGATCAAGGGGAAAGAGTTGTCTGGTCAGATGAATCACAGCTTGTCATTCATCATGTCGACGACCGTGTCAGGATACGCCATCTTTTAGGCGAACAGTTGCTTCCTCAATGTATAGTTGGTCATACACAGGCCGGTGGTGGCGGTATTATGCATTGGGGGACGTTCTATTGAGCGCTTCTGGGACCCGTGGTTGTGGTAAAGCAGACCATGAATAGTACAGGTTAACTGAACATCATTGCGTACCAGTTGCACACTTACATGGGCTCTGTTTTTCCCGCTGGAAATGGAATGTTTAAACAGGACAACTCTCCATGTAACAATGCTCAAATGGTATTGGAGTGGTTCAAGGAACATGATGCTGAATTCCAGTTAATATCCTGGCCACCTAACTCACCGGATCTCAACCCGATGGAACATAATTGGTATGGTATGGGACGTCAGCTCAGAGTCCAAAGACCATCAATTAGCAATATCTCGGATCTTCGCAACCATTGCTTAAACATCCGGTACAGTCTGTCTCCGGCCTTCTACCAAGGACTTGTAGCATCCATTCGAAGGCGGGTTGAAGCTGTATTGCACGCCAAAGGTGGGCTAACTCGTAATTAACAGGTAGTCATAATATTTTGGCTCTTGAATTTTGGCTCAAAATTATATTTGTATTCAATTTACCCATTGTCTTTAAACACATGTCATGAGTTTTATATATAATTTTCTGTTAAACTTTTCACAAATAAATTATTTTTTATTACATTTTGAACATTCAGCACGTTTTTATTATACTTGCAATATTTGACATTTCTATAAAAAGTTTTTTAATTTAATCAGTTGAAATAGTAGTGAAATTTCATAAATAATATATCTTTTCAGAAGGTGATAATGTCTTCTAAGATATCAAACGAGCAGTAAACCAACTCGAAACACGTATATTGCCATGGGATTATATAATAGTCATTTTCAGACATCTTAATAATATAATTTTATCCTAACATCAACATTAGATTTTTATTTTATTCATTTTGTTATAGTCTCCGGTATTTTGTTTCCTCCTTATAGCGTTGGCTTCGAATCTCGAGTGTATTTGTATTGTCTCTTCATTGAAAGTAATATTAGACGCCTATATGGTACTCCCATATTAAAAAGGTAAAAAAAAACTGTACTAATGTAGAGGCTAATGTTAATAAGGAGAAGTACCGCCGTATTGGATGAAAAGTATCCCTTTCTAAAAATAACTATATTCGTTTGAATCAACATCATCCATTTCAATTTCAGTTGATAATTCATAATTACTGTCATAAACCATATTGAGTTCTTTAACGTTGTCTAATATATCTTAACATTAATAAATATTATACTATTAATTTCTTAAATTAATAGTATAAGATTTATTAATAGTATAATATTTAATATACTATTATATATATTTATATACATTATTAATAGTATAATATTTATTCTCATCATCACTTCTAATAATCCTAAATGTGACAATGAGCTGTAAGAATATAATTTTAAAAAGGCCTTTCTTAATCAGAAAATGTCACAGAAATTAACACGTAGGGTATGACAAACCCATTCGAGGCTTTTCCTACATATATATTTATAGAATATATAAAGAAATTTTATCTCTCAATTAATTTATCTCTCAAACTATCTTTAAAATCAAAGGTTATAATCATAAACTCAACTAGATAAAACCATTAATTTTCACTGCGTTTGGAAAAAAATATTAAAGAAAGTGAGGTGAAGGGTATGCATACTTTCTGCATGTATTTCTTCTAGATTAAATTTTTAAATAAAAAAAAAATAAAGTTTCATAAATCTTTACAAATTATACTACTTTTATAATTCATATATTCATATCTTTACTAGAAAAATATTTTTAAGATTTAGTATAGCCTTTTAAGCAGGATTGTGGAGGGATTTTAAGATATTATATTTCTTTTAAAAAAATATTTTCCTGAAATTTGCCTTTAAAATTTAAGAAATTTTTCTTCTTCTATTACATATTTGTGTATATAAAAAGAAATAGATAGTTATCGCTGATTCCATGTTCAATTTCATTCTATACATTGTGTACAAGGCTAATAACATTTTTAACACTCTCATTTCAAATACAGAATTCCTTAGTATTTCTAATGCTCGAAGGTAAAACATTTCTTAGTCAGGTTAGCCATCAAGTTACCTTATTATATACATTGAGAAAATTGAATGACATATTTTAATAGTATCTTCAATTTTGAAGCCAATATAAACAAAACTATGCCCCTATAATAACTGTCCCTTTTAATTTTTGTTTTAACTGTAAAAAAATATATAAATAAATTCAACGATATATATTTAATATTTTACGTTCATGTGCTGAAAGGTTATACCGATATTTGAGTCAAAAAAAAAATCTTGCACATATTTTGATTCCTGTGTCCTCGTAAAATATTTAGACATTTTTACACCTGGATTATATTGAGTTTGTATACAATAAAACTTTAATTACTGTGAAACGAAAGAATGTTTCCGTAAATTCCAAGATAAGGAATTTAATCTATTGATCTTTACACAATCTATCCATTCAATTGAAATCAATATCATTTAATGAAAATTTATATTTCTACACCAAACCATGTGTTGATGGTTAAGTAAAAACATTTTTTTCTTTCAAAAATTTCTCACTCTATATAAATGGAACTATAATAACGGATCTTTTTTTTTATAAATTATAAATAAACTCAATATTTATGTTATAAATAGGAAGCATAGTTTATGATTAATACAAATAACATTTTTAACACATTGTACTCAGTTATCACTGTTGTTACAAAACAATAAAACAAACAAATAATAACTTTTTTTACATATTGTACTCGGTTATCATTGTTGGTCTAAAACAAT
>CM063508.1:110271142-110276142 GCA_032207245.1 Pardosa pseudoannulata | reverse complement strand
TTATTACCAAATATTTGGTGCTATTATTTTTTAGAGATTTCTGTACTTCGCAGGTAAGCATTTCATTTGTTTTATTCATAATTTAATGTTTTATTTACCTTAGAGTCAAAAATATATGTTAGTACTAGACAGTACCAGCTGCAAAAGTCCCTACCAAAATACATTAAAAATTAATTTTCTTTTTTCTCTGATTATTCTCCATTAAAACTTATCTAATGATACAATAATGCAGTAAGACAAGACTAGTTTTGCTTTCTAGGCTATTTTTACGTAAAAATAGTTAATATTCAATTTAATCCAAATGTTATAATAAATAGTTTAAACTTTGACTCAATTAAATTGGAATCGATTGCTTGAATGAGTTGATATCCGTTTGCGATTATGTTTCTGAACTATTATTTCTTTTTTCATATTCAACTAAGAATTAGATGATGATACAAAATTTAATCAATACAAGTAAAGAGAAAAATCATATAACTGAGAAAATGACGGAAATGGAACACTGAATATTCATTTAATGAAACATAGATTTGTAAACTAGCATCATTAAAATTTTGAATAAATACATTTTATGAAAAATATAATTAATATACTTCACGAATGAATATTACAAAATATTTTTTAAACATTATAAAGAAAAAGCAGTGTAGAAAATATGTTTTTATAGAAAAAGTCTGCTGCATAAAAAATAAGATTTGTAGAAAGAAATGTCTAAAAATGAATTAATCTAATTTAAACTTGAAAAATGTTACATTTAAAAATTTGTTAATTATTTTTTCCTTTTCATTATAAATATGTAGTTCAGGACGACTATTAATCTTAATTTTTGATGGAATCTAGAATCGATAGTTAAAACTATTAAGCAATCTATTGGAAAAGTTTTATTTTTAATGGGTAGCTTAAAAGATATGATCTTTAGAAATTATCTAGTCAGGTAAAATACTTCTCCAAAACACTAAAAACAATATTTTTAGCATTGGGATAAACTTGAAACTTAGATTTATAATCATTAAATTCAAAAAATAATATTAACTACAGGATTTAATTTTTATAAAAACACAACATTATATTTTAATCGATATCCTAAAATTTGATAATTTAATTATTTTCTGTAATACGTGTTTATATCATAAATAATAAAATTAAAATATTTGATTAAAAAATCAATATTAAATACATT
Source organism: Pardosa pseudoannulata (assembly GCA_032207245.1). Lineage (NCBI taxonomy): Eukaryota > Metazoa > Arthropoda > Arachnida > Araneae > Lycosidae > Pardosa > Pardosa pseudoannulata. The sequence continues at coordinate 110,274,962 of CM063508.1, read as the reverse complement.
TTTTAGTTTTAAAATATCATATAACATTTCTAAAATTTATAAAACTTTGGTATAAATGTAAATACTGTTCTATAAACTTGAAATATATTTATATTTTTAATTATATTTAATTATGTATTATCTTTTTTATTTTAAACTTTAACGTTAAAATTTTTATGTATTCTTATAGTACATGTTATCTTAATTTTAAAAATAATAAAATATGAAAAACACAAAAAGTTTACTTTATAGTGAAATATCTGTATATCATATAATTAGTGTTACTACAATATATTTTATTTAACAAATTGTCTAGATTTTTAAAATTATTCTCTTTATAAAGATCTGGGTAATCGTTAGTGCTACTATTTTTTATTTTTAATTTTAAAGTTAATAATTTTATGTACTCTTTTAATACATATTATCTTAATTTTAAAAATAATAAAATATGAAAAACATAAAACATAATACTTTTACGATAGTAGTAGCAATAAATCTGTCTCACCGATTGCAATCATATAATCAATTATATACTTACTATAAAATATTTTATAGTAACAGAGATTGGTCAATAGATGGTGGTATGAAAATTAATTGAATCTTTTAAATGTTTTTAATTCCTGGAGCTAACTTTTTTTTATTTTCAATTTTAACGTTAACAATTCTACATATTCATTTAATACATGTTATCTTAATTTTAAAATTAATAAAACATGAAAAACAAAAAAATAGTACTTTGACGATAGTGGAAATCAACCTGTCTCGATTGCATTATAATCATTAGATATTACTACAAAATAATTTATAATAACAGAAATTGTTCAGTAGATGGTAGTATGATACAAATTAAAATGAATGTTCCCTTTTCCAAAAAAACTGTTCGGGGGTAATTCTTAGAGCTACCTTTTTTATTTTTAATTTTGACGTTAACAATTTTACATATTCTTTTAATACATGTAATTTTAATTTTAAAAAATAATAAAAAATGAAAAACACAAAAATAGTACTTTGACGATAGTAGTGGCAATTAACCTGTCTGATCGATTGTAGCTATATGATGAATTAGATGCTTACTACAGAATATTTTATAGTAACAAGGATTGGTAAGTATGTGGTGGTATGGTACGAATTAAATTGAATCTTCTCTTTACCCCAAAAAATGTTTTGGGCTAATTCTTGGCGCTACCATCTTTTATTTTTTTTATTTTATCGTTAACAATTTTATGTATTCTTTTAAAACGTTATCTTAATATTAAAAATAATAAAAAATGAAAAACACAAAAATAGTACTTTGACGATAGTAGTGGCAATCAACCTGTCTGTCCGATTGCAGCCATATAATCAGTTAGATGCTTACTACAAAATATTTTATAATAACAGAAATTGTTCAGTAGATGGTAGTATGATACAAATTAAAATGACTCTTCTCTTTACCCCAAAAATTGTTTTTGGGGTAATCCTTGGTGCCACCTATTTTTATTTTTTATTTTAACATTAACCATTTTGTGTATTCTTTTAATAGATCTTAATTTTTAAAATAATAAAAAATGAAAAACACAAAAAATATTACTTTGACGATAGTAGTGGCCATCAACCTGTCTGATCGATTGTAGCTACATGATGAATTAGATGCTTACTACAAAATATTTTATAGTAACAAGGATTGGTCAGTAGATGGTGGTATGGTAGGAATTAAAATGAATCTTCTCTTTACCCCAAAAATTGTTTTGGGGTAATTCTAGGAGCTAACATTTTTTATTTTTTATTTTATAGTTAACAATTTTATGTATTCTTTTAATACGTTATCTTAATTTTAAAAATAATAAAAAATGAAAAACACAAAAATAGTACTTTGACGATAGTAGTGGCAATCAACCTGTCTGTCCGATTGCAGCCATATAATCAGTTAGATGCTTGCAACAAAATATTTTATAGTAACAGAAATTGTTCAGTAGATGGTAGAATGATACAAATTAAAATGACTCTTCCCTTTACCCAAAAAATTATTTTTCTGGTAATCCTTGGCGCTACCTATTTTTACTTTTTATTTTAATGTTAACCATTTTATGTATTCTTTTAATAGATGTTATCTTAATTTTAAAAACAATAAAAAATGAAAAACACAAAAAATAGTACTTTGACGATAGTAGTGACATACAACCTGTCTCACCGATTGAAAGTCATATGATCAATTAGATGCTTACTACAAAATATTTTATAGTAACATGGATTGGTCAGTAGATGGTGGTATGGTATAAATTTAAATGACTCTTCCTTTTACTCAAAAAGATGTTTTGGGGTAATCCTTGGCGCTACCACTTTTTTATTTTTAATTTTAACGTTAACAATTTTATGTATTATTTTACTACATGTTATCTTAATTATAAAAATAATAATAAATGAAAAACTCAAAAATAGTACTTTGACGATAGTAGTGGCAATCAAACTGTCTCACCGATTGAAAGTCATATGATCAATTAGATGCTTACTACAAAATATTTTATAGCAATATGGGTTGGTCAGTAGATGGTGATATGGTAAAAATAAAATGACTCTTCTTTTTACCCAAAAAGATATTTTGGGTTAATACTTGGCTCTACCTTTTCTTTATTTTTAATTTTAACGTTAACAATTTTATGTATTCTTTTAATACATGTAATTTTAATTTTAAAAATAATAAAAAATGAAAAACACAAAAATAGTACTTTGACGATATTAGTGGCAATTAACCTGTCTGATCGATTTTAAGTATATGATGAATTAGATGCTTACTACAAAATATTTTATAGTAACAAGGATTGGTCAGTAGATGGTGGTATGGTAAAAATTAAAATTAATCTTCCCCTTACCCAAAACATTGTTTTGGGGTAATTCTTGGTGCTACATTTTTGTTTTTAATTTTAACGTTAACAATTTTACGTATACCTTTAATACATGCTATCTTAATTTAAAAAATAATAAAAAAAATAGTACTTTACCGATATTAGTTCCAATCAGCCCGTCTCACCGATTTAAAGTCATATGATCAATTAGATGCTTACTACAACATATTTTACAGTAACAGGGATTGGTCAATAGATGGTGGTATGGTAAAATTAAAATGACTCTTTCTTTTACCCAAAAAGATGTTTTGGGTAATCCTTGGCGCTACCTCTTTTTTATTTTTAATTTTAACGTTAACAATTTTATGTATTCTTTTAATACATGATATCTTAGTTATAAAAATAATAAAAAATGAAAAACTCAAAAATAGTACTTATACGATGGTTAGGGGCAATCAACCTGTCTCACCGATTGAAAGTCATATGATCAATTAGATGCTTAATACAAAATATTTTATAGTAATAGAGATTGGTCAGTAGATGAGGGTATGGTACAAATTAAAATAAACTTCCTTTTACCCAAAAAGATGTTTTGGGTTAATCCTTGGCGCTACCTTTTCTTTATTTGTAATTTTAACGATAACAATTTTATGTATTCTTTTATACATTTTCCTTTTTTTTAATAAAAATTCATAAAAGTTTTGACGATAGTAGGTAATCAATGTTGCCTATTAAAGTCATAAAATTAGAGTTTACAAAATATTTTTTAATATTTTCATTTTTTATCGCTTTGCAATATTTTTTTTTCCGCAAAAGTGTGTTATACGAGTGCGAACGAGAAGGTCCTTTTCTTTTATTTTAGGAATTCGCTGTCGAACCCCGTCGATGTTATGTATTCTTTTAATACATGTTATCTTAATTTTAAAAGAAACAAAATATGAAAAACACAAAAAATAGTACTTTTACGACAGTAGTGGCAATCAACATGTCTGACCGATTGCAGACATATGATCAATTAG
>CM063508.1:110233642-110263642 GCA_032207245.1 Pardosa pseudoannulata | reverse complement strand
GGAATTGAGGCGTACAGTAATTTTAGCAAAATAATTTGTAATTTTAGCAAAAATGGTTATTTTATTTTGAAGTACTAGAAAAATAAAGGCTTGCGTTATTTAAATTTGAAAATAAAGATTACTTATGAAAGTCTCTACTTTGTAGTTTTATCATTGAATTAAACTTCTAACGTAAATACAAACAAAATTAAGAAAAATTACAATTGAAATTCGTACATTAATTATTAAAGCAAATTTGCTTTTATTGTTTTAAAACATATTTTGTCATGAAATGCTTTAAGTATCTTAAGAAATATATATATTTATAATTTTTTAGTAGTTTTTACAATGGTATAATGTGACAACTTGTGTCAAATCCTATATGAAACAAAAAAAGAAAATTGCATTTATTCCCACAACCTTCTTATACCGACTTTTATATAATTCATGGTTTATCTTGAAAATAACTGAATTCGACAGGGTGTTTTTATACATGTGCTTTAGATAGGAAATTTTATCAGAATGTGGGGAAGTCGAAAGTCTTAACTAAGCATTTTTTCCAGGTACACTTGCCTACAATGAGTTTTAGGGTGTTTATCGTGAAATTGGTAAATTTCTCTCCATATGACGCATCTGGAACAAGAATATTCCACTGAACATATGAAAGAAATTAAATTTTAATATTAAAAAACTAATTTAAGCTAAATAATTACCGATCAAAGAAGATAAAAATTGTAAAAATAGCGTAAAGCGTGTATGTGAATCCATAGTTTTTTTAACGGTCAACATGGATTTTTAGGACAAAAAAAAGTTAGGTCAACTTTTCAATCTCAAAACAATAAATACTATAAAACGTCTCAGTGAAAATGTGAACAGTGATAAACAAAGAGTGTGCATTAATCGTGGATAAAATAAACTTGCCTAAAAGGTGAATGCACGAAACTGTATCTAAAGAATTGGATATGTTTAAGATGCAAAAGTGTTGACCGACCAAAATAACATTTGAACATTTGAACATTTTTTCAAAAATCATAGAAGAGTTTGGCAGAACAGAAAACTTTCTGTGGCTTACAAACTGCGGCTAATTCTGTAAGACACAAATGTTCCGGATGTCTTACGAAAGGTTCAATCTGTCTTAAAACAGATTGCATAGTCAAAATCAAAATTAAAGCAGTGATAATTCTGTTTTACAATTATAAATGAGTCATTCAAAAAGAATGGGTCTCTCTGAGACAAATTCTATTATATACACATTTTTGAATTATTCGAATAATCTAATTAAAAAATCATTTATCTCGCTCGGAGATTGTCCATAAACACGGAAATGTGCTACGGTAAACAAGGTAAACACGGAAATGACTATGTAACAAAGAGTTACAGTTCAACAACGCCAGAGCGAAACTGACCTAGAGGCGAAAGCGAAGTGAGTGACCCTCCTTCAACCAACTTGGCCGAAGAGGGCTTCTAGGCAGTTAGCAAAATATAACAAAGTTGCAGTTCAGCAACGCCATCGCGAAACTGACCTAGAGGCGAAAGCGAAGTGAGTGACCCTCCTTCGACCGCATTGGTCAAGAGGGGTTGCTAACAGTGGAATAGACCTCTTCGGTCAAGGCAACCCTCCCGAACGAACTTTTTCTGCAGGCCCCCTCAAAGAGAGAGCAAGGACGAAGGAATGTGAAACTTAATTTCTTCTGCACCAATTTTTCCACCATTTTTTTTCACCAAGACGACATGTTTGGCATATCTTGGACCGAGTTATTTAGCTTTAGCATTATGGCCTAAAGAGCATGTTATATCCTATTTACACCTTTATGCATATTCAAAATAAACAATATTCAGCAGGAGGAATTAGTTTTTTATTTCAATTTTGTATTTTCTTACGAGTACTCCACTTATACGTGCGGCTGGCCTAAACCTTCTGTCGGCCTCATCTTAACAGACTACATGCACGAAAATTTGTAAGAGAATTATTTATGCCATCATGTCAAATTTTTATCTTTTTGGGAATTCTTAAATTAATTTCTTGATTATTTTATACTTTAAGTATATTTCATTGGATAATTTTAATACTTAAAATGTAATCATTTTTATTGATATTTTAGTTCATCTTAAATAATCTCAGAATAAATTAATGTTATTTTCCATTGCACACTTAAAAATTATTTTCCTTTACATTTCAAAATGCAGAATATCCGTATAGTTAAATGCTAGTTTATTTATCAAATAAGTATGTTTAGTAGAAAAAATAATAAAGTCGCTCTAAACGCAAGCAAACTTATTTTGAAGCGCAAATCCTTATATTGCGTGACAAACTGTGTCGACTCTCCAGTTCTTACATAAAAGCTTTAAGTGATTTTTTTCGCAAGATGCTACTTCTATCACTTTGATAAATGTCCTTTTCCTCTTTTCGTTGATAATATATACTTAAACGTTAGATTAAAACTAAAAAAGACTTATGAAACTTTCATTCAGTCATAAGCAAAATTGATTCTTAACATTAATAAAATATCTAAAATTAAAATAATTTTTGATGCTTATAATCATTTAAAATGACTTTTATTTTCTGTTATAATGAATATAAATGGATAATTTTCGAGCATAAATGATTTATAAAAGATAACTAAGTTTTAAACGATTTTGTGTTCAAAAGTAATTTTTCTGGTATTCTAAATATTATTTTGGCGATATCATCAATAACCTTGATAACTAAAAAATGACTAACTAAAGTTGTGGGAATAAAACATTTTTTCTATTTAACCGGAAAGTATTAACTTCTTTAGAAGATTAATCATCCATTTAAAATATCTGATTAATACTTCTGTATATACAGGGTAATGTTGAAGAAGATGAACAAAGTTCTAGATGTATACTTAAAAAACTAAGGCTTACAATGCAGAATTTGAAAATGAAATCATAACAACTAAGATTTATTGGTTATGCCTCAAATGTTATATATATATATATATATATTATATATTTTATATAGTTTTATATTATTTAATATATATATATATATATATATATATATATATATATTTATATATATATTATATATTATATATATATATATATATATATATATATATATTTAAAGATATATTAAGATAAACTGAGTTAATATTATAAGATTATAAGGTAAACTGTAAATAAGGCCATGTACAACAACTGACATAGCTATTTAAACAATCAATTGCATGAAAAATATGTATTGTGCGAATTTTAAACATATTTAACCTAACTATAAACAACACAACAAATTAGAAACAACACTAACAGAGTATACAAATCCCCGAATAACAGAAAACAAATATAGAATTAACTAATACGATTATTGACTGGCTATTTAGCTGTGATATTTCAGGTAATCTTGAAAAGAGGGGAAAATTATACAATTGGTTTTGTCAGAAAGAGATTCACGCTTAAAATGATATTCTTAAAAATTATACTATCTACTATTGTGCACCACTGTGAAGCAACACCGTGATGTTTCACGGCAATGTATAAGGAAATGCAATATGCATGTGTAGAAGAACGCCCAAGATGGATTCTATCATTATCAAATCTACATTTTTACTTAAATGTTGTTTTGATAATTGTATTTATGAATACCTATATCTGTTTGTGTATATACCAATAAAGATGGATGTAAAGCATAGAACAGACATTTTGATAGAATAAAATGTAGGCTAAGTGCATTATATCATGTAATTTGTGAGTCCGGATTACTAACTATTTTTATAAAATGGTTTTTAAGACTGTTTTTCCATTTTTTTTGTTTTAGTTTGTATTATAGTTTACTGGGCTTTGTCTATACGTTCCATTTTTTCTTAACTAGTACCATTATTGTTTTCAATCAGGAAAATTTGAAGCTTTCTTCATATATTCCTTCAATGCCGAGGAAATTTCTAATCCTTGTCAGAATCGAAGACGTTTCATGTATTCTATACGTTCATGACTCGCTAGCAGGGAGTGATCGAGAAACTTCATAGAGATAACGATATGATTAATCGGAAAATACTGATAACGGTCGGTAAGAAGATGAATGTGTATCCTGGATGTCACTTGATATATACCAGAAACCTATTTTATAACCTGAATAAACACAAGATATTAAGATCTATGATGGTCGAGCGGCTAGAATAGGAAGCGTCGGTTTAAGACGTAATAAAATTTTCTCTGTATACACAGACACCATGATATTACGTGGATTTTTGTACGTGGAAGAAAGGAACGGTATCAAAGATCTTCCTCTAAGGGTGGTCATATTTAAATGGATTTTCCAGTAAGGCATCATGTATCACTTATACTAATCAAGGGATTCTAATCATTCTGGGATATGAAAAATCTGATTTATAAAGAATGTTATTTTCTGTTAGGTAAAAATCGTTCTATCTGTGTATTTCAACAGTCAGGACGGAAAGCTGCATTTAAAAATCTTCTAGATTAGTTAAATTAAAATATTTTAAACCATATCGCTAATTTGTATTGTTAAAAATATTTCAACTTTTCATTTTAAATAAATTATTAGTCAAGTAAATTTTATGCATTTGAACTATAGATTTCTGTTTCGTTCTTTGCGCTATTTGGAAATCAGCGGAATATTTAAACATTTACTGTATATGTGGTGCAGGAACTCTATATATGGATATGTAACTAATAAATATAAATGAGAAAGTCTTTCTATGTATATCTATTAATATTCATAGTTTTTTTTGTATACAAGGTGTGTCTTTACTATCCGGGCAAGATATAACTTTTTCCAGTAATATTTATTATTTCTTAAACTAAAATACTTATACATTTTAACAGTATTATTTTAAAGCTATAAAGAGTGCATTTACTATCTTTACAGTGCATTTACTACCTTATCTTTATTGATTGAACTCTTACATCCTCGAAATAAAACGTCCACAGGAGCGCTTTAGCAGCGGCGTTCAATATTGCAATATTTCGGCTTGACCACTTGATTATGACTTCTTCAACTATGCTCCATTCATTGAAATAAAAGAAAAATAATGGGATATTACGAATCCCAGACTTCATTCTGCCAAAATATGTCGACGTAGTCCATCAACCATTTTTATACCAACCAAATGGCAGGGTTTTGGATTCTTTAGACTATCTATTACTTCATAGTTTTGCAATTTCATTAAACATATTAGATCTTGGTTAGCAGAAGAACCGAATGAATTCTTTAGACATCACCACTTTCGTTAAAATCAGATTTTTAGTTATACTCCACTTGGTTTCAACATTCCAACTGTTTCAAAATTATGGTAGTTTCGTAGGTCAATGAAGCTACTCAAATGAAAATCATGAAATCGGTGGTGTAAAATTGCGAGAATTTGAAACTGAATTTTCTCTGATTTGGGCACAGTATATTGTAGTTCAGTGCTATATCAATTACTTCACTACCACCTATGAAATAAAAAATGTAATAGTTAAAATATTATAGTAAAATTGTATTCAAGAAAAGTGATTTTGAACGAATTGCAACAAAAATATTTATAATTTAGTAGGCGTTAAAATGAAAGTATGTGATGTCTATCTCAGAGTTGTTTTACGGTAAGGAACAATATACATGTTTTTCCACAATACATGACACTGTACCAATTTAAAGAGTCTGTGATCATAAAAATGTCTTTATTATTTCAGAATATGTATATCAACATTTCAACTGTTTCAAAATTATGGTAGTTTAGTAGAACAATGAGTTATTCATATGGATTTGAAATTGAATTTTCCCTAGTTTGGGCACCGCTCTTTATAGTTCTTTATAGTCAATTACTTCACTACCCATAAGGAAATAAAAAAGGCGAAAACATTTTTGTAAAATTGTATTCGAGAAAATGGACATTGAACTAATTGCAACAAAAAATATTTATAATTTAATGAGCGGTAAAAGTGTATGTCCTGTCTTTTCCGCAATACATGCCACTATGGAAATTTGAAGGGTGTGTGATCATAAAAATGACTTTAATGTTTCAGAATATACATATCAACATTCCAACTGTTACAAAATTATGGTATTTTAGTAGATCAATGAATCTACTCAAATGGAAATCCTGAAATCGGTGGTGTAAAGTTGCGAGAATTTGAAATTGAATTTACTCTGGTTTGGGTACTGTATATTGTAGTTCAGTTCTATACGAATTACATCACTAACCCCTATGAAATAAAACATGTAATCGTCAAAACATTTTTGTAAATTTGTATTCAAGAAAATAGAGTTTGAACGAATTGCAAAAAGCAACATTTATAATTTAATAGGCGGTAAAAGGAAGGTATGTGGTGTCTACACCAGATTTGCTTTACAGTAAGGAAAAATACTTATGTTTTTACACAAGCCATGACACTAAAAATTTGAAGGGTCTGTGATCATAAAAATGACTTTATTATTTCAGAATATATATATCAACATTCCAACTGTTTCAAAATTATGGTAGTCTAGTAGATTAATGAAGCTGCTCAAAAGGAAATCATGAAATCGGTGGTGTAAAATTGCAAGAATTTGAAATTGAATTTACTCTGGTTTGGGCACTTTATATTGTAGTTAAGTGCTACACCAATTACTTCACTACCCCCTATGAAATAAAAATGTAATCGATAAAACATTTTTGTAAAATTATATTCAAGAAAATGGAGTTTGAACGAATTGCAACAAAAATCATTTATAATTTAATAGACGGTAAAAGGAAGGTATGTGGTGTTCACATCACATTTGTTTTACAGTAAGGAAAAACATTCATGTTTTTACACAAGACATGCAACTGTAAAATTTTGAAGGATCTGTGATCATAAAAATGACTCTATTATTTCAGAATATAATAATTTATCACAAATCGGGATAAATAATTGCATTTCATTCTGAGACACTGGGCAGATGAGATGAGGTCCATTTAATTATTGTGTCATATATAAAATCAATAACACAACATCTAATGCAATAAGATTAATTTCTGTTTTCTATTCTGGATATGCGGAAACGCGGACAGGTCACAGAACTCTCCGCCTTTTCTTTCACCTTACATAATATACTATCAAGAAATAAATTGCTTCCATGCCCTTTCACGATGATAACTAAAAATAAATGTTCTATATGTAATAAATATCACTCAGTATAAATAAATTATTTCCCGATAGAAGGTGGGAACATAAGGATGAACACGGTCAATTTTATTTATTTTTATTAAGTGTTGCTGTTACTTCGTCATATACAGGCAGATTTTTGTGTCTGTATACGTCTGTAGATGCTTGCTGTGTTTATTCTCATTTCGGAAGGCCGTAGTAGTGTTGTTAAATTTGTAATTTACGTGTCGTCAAACTATTCAGTGAGTTTCACTGAATTTGATTACACCTGACATTCTTCAGCTCTTGTTTCATCATACTCACTCATTTGAATCCTGACAGTATCCTCGAATAATTGATAGTTTTCTTGAGAAAATAATATAATTTGAATTAATTAAAAATACTTTTTGATACTGGCAAATATTTTGTAATAGGAAAGTTATTTAAAATTTAAAATTTAAAAATTTTTGAGTTAATGTGTACTTAAATCTCTTTTGAAATCACTTAAGAAATGTTATCAACTGTGTGAATAAATTTTTGGGTTTATAAAAATTTATTAACGTGTTGCATTTTTCAGATTGCAGATGATGCTCATTGATTATGCTTATAAAATTCTTGCGTTTGAAATGTTCCATTGTATCTAAAACTATTCAATGGATACGTCTTTTTTTAATAAGTTCATTTGAAGTGTCAGAAAGTAGTTTCTTCCTGAAGAAAGTGAAGAAGTTCCATAGATTCTGTATGTGGGACGCCTTGATTCAAGACAAGTAGCGCACAAAAATTCATATAGGACTACAGGAATAAAAATAGGGATATGTGCGATATGAGGCCTTGGTTTTTTTAATATATTTTTTAGGAAAATTATAAATGATAATGCTTGAAACAATTGTATGCTGATAAAAATTTTAAATGAGACTGTTCTGAAACATATTCGAGAGCAAACGATATCTGTATGTGAGAATGTACGAACTTTTTTGGCTCTAATTATACTCAGAAAAATCAAAACAGAAAAGTTTTTTCTGATTAGTATTTATATATATCTATATTAATAAATATATTATTTTTATATATATTATATATATATAAATAAACATATATATATATATTTATAAATTTTTATATAAAATTACAATATATATATATTCATACATATAAAATATTCTTTTATATTTATATATATGTATATTTTTTTTTTTTTATATATATTTATATTTATATTTTTTTACTTTTAGGGATTTTATGTTGTTTTAGTTAAAAAGTTAAGGAGATTAAAGGGAAATGGGACCATGGAATTTTTAATTGACTCCTCTTTTCAAAAATCACACATATTTCAGGTTTGTTTTTTTCATTAAAGAAACTTTTTATTTATTTTTCTATTTAACTATGCTTTTATATCTGAACTGTTTTTTTTTTTTACAGCTGGATCGTACATTCCTTGAGAAATTTAATTATAACGCTCACTTTTTTTAATACTTCGATCTTAAATCAGAATCATTAAAACTAAATTATCTATTGTACCAAGTTGTTTATCTCAAATTCTATTAAACTGCATATAGAAATTCTGAATGTTTCTTTAATTTGTCTATGGATTTTTAATTTAAAAAGCAATATTTTTGATATTTAAAAACACATTACACTTTTTATTTTTTGAATTTTTAAAAATACATTTTTATTTTTAAAAAATATCAAAGTTAGAAATTTTCTTCTTTCTATATAAAAACGAATTAAAATGACATTTTTAAACAGCTTCATTTGCGAGTTAATTCAAATATAACATGCAACATTTTAAATTAAAAAATAATTTTTTTAAATTTGTATTATTTTCTGTTGTATATAATTGCAGAAATACAAAAAAAATATTGCAAACATAATAAATGAAAGAAATAATTTTGCGTAAGGAACTTTACCTTGCAAAAAATAACTATAAATGTCCTGACATACTTTTTTTAAAATACTCTATTTGGTACGGTAAGTTGTCTATCAAAATCCTTTTTGAAAGAAAATATTCTATTTAAGTGTTGCTGTTACTTCGTCATATACAGGCAGATTTTTGTGTCTGTATACGTCTGTAGATGCTTACACATTTATGATTACTTTATATGGTAGTGTAGTTTAGAATGATTATTACTCAAATTATAATAGAAAACTTCAAGTTTGAAATTTTATATTCATAAGAAAGAGTGTCAAAACGTGAGAGTTAATGATACTAAGAAATTTGATTCCAAACAGCCATGACTATACACACAAGCAGTGGGATTTGATCATATGGACTCATATGCCAAATACGAAAATCCTCCCTATTTGACGTCTGTCCAGTAATTAACTTCTATGAATAATATGAAAATACTTAATGACACTTCTTAAATTACTTAATCTGTATCAAAAGTTTTGAATAGGAGGAAATTTAAAATTTAAAATTTTTATCTCAATGTGTACTTATATTCAACTTAAGAAATTAATATGGTTATAAACAACTGTATGAGGCATATGTGTATAAACTGATAAATACAGAGTATGTTCACACATTTTTAGATGATGTATATTGTAGTCATAAAACTAAATTACATAAAATTCTTGCGTTTGAAATGTTCCATTTGATAGCCCTTATTCTAAACTATCTTACGACTCCTTAATTTCTGGGGTAATACTGCCTTTTGAAGTGTCAGAAGAGGTATTCTATCCCATTCTTCCTGAACAGCTTTCCATAGTTCTGTAAGGGTTGTGGGACGACCTTTGGATAATGCAGATTTTAAAAAGTCAGAAAGCACAAAAATTCATAGGTGATACATCGGGAGATGTACTAGGGATATCAGTGAAGGGTATGGCCTTGCTACCGGTTTTTTGTTCTATTTCTTTTAGGAAATTTACAGTGGATTTTGATTTGTAACTACTAGTTTTGTCTTCATGGAGTTCCACAGATTGATGGGACTGCGAGTAAAGAAATGGTATTTCATTCAGAAAATTTGTCAACAAAATAGTTTTCTGATAGTATTTTGAGATAATCTTGATATTTATGAACACTCTCATTATTCTTAACTTGCCATTACATGTAAAACCACCAACAATCATGAAACCTTAGATAAACTTTCTTTCGATTCTTTGAACCATGTGCTTAATTTTTTTCTCCACTTTTATGATAATAAATGGATCTTCTTTCGTTGCAATCATTTAAATACACCCATGATTTTTTTTCCTTTTTTTCTTTTGATAAATGTTTCTCATACAGAATTCTACAGCGTCTCCTGCATTCAGTGATATGCATAGAGAAAGACAATGCACATTGCGTTTTTTTTTTGCTTTCTTAAAATTTAAATTAGAGTTTAAAATTTTGTTTACAATGGACACCGAGCATTTTATTTTTTTTCAACTGCTCTTTGAATAAGAGAGATTTTCTTTTAACATTAAACAACGTACCTTTGCAATAGTGGAAGATGTTGATTTTTTCCTTGGATACTTGTTTGGAATTTGTGTCCTGCTTGAGGCTCCAATTTGACATTTTCGAACTTTCTTTTTGTCAATATTATCTATCGATGCTTTAGATATAACAAAACCATGACTATCACATCATTTTTGGATAACGGAATATGAAAACTTCTCTTCGGAAAGAGCATAAATATAGCCTTCGAACCACTGTTTCGTTAAAAAGTCATTTTGAATAAAAATAAACCTCAAGCCGTAGATGATAATTTTGACTTTTAAATCATAGTACAGTTACATTTATTTATTTTGCAACAAACGAATCGTTAATACCGCTAACCAAAATCATCTAAAAATGTGAAAACAGCCTCTGTATATATCCAAATAGAAAACATATTAACTATAATGGGAAACCAGGGCCTTCACTTCTTCCTATGAAATATGAGAACTGTAATTATAAAAAAAAAATCTGTATTCAAATTTTAAAGAAGTTTTCGACAAAGTCTAGCAAACATGTCTATAATATAAAAAACTCATAAAAATTAGATGTTCATAATCAAATTTTTTAATACAGAAGAAGGAAATTTCTACGATAAATTTGTAAGAAGTTTCTGAAGTATATCTGATCCTACAGTCTACTCTATTCTTTCAGAATGCAATATTTCATCTCAAATTGTGATAAATAATTGCGTCTCAGTGTGAGACACTGGACAGATCCAATGACGTGTATTTAATTATTGTGTCAAATATAGAATCAATAATATAACATCTAATACAATAAGATTCCTTTCTACTTCCACTTCTGGATATGCGGAAACGCGGACAGGTCACAGAACTCTCCGCCTTTTCTTTCACCTTACATAATATACTATCAAGAAATAAATTGCGTCCATGTCCTTTCACGATGACAACTAAAAATAAATGTTCTATATGTAATAAATATCACTCAGTACAAATAAACTATTTCCCGATAGAAGGTGGGAACATAAGGATGAACACAGTCAAATGTATTGTTTTTATTAAGTGTTACTGCTACTTTGTCATATAAAGGCAGATTTTTGTGATTGTGTACGTCTGCAATGCTTACAAATTTATGATTACTTTATATGGCAGTGTAGTTTAGAATGATTATTACTCATACTATAACAGAAAACTTCAAGTTTAATATCTTATATTAATAAGAAAATATGAGTGCGTTTAGTTTTGAAATGTGAAGGGTAATAATACTAAGAATTATTTCTTAAAATATCTGATTCCGAACAGCTACGACTATACCCGCAAGCAATAAGATTCGATCATATGATTGGCTATTACCACTTCGGTCTACATTTTTGCAACACGAAGGCTAATGACACCGGTACTGCTTAACCATTAAATAAATATAATACTCGAGCTCGTGACTCTGTGTAGGTATTAAATTCATATTAATCGTACGAACTCCAGTGCCAAATAGGAAAATCCTTTTTGTCACTGAATCCACTTTGGCCTCTCTCCGGTATTTCACTTCTATGAAAAATACTAAATCCTGTATAAAAAGTTTTGATTTACAGGAATTTTTAAATTTTATATTTTTATTTAATTTTATCACAATATGTAATTATATTCAACTGAAAAAGTTTTATAGTTATAAATGAGTTACACTATCGATGTGTAAATAAATATGCTTATAGAAGAATTGAGAAGTGAAAAATATGTATGCAAATACAAAAAATGTTATCTATACTGCCAAATCAGTATTTTCACTTCCTTCTATGAAATATGAGAACTATAATTATAAAAAAAATCGATATTCATAGTTTAAAGAAGTTTCAACAAAGTGTAGCAAATGTGTCTATAATGTAACAGTATAACAAGAAAGTCATTTGAAGTTCATAATCAAATTTGTTTCACAATAAAAGTTAATGTTTTGAATCCTAACGCAATAAATAGTCACAATCAACAAATTTTTAAACATAAAATAATATCCACACAGGTATGGATATGACAAAACACCATCATTTTGAGTGAAAAATATACTTATTGCTTCAGCCTGAAAATTCGTATCCTAAAATTAAAATAAAACGCGTTTTGTAATTCTATGAAAACAAATTATAAACTTGCCAGAGACATTTTTGTTAGAGTACTCGTGATCCAAATAAGTACTATTAAAAGTTGTTAACAACAATGTGAGGATACGGTAAATATAATAATTGTTTTCCTTAAATTCTTGGAAAATTACCATACATCATTATCCCTTGAATATTTCTTTAAATTTGGGATCAAGGGGATTCAAAACCAGTTCTGAATATCGATGTCTGGAAATAAAGAACCACTGAAGTGATTAGAGTAATACCCACTGAAATGGGGTACTACACTTACTGTAAAATTAGATGATGACTGCATAACTTGCGTGTCACAATTAAAGCTTATGTGGCAGATACTAAATGTTTAAAATATTGACTCATAAAAATAGTTTATTCTTTTTTAATACAGAAGAAGGAAATTTCTACGATAAATTTGTAAGAAGTTTCTGAAGTATATCTGATCCTACAGTCTACTCTATTCTTTCAGAATACAATATTTCATCTCAAATTGTGATAAATAATTGCGTCTCAGTGTGAGACTCTGGGCAGATCCAATGACGTGTATTTAATTATTGTGTCAAATATAGAATCAATAATACAACATCTAATACAATAAGATTCCTTTCTACTTCCACTTCTGGATATGCGGAAACGCGGACAGGTCACAGAACTCTCCGCCTTTTCTTTCACCTTACATAATATACTATCAAGAAATAAATTGTTCCGATGTCCTTTCACGAACAAAACTAAATAAATGTTCTGTATGCTATAAATATCAGTCTGGATAAATAAATTATTTTTCGATAGGAGGTTGAAGTGTCAGAATAAATGGATATAGACAATTCAGTTTATATTTACTATATGCCTAAAACTTCATATACAGATTTTTGTGAACTTTTGTTTTGCATTACTTTCGACTATTTAAGAACTTTACATCACATTATAATTTAGAATATCTACATGGTGGTCCAAACTTATTGAGAGTTCTTCATGTCTGAATAAAAAAAAAGAGTTGCATGATGTATGTGTTCAATTTTATTCTTTTTTATTAAAAAAATAAACCAGATTTATACGGAAAAATTTTAAACATTTTGTAACTTCCACATAAGATTTATTTGTGAGACGCAAATTACTATTATCTAATTTTACAGGAAGTGTACTACACCATTTCAGCTGGTATGACACTAATGACTTAACCATGAATGAATATTTTTAATGAAGAAAATAGTATAGTTATACATGACTGTACATGATCAATGTGTATATAAATATACATACAGAGGGATTGATAACTGATAAATAGGTATGGAAATATAAATAAAAATAGCTATTTATACTACCTTACCAGGGTTTTCACTTCTCCTATGAAATATAATAACTGTAAATATAAAAAAATTGGTACTCAAATTTTAAAGAAGTTTCAACAAAGTTTAGCAAATATGTCTCTAATATAATAAGCTCACGAAGTCATTTGAAGTTCATAATCAAATTTGTTCCACAATAAAAATTAATGTTTTTTATCCTAATGCAATAAATAGTCACCGTAAGAAATTTCTGAAGGATCTTTCATACTAGAGTCTACTATATTCCTTCAGAATACAATATTTCATCTCAAATTGTGATAAATAATTGCGTCTCAGTGTGAGACTCTGGGCAGATCCAATGACGTGTATTTAATTATTGTGCCAAATATAGAATCAATAATACAACATCTAATACAATAAGATTCCTTTCTACTTCCACTTCTGGATATGCGGAAAGGCGGACAGGTCACAGAACTCTCCGCCTTTTCTTTCACCTTACATGATATACTATCAAGAAATAAATTGTCCCGATTCCTTTCACGAACAAAACTAAATAAATGTTCTGTATGCTATAAATATCAGTCTGGATAAATAAATTATTTTTCGATAGGAGGTTGAAGTGTCAGAATAAATGGATATAGACAATTCAGTTTATATTTACTATGTGCCTAAAACGCCGCCATCTACAGATTTTTGTGAACATTATTTTGCATTACTTTTCACTATTTACCAACCTTACATCACATTATAATTTAGAATGTCTACATGGTGGTCCTAAATTATTGAGCCTTCTTCTGAATGAAAAAAAAGGATTGAAGGAAGTATGTGTTTAATTTTATTCTTTTTTATTTCAAAAATTTTTATTCTTTTTTATTACAAAAAATAAATCAATTTTACCCGGCAAAATTTTAAACATTTAGTAACTGCCACATAAGCTTCATTTGTGACACTCAAATTATGCAGTCATAATCTAATTTTACAGTTGGTGTACTACACCATTTCAGCGGGTGTTACACTAATGACTTCAATGGTTTTTCGTTTCAAGACATCTATATCCAGAACTGAGTTTGAGTCCACTTGATACCAAACTTTAAAATAAAGGGATTCAAAGGATAATGTTGAATGGTAATTTTTTAAGAATTTAAGGGAAAAAATTGATATATTTCCTGTCTCCATAAATTGTTGTTAAGAACTTTTAATAGTCCTTAATTTGATCACGAGTTATCTAAATAAAAACATCTCTGTCAAGTTTCTTCTAATTTGTTTTCATACAATTACAAAACACAATTTATTTTCTCTGTATTATACGAATTTTCAGACAGACACAGTAAGTATATTTTTCACGGAAAATGGTGTTTTGTCATATCCAGGCCTGTGTGGATATTATTGTATGTTTAAAAGTTTGTTTGTATCATTATTCAAAATTGAATTTCAAGACAATAATAAATATGCGTGTATTTAATTTTTTTCAATACATAAAAAGGGTTCGAAAATTTTTGTACGACTCTAATATTATATTAACAAGAAAGATTTGAGTAGGTTTTAGTCAAAAGATTATTGCTTTAATTTTGAGTGCTACAGTCTACTTTTGAAATATAAGGTGTAATAAAACCAAGATTTATTGCCGACAAAGATGGATGGTGAAATTTATAAACAGTTTTTATCCAACTTGATATTATTTCAAGTTTAAAAGTTTGTTTTGTGACATTATTCAAAATTGAATTTCAAAAGAATAATAAATATGGGAGTATATCATTTTTTCTATACAAGAAAAACATTCCAAAATTTTTTATGACTCTGTAATATTATATTATCCAGAGAGATTCGATCATGTTTGTGTCAAAATGATTTAATTATTGGTTTCATTTTGGGAGCTCCATTCTACTTTCGCTACAAGGGGTGCATAAAGACCAAGATTTATCGCTTACACACTTGGTGAAATTAATAAACAATTCTTACAAAATGTTAACTGAAAATTATACAACATTGTACACAATCAAATTAGCAGCTTAAATAAATTTAACATATTCAAACTTTAGTAAAAGTTGGGTAATAATTGTGGTCAATTAAATTTTTAATAAAACATTATTTAATTTTTTATGTTTTCTAGATCCTTACAAATTGCTTACCGAAACGTCTAAATATGTACTAAAATAACAGTATACACATTAATTTTTTGTCTTTATTTAGATTATTAAATTTAAATTAAATGTTTAAAATTCAAAATACCATTCCAATTTTAACGGTTCGACAAAAGAATTTTCTTAGTCATTTTATAGTCCGAGGACCCCATTAAAGTATTTTACATTGTAGGAATTATTGTAAATCGCCATCTAAGATTACAAATATAATTTCCAATGACAGCTAATATGTTAAAATAGATTTGAAATGCATCAAATGTCTACGAAAACAGAGAGATTATATTCTATGGCTCCAAAATAGTTTCCTACTCTTTCTGCATAGGTACTTCATTTAATATTGCTGAAAAATATATATGCGTATTAATGTATCAAAAGAAAAAATAAATTATTTTTATCAAGTAATCAATAAATTTGTTACAATATTTAACTTTGCATAACCATTTCCCTTCATTGTATAATTTTATAAAAAGTAAAGATTGAAAGAAAAATAAATGATGTAGTGCTTTTATGATGCTCTAAACAAAGAGTCACATTTTCGTTCTTCTAATACAGAAAAATACTCTTTATTTAAAAATATTAAATGCTAATTGTGTATTAAGTTATCTTTATTCTCGATTATGCGATATTGAAATTTTAAAACATTCACAGATATTTTTTTAAATTACAGTAACTGTAATGGAAATTTTTATTAAAATTTATGCGACTGCACTAAATTTGTATGAATATACACAATCAAATTTTTAATTTTATTATTAAATGGATTCAATTTTTGTTGAAACATTAACTATAAAACAATCGTCTTATATTATTCACATAACTATTTTATATATTTTTTTCAAAATTTTAACTAATAATTCTATCGGTAGTTAAAATAGCAATCTGTTAAATAGCACGAAACTTCATTATTTTAAAGATTCTTCTCTCCGTTTAATTTAATTTTTAAAAAAATATATAAAATTATTAAAATATGCCTATACCTTTGGAAGGAATTAAGTAACTTTTAACATATAATGTGAAATGTTTTTTCATTAAAATAATTTCTATAAAATCTAGAAATACTTGAATGTTAAATTTAATTTAGGTGCTCTAAGAATAAAACTATCTTAATATAGCATAAATTCATATTTTTTCTAAAAACTTTATTTTTTTATGTTATAGAACCCTTCTGATGTACTTTCCCACAATGGACAGCAAGTGCACACACAGCTGTGGACTAAATTTCTAAGAAGAATATAGACGCAGCTGTGGACTTCGAGTTTTAATGGGGGACCCCTGCGGAGAAATTATACATGATGGAGCTGCATAAGTGTAACGTCAATCCCAGGCAGGGATGCAGCCGTGAGATATGAAAACAGGGGCCAGGGAATAATGTCAATTTTTATCAAAGGGGCTATTGTAATGAGCTCACCTGCACTTCCGAAGGGGGTGCAGATGTCGGAAAATTTCACTAACAAGTGATTGGAAAAGAGAAAAAAGGCATCTTCAAACCGAGGTGAAAAGTGGTGGAAAGTTTGAAAAAGGAGACGAAGTCGGAAGCCAGAGTGGACTGGTGTATTCATATCCCGTAAGCAAGACAGAGAGCCCGGGGCAGCAATATTTGCCCTATCCCACACCCGTCAAATTGACTATCGTTATGCCATCACCGACGTTCAGCAAAGTGACGCCCTTTAGGGCAGCACCGACGTTCAGCCTGCGTAGAAATCAGCCCCTCTTCCCTGTGAATGCCTGGAGGTAAACCGACTTAATATTCATAATTGCTACCTTAGTCTCATAACATTTTGATTAATAAATACCATTTCAATTGTATTAAGGAATATCAAAACAAAATAATGAATATCTTGTCATATATTAATCTGTGAAAAATCTATATAATAAATGTTTTAGTTTAAATATAAGTCATTTACTTTTGTATCTATAGAGTATATTTCAATATGTTTCTCCTTTGAAGAATGGACACTGGTGTTGTAAGTACCTTACAATAAGAAAGTTATAAATTTTATAACAATTAAATAGTTGTTTCCCTCCCCATATAAATACAAATTTTTGGATTCAGAATATTGTTGTCCCTGAACTAAAACTATTATTTCGGCTGTATCTTAAAATCATGTAGCTAAGAGCATTGATATAAAAGAAAATAAACGATTTTATTTGGTGCACTCTTTTCAACATGGCATATTAACCAATTAATGACATTCGTCCATTTTACCGTAAGCTAAAACTAGTTTAAAAAATGTGTATATCATCTTAGAAGAAATTTTATTTATTAACGAAGGTTGTTGTTGTTGCATATGCCACTTGGTTAAACCAAGCACTATTTATCCGGAGACTACTTTTATTAAGGCAGATGGGAGCGCCTTTCTTTTTGACGAGCACCTCAAGGGTGGAATTACGATATATTCTCAAGTGGGTCCTTGTAATTTTGAAGCTGGGACCGAATAGAAGAACCATAGTCTTAACCTGCCACCCACAGATGTACTGATTTATAACTTGGAGGAGACTGTAACAAAGAACATATTTTAAGTGTTTAAGTCACGTTTAACGAACATGGATCATCTTGGCTTGGATCTGGCTTTCTCGAGCTCCAAACCAGCAATCCTCTAGTTACGACAGCGATGTCTTACCTGACTGAGCTACCACGGTATATTCACGAAGGTAAATAGTAGAACAAAATTCTTACATCCCATCATGTAACTATCTTTATAGCACATTTATTTATTTATTTATTTATTTAAATTGATAAAATCTTTGTTCAAAATTTTGATATATAAAATAAACGCAATTTCTTTTTTACAGAAATATTTTATATTATATTTTTTATTTCTTTATAATTTAAATGATTAATCCAGTATATGCTTAAATATTTATCTCTGAAATAGCATAATACTTAATTATTTTAAAGATTTCTTTTATTGCTTAGTTTCATTTTAAGAACTGTATAAAATTATAAATGTATATTTAGCATTGTGAGGAATTAAATAACCGTCAACAAAATATAAAATGAAATATTAAAATGAATTATTAAGTGTCCAAGTCACCTTTAAGGAACACGGATTATCTTAGGCTTGCTCAGATTCTTAACCAGCAACTTTGCTGTTACGACAGTGATGCCTTTGTTGACTGAACTACCGTGACTCGTTCAAGAAGGTAAATAGTAGGACGGAATCCGTAGATCCCACAATGTAGCCATCTTTATAGTACATTTATTTATTTATTTATTTTATTTAAATAGATAAAATCTTTGTTCAAAATTTTGAGATGTAAAATAAATGCCATTTCTTATTCACGAAAATATTTTATATTATTTTTTTCTATTTCTCTATAATTTAAATGATTAATCCAGTTTATGCTTCAATATTCATCTCTGAAATAGTATAATACTTCATTAGTTTCATCCCTTCCCTTTTTACCCGTACGGCGTACGGGCAATTTGATTTCTATTTCGCTTGCACTGTTTCGGCCGTATTTTTTCAATTTTAGTAACAAAATTATTCATATAAATGTCCAGTAAATGGTAGTCCAGTAAATGGTAGTTTGTAGTTTATTGTATTTTCTACTCTGATTGGTTCAAAAGCGAGGGTTTTTTCGCATGCTTTGTATCAGAAGAGGAATTATTATATTTCAGTGCGTAGCTTTCTGGTTATATTTTACTAACCGTCTGATAATTTTATTGATGTAAGAGTTGAATATTATATTTTTACTTTTAAATAATGGATAATTCAGAGCGTGTAGAGCTCATTTCTTGTGATTCGAACTGTGACTCGGAATCGGAAAGTAAATTATCTGTAAATGGTAGTAGCGAATGTTTACTAGATGACCTGGATAGCAGTGACTATGATAGTAGTACAGAGGGAATCATTCAAGCAAGAAATTTTTTTAAAAATTAATTGTGATAATCATTCTTATCCGCTTCCTAGATTTGCTTTCACTGGAATTCCAGAAATTAACTTAGATATCGATGTGACTAAAGGTAAACTTCAGTTTTATGATGCTTTCATAGAAAGAGAAAAAGTTGTAATAAATGCTTAAAAATATTAGAAATGTTAATTTTAATAACATATCTTTACTTAAAAATGTAAAATGAACCAAAAATGCAATAAAAAATGTGACTTTTTTTTGACCGAATTCTGGAAAAAAAAATGAAACTGTCAAAGAGTTAAAGATATCCTCCATTGCTTAGTTTCATTTTAAGAACTGTATAAAATTGCTAAAATGTATGTTTAACATTGTGAGGAATTAAATAACCGTCAAAAAAATATAAAATGAAATATTAAAATTGTAATTACTCTTATTAAATTTAGTCTAATTCTAATGTAATACTTATTTTATGCCATCTAAGAATAAAACTGCCTTAATAGAGTGTGAATTCATAATTCTTAAAACTTAATTTCTTGTGTTATAGAGGGTTGGTTAGATTCTGTAACAGTTAAATGTGAGCACCCCTCTATAAAATAAATATCTATTTTCAGTGAGTATAGAATATGTTTTTAATATTTTAGGAATAATGCATTGCTTTTATTTTCTAACTCATGATATTTTGTAACCGAAGAAAAACTATCATTCTGACTGTGTATTAAATTATGTTCTTTACAATATTTTTATAAATCAATATAAACTGTACAGACATTAATAGATGGTATATTAACCCATTAATTACTACCGTGCCTTATATGGTAGAACTAAAATGAAATTTGTATATCTTCTCAGAATAAATTTTCCGAGAACGGAAGGTAAGTTACAGGGCCCAGAGTTTCTAAAAATCTTACACCTTGATATATAACCAGTATAATATCACGTTTTAATTATATACTAATTTAAGAAATTACAGTTCGATAATTTTTAAGCTTGCTTTGAATTCGATATCATTATACAATATGCCTAAAATAAAAACATTTTAGAAAATTCTTATTTATACGTATTTTACTTTGATAGAAGCTAATTTTCTGTAAAATGAATTGAAATTATTCACTATGAAGTTATTATTATTAAGATAGAAACATAAACAAGAGAAATGTTTAATTTTTATTCTACGTGTACTTAAGTAATATAAAAAAATACGGGACAAAAATACAAGTTGATCTGTATTTTTTACAATAAGAAAGAGCTATATTTAGTAATTAGGACTAATTACTTTCCTTTGTGTCTTACTGATCAAATATTGATAACTCGACAGTGATGCCTTTGTTGACAGAACTACCGCGACTCGTTCACGAAGGTAAATAGTAGGACGGAATCCGTAGATCCCACAATGTAGCCATCTTTATAGCACTTTTATTTATTTATTTGTTTTATTTAAATAGATAAAATCTTTGTTCAAAATTTTGAGATGTAAAATAAATGCCCTTTCTTATTTATAAAAATATTTTATATTATTTTTTTTCTATTTCTCTATAATTTAAATGATTAATCCAGTTTATGCTTCAGTATTCATCTTTGAAATAACATAATACTTCATTATTTTAACCCCTTCCCTCTTTTTGCCCGTACGGCGTACGGGCAATTTGATTTCTATTTCGCTTGCACTGTTTCGGCCGTATTTTTTTCAATTTTAGTAACAAATTATTCATATAAATGTCCAGTAAATGGTAGTCCAGTAAATGGTAGTTTGCTGTTTATTGTATTTTCTACTCTGATTGGTTCAAAAGCGCGGGTTTTTTTTTGCATGCTTTGTATCAGAAGACGAATTATTATATTTCAGTGTGTAGCTTTCTGGTTATATTTTACTAACCGTCTGATAATTTTATTGATGTAAGAGTTGAATATTATACTTTTACTTTTAAATAATGGATAATTTAGAGCGTATAAAGCTAATTTCTTGTAATTCGAACTGTGACTCGGAATCGGAAACTAAATTATCTGTAAATGATAGTAACGAAAGTTTACTAGATGACCTGGATAGCAGTGACTCTGATAGTAGTACAGATGGAATCAGTCCAGAAAGACATTTTTTTAAAATTAATTGTGATAATCCTTCGGATCCC
This sequence comes from Pardosa pseudoannulata, assembly GCA_032207245.1. Taxonomy (NCBI): domain Eukaryota; kingdom Metazoa; phylum Arthropoda; class Arachnida; order Araneae; family Lycosidae; genus Pardosa; species Pardosa pseudoannulata. The sequence goes on along the minus strand of CM063508.1, from coordinate 110,241,692 downwards.
CCTCCTAGATTTGCTTTCACTGGAATTCCAAAAATTAACTTGGATATTGATGTAACTAAAGGTAAACTTCAGTTCTATGATGATTTCATAGAAAGAAAAAAAGTTGTAATAAATGCTTAAAAATGTTAGAAATGTTAATTTTAATAATATATTTTACTTAAAAATATAAAATGAACAAAAAATGCAGTTAAAAAATGTGACATTTTTTTGACCGAACTCTGGAAAAAAATGAAACTGTCAAAGGTTTAAATATTTCCTTTATTGTTTAGTTTCATTTTAAGAACTGTATAAAATTACTAAAATGTATATTTAACATTGTGAAAAATCAAATAACTGTCAACAAAATATAAAATGAAATATTAAAATTGTAATTACTCTTATTAAATTTAGTCTAATTCGAATGTAATATTTATTGTATGCCATCTAAGAATAAAACTGCCTTAATATAGTGTGAATTCATATTTCTAAAGATTTAATTTCTTGTGTTATAGAGGGCTGGTTAGATTCTGAAACAGTTAAATGGGAGCACCCCTCTATTAAATAAATATCAATTTTCAATTAGTATATAATATGGTTTTATTATTTTAGGAATAATGCATTGCTTTTATTTTCTAACTGAGGATATTTTGTAACAGAAGAAAAACTATCATTCTGACTGTGTATTAAATTATGTTCTTTACAATATTTTTATAAATCAATATAAACGATACAGACATTAATACATGGTATATTAACCCATTAATTACTACCGTTCCTTATATGGGAGAACTAAAATGAAATTTGTATATCATCTCTGAATAAATTTTCCGAGAACGGAAGGTAGGTTATAGTGCCCATCTCTTCTAAAAATCTTACATCTTGATATATAACCGGTATAATATCAACTTTTAATTTTATATTGATTTAAGAAATTACAGTTTGATAATTTCTTAAGATCGATTTGAATTCGATATCATTATGCGATATCATTATACAATATGTCTAAAATAAAAACATTTTAGAAAATTCTTATTTAGACGTATTTTACTTTGATAGAAACTAATTTTCTGTAAAATAAATATAAACTATTCATTATGAAGTTATTATTATTAAAAAAGAAACATAAAGAAGAGAAATATTTAATTTTTATTCTCCGTATACTTAAGTAATATAAAAAAATACGGGATAAAAATACAAGTTGATCTGTATTTTTTGACAATAAGAAAGAGCTATAATTAGTAATTAGGACTAATTACATTCTTTTGTGTCTTACTGATCAAATATTGATAACTAATGAAGATTAATCGGTTTTTACGTAGATTGCCCGAGTTTCTTACTCTTATATTGTCGGAAAGTTGGGAAGATCTTGCATTTGGACGTTATATATTTCTTGTGTTGCTACTTATTCTAGAAAAGTTTGATGAGCAATTTGATGATGTAGATGAATCTTGGATCTGGTGACATCGCGTATGTGATCTTACTCTTAATCGGTTAGACCCATGTTTTTGTATAGGAGTGCTATGTTTACATGATTTGCTATACATGGCAAGATGCTGTCCTAGGTAACCTTCTTTAAAAGTACATAGAGCCCGACCTGTTACGGTATGATATCGGAAAGATGATTTCGCATCCGAAATTTGTGGAAAAATATAAATCGATATTCCATGAAATATAGATACACCATGAAGTTCTTGGAAATCGCACTTCTAGAAACAGTCTGAAAATGTTTCGGGAATCTTCTACTGCTTATTTGTTATTTATAGTGACATTTCATGATTTTTTCACTTTGAATAGAAATTTGCTTTGAATGAAATCAAGACATATTACTATACCTCTCATAAAGATTCATTTCTTCAGTATTTTGTTTTATGAGATACCATATAAGTCTGTTTTCAAAGCATTTATCTTTTCCATAAATAACATTAGGTGATGTTTAAAATGTCAACTAATCACCAATGTATATAAGCTTTAATACTCAAAGATGTGAGATGCATTAATTTTATTTTTTTTTAAATTTTTGAGTATCGTAATAACTTAGATTTAAGATATTAATTTACATATAGTCGACAGAAATGTATCGGGAAAAAGGGATTAAAGAGCTTGAAAACTTTTTGTCCTCACAAATTTGCAAAAGATTTAAAACCTTTTGCAAATTTAAAAAAAATATTTTAAAAAATCGCTGTCATTTATTATAATTAAAATATATTTAATTACTACAAGCAGTTTAAAAAATAAATATAAGACGGGAACATTGCCTTATTTTAGAATATATGTTTTAATTTAAATTACAGTGATCTGAAAGTTGAATTCTTTATAATGAATAAATAATAGAAATATCATTATTATACAAAAAGATGTAAAATATGATCAAATTTTAAATTAATTTTCATTAAAAATAATGTAACACATTAGGATATAAATGCTTGAGTGTATATATATATATATATATATATATATATATATATATATATATATATATATATATATATATATATATATATATTAAATTTTAAGAATAGTAATTTAACATAATTTTATTATTTTACTTTTAATTTTTAATAAACGTATTCGTTCTTTTCATTGATTACAATAAGAAATGAGCACAATTGAGCATTCATACTAACTTCCATTCATATTAAATAAATTATTAGTTCATACTCTGGAATAATGTTTTCAATTCAGTGTAATTTGGTTTCGAAGTTATTACATATATTCCAAATAAAACTAGGGCTTGGACTATTAAAGAAAATATAACGGTTTTCAAAACAGAATTAATCATAATGAGTTAATATGAATAATTTACAATTTTTAACTTGAAATATTTTTAAAATAAATCATAAATATTTCTATAGTACCATTAATTGTTTAAAGGTTTAAAGTCGGTCAAAACTAACACGCATTCGAACTGAAGCATCTTTAGAATATATGAGACCTTTTTAGTGTACTAGCTTACGGGATGAATCTGTGCAGTATGTGCAGGACAAAGATAACACATTTCCAGAAACTCTCTAATGGTTTTAAAATATTTTTAGATATAGATTGAAATGTTTATATTTCTAAAGAGGATAAATTCAAGAGTTGCTTTCAAAATTTCCAAATTTCCCCAAAGGGAAGAATTGTTAAATTCTGAAAAATGTAAACTTCCACCTACGCATGTGTACAAAACGTAGGGCTGTGATCTATTCATTTTTCTGTTTTCTCTCGAGGTGAAAGTGTATCTGAAAACAACTTGTTTCTTATTTCCTAAGAGAATCACTTGTTGCATTGTTATGCATGGGTGTATGACTTGCATATAATACCTAAGAGCTGATATCAGCTTTTAGATTAAGCGAGTTATCAATATGACAATGTTTATATTAGTAAGAAATATTTCCTTAGTAATGTATACAAAATGAGAGTAAGGAATAGTAAAGGATAATTGATTTCATGAAAAAATGTATTTTTATCAAATACTCTTTAAGATACGTTGAAAGGAAACGAAGAGAATGAAATAATAATTAAATAGGTCTTTAAAACTAAGAGAATCACTGGTTGCATTGTTATGTATGGGTCTATGACATGCATCTTAATAACTAAGAGCTGAGAAGAGCTTCTGGTTTAAGTGAGTTCTGAATATGACAATGTTTATATTACTAAAAAATATTTCCTTAGAAAATTATACAAAAACAAAATAGAGAATATTAAAGGATAACTGATTTCTTAAAAGAAATGTATTTTTATCCAATACTCTTTAAGATACGTTGAAAGGAAATGAAGACAATGAAATAATAATTAAATGTGTCTTTAAAAATAATAGACTCACTTGTTGCATTGTTATGTATGTGTCTATGGCATGCATCTTAATAACTAAGAGCTGAGATCAGCTTCTACTTTAAGCCAGTTCTCAATATGACAATGATAATATTATTAAAAAGTATTTCCTTTGTAAAGTATACAAAATGAGAGTAAAGAATTGTAAAGGATAATTGATTTCTTGAAACAATGTATTTTTATCCAATACACTTTAAGATATCTTGAAAATAAATGAAGACAATGAAATAATAGATACATGTGTCTTTAAAACTAAGATAATCTCTTGTTGGATTGTTATGTATGGGTCTATGACATGAATCTTAATAACTAAGAGCTGAGATCAGCTTCTAGATTAAGCCAGTTCTCAATATGACAATGTTTATATTACTGAAAAATATTTCCTTAGTAAATGATACAAAATGAGAGTAAAGAATACAAAATAATAATTGATTTCTTAAAAAATGTATTTTTATCCAATACACTTTAAGATATGTTGAAAGGAAATGAAGAGAATGAAATAATAATTAAATGTGTCTTTAAAACTAAGAGAATCACTTGTTGCATTGTTATGTGTGGGTCTATGACATCCATCTTAATAACTAAGAGCTAAGTTCAGCTTCTAGTTTAAGCGAGTTCTCAATATGACAATGTTTATATTACTGAAAAATATTTCCTTAGTAAAGTATATAAAATGAGAGAAAAGAATAGAAAATAATAATTGATTTCTTAAAAAATTTATTTTTATCCAATACTCAGTACAATACATTAGATACGTTGAAGGGAAATGAAGAGACTGAAATAATATTTAAAAGTGTCCTCAAACATCTCAAAGTACATCAAAATATCATTTTTAATTTTGAGTTAAAAATCTATGACCATTTATTTATTTTTATTTGTTTATTTTTATGATATATTAGGTTCATATTATATTTTGAACTATTAATATTAATTCACGTAAAAATGTTGGAGTTTATCTCAAAATGCAGTAATCCTTCAGTAAATATTTTCATTACGGGAATTCATATAATTTTATAGTGGAATATAGAGAACTATTGCAGCGCCTTATACACATTCTACCAATAAGTATTTGGACACCTGTGTTAGAAACAAAAACTAACTTTATTCAAAATCAATAGTGGGTAGAACCTCCACGAGAAGCAATTAAAGCGTGTACCCTCCAGGGTATACTTTCCACAAGTCTTTGTATAACATCTAGTGGTATTGTTTTCTACTCGTCTTGGAGTAAACATACAAATTCCTTCACCGATTTTGGAAGTGTAGTGTACCCCTTAACTTGAAGATCCAACTCATCCCAGAGTTTCTCGAAAGGGTTCAGGTCTGCTCTCTGGGCAGGACAGTCCTTTCGATGAACTCAATTGGCACCATACCAACCCTTGGTTAAACTGGAAACATGACAACGGCGGAGGCCGTGACGTACCTCAGGACCGCAAATATCGTCATTTGCATAGGTGTCCAAATACTTATTGGTGGACAGTGTATAATTATCTAAATTTTATGTGTTATCTATTAGACTTTGTACTAGTTTAATTAAATAGAAGTTCTATCAAAATACTCTAAACATACCATCTTATTGAATGAGGTTTAAAATTATGTCTGACGCTTTCACGAGTTATAAAAAAAAATGGTCTATACATTTCAAGTACCTATTAGTATAAGATATTATAAGTACCTAAAGGAGTACTTTAAACTTCCATAAAACTAAATGAGTTAGTATATCTTTGTAAAAGATAAAGCTACCTATATAACACTTTCTTCTATATAGTAAATATAGCCTCTCCGTTGAATAAAGTGTTATTTAAAGGATATTTTTAAACCTTATTGTACACCCTGCTAACTTGTATAACTCCTAAATTAATTACTATTCCGGCATGGGCTGCATTCTTTTTTAATCTGTATATTCTGGTTTCTTTATAAAATCGATCTTCACTTGACTTCTATGGCAACTGTACAAATTTAATGAAGACACCAATGTTTCATGTATCAGTCGATAGACTGTACTGGATATCTATAGGAAAATTATTGAAAAGCTATACATAACATTATCGATTTTTGGACTTCACTGTAGACATTTTCAAGGGTTCTTCAATTATTGTTTGTTGTTTGTTCAATTATATTATTTTATTTTTATTCAATTTTCTTCTTTTAACTGATCTTTTATTATAACGTTAAAAGAATGTGTGTCGTTTTATCTACTTTTATTTTTTTTTCTCTAACAGAGTACAGCATGATTACTGCCGTACATTTAGTACTATGAATATATTTTTAAATACTTTTAGTGCTCTACGTTCAACTAAGAATATCCTGAAGATTAAAGTTAAGTATTAAAAGTCTACTTTTATTATAGATCCATCCGCACGAACTGTGATTCGAATCTTAAAGTAAAAGTTTTATTTTTAATGATTTCATCGAATTAAAGGTTTTATCCTTTAAACATAATTAACAGGAATACTCTGTTTAATCTACTTTGTAGCCGAATTTAATTAGTTCCCATACTGCGAGGAATGTCATTAACATAGGATGAATGAAGAAAAAGTTTTACTTTTTCCCCTCGTAGTTTTTGAAAAGTCTATACGATAACTGAGTTAATCGAAAACTGAATGTTAATCGAAACAGCTGTGCGTAGCCTTGAATATACTTTAAGGGTGACTATGCATGATCAAGGATTGTTACATTCAGTAAAGGAAAGAATCTTTAATGGCTTAGTGAAGATAGTTAAAAAGATAATGTGCTAGTTTTTGCAGTTATATCTGTTCAATGAAGTACCTGAATTAAGGACTACTTTTTAAAAAGAATAATGGATGTTAATTATACAACGCAAACTGATTTAAATTATTTTTGTACTATTATAAAAAAAGTACAAATATGTATAAAATAGTATCTATTAATATAATTTTTTACTTTAAAGGAACTAAAAGAGTTATTTATTTTTAAATTTTCAAATGTTTGGTTAGAAGATAAAATATATTGTGTACAGAAATATTACAGAGTACAGATATAATATGTTATGGCCTAATGTCTTCATATTTGCCGATTTTTTCGTCTGATGATTGAAAAACTTTGAGGAAAATTAATAATTAATAGTGATCTGCATTTTAAGAGGAAATGAATAAAATATTGTTGTTAACATATAATTTTTCTAAATAATTCAAATTTAGCTGCTTAGACTGGTGCTAGATAACTCAAAATAAACCTTAAAATACCACGTATGTATTCAGGTAACCAGTGGTGAGGCTCATTAGACCTTTCTTCGGGTTACTTTTATACTGTATCAAAAGATTTATTATGCTTAAAACGGAGAAAAATATGCGAGCATCTTTTTTATAACTTTAGATGTACTACAACAGAAAGACTTAGGTAAAGAAGGTGTAGAGAAAAAAAGTTTATTTCCAAGATTTATGTACAAACATGATTATATTAAGACACAATCGCCATGAAAATTCAGAAATTTTTCATTCCGGTGTTTAAAGTTTTTAGTACATTTATGAGAGAACACTAGCGCCAGTAGTATAAATTGGGCCTTAATAATATTTTAACCTCCTGGACTGTTGGTCAGTTCAGTTAAGATATGAAATTAACTATAAAATAAATAGAAGCTGATAGATTAAAACTGCGATGTAGGGGCAGGCGTTACCACGATCTCTAAAAGTCAGTATTTGTCTTATTTCTTTTTAAATTATCTTCGCTGATGACTAACGCTGTATCCACAAGCACAAAATTTCTAGATAAATAAATTACAGTTTTCCAAGTTGGATTTACTGCAATAGAAAAAGTCTTACTGTGGTTATCTTCCACACATATAGAAATATACTAATTTATATCAATGGCCTAGCTAGGCATTACTAAATCAATTATATTCAACAAAAAATAAACAAGTCAAATATATCCAAATATAATTAATACAAATCTTAAGAGAACGTAATAAGAGAAAAATATATAATTAATAAGAGAACGTAAGTTATAATAAAATAGAAATGCATTATAAAATATAAATAGAAGAAAATATACAGTTAGAAAATGTAACCACAAAATCTATAATGGATATCAATCTTGAAATCCCATCGTTTTATATAAAATTACTAATTCTCAAAGATATGTTAAAAGAATGATAATCATCTCTTTATTTGTAACCAACAGGTAAAACCACTTATGAATATTTCTCAAATGTTAGTCTTCTCCTTAAATCAAACAACTTAGCACTATCGTATACGTTTACAGACCACTGCATTTCACCATAGTGCTTTAACCATTTCCATTTGAA
>CM063508.1:110156142-110218642 GCA_032207245.1 Pardosa pseudoannulata | reverse complement strand
CATTGGATAATCAACATAAGAAAGTACTGATTAAGAAAAGAATCATCAAGAATCCTTCGTTTGCCAATATGAATATTTTATTGTAAATGGAAAGTAATTATTAAAACATTTTGGAAATTATATGTTGATAAGGAAAGGAATATCAATATAAATTTCTCCCCTTTCTAGAGAAATGTTTCTTTTAATCTTAGAAAAACCACCATTAAGCTTTCTAAAGGTAAATCGATAAGGTATAATTGAAAAAAACAGAAGAAAATATCTTCACATTTGACAATGAAAATATCTCTTCATCAATTAATATCAACTGTCAATTCATTTGGTAAATCATTATTGACCATTAAGATAATACCCTATGCATTTTTGTTTTGTCATTTATACTATTTTCGTTGTTAATAAAAGACTCTCAGAGAAACACAAACTTTTACAGTCAATGCCTTTTACAATCAGTGGAAGATTATCCATCCTAAAAAATATATAAACTATTGCTTTCCTCATATTCCCCAGTTATATAAATTCAATTATATGCTATTAAGATTCACGAGAAACACAATTAAAACATTGCTGTTGGTTTAGAATGATTTCATGTTATTTGGTTTATTAGCTCAATTTGAATAACAACACAGGCAATAACGATCTGTCCTATGAATTCGAAAACTCTTCCACAGAAGCAAAGAATGCTTGATCTTCCATAAAATTGCGTGAAAAAGAAACCATTTATGTGTATAAAATTCTCCCCTTTCTAGAGAAATGTTTTATTTTAATCTTAGCAAAACCACCCTAATCATTTTAAAGGTAAATCGATGATATAATTAAAAGAAACAGAAGAAAATATCTTCACATTTGACAATGAAAATGCCTCTTCATCAATTAAAATCAACTGTCAATTCATTTGGTAAATCATTATTGACCAATAAGTTAAGCTACATTTGGGAACTAATATGTGGTTAAAGAATTTCTTAGAAACTAAAGGAAATTGGTATACCGACACTTTCATTAATTCGTTTCTCCGTAAAGTATAAAATCTATTTTTCAAGTTATTTTTGTGATAGAAACACTTTATAAATTAAAAAGAAAGAAATTATAATAAGATCGATAAGAACAACATTATAAGTGATTTTTGTTCCAATATATATCTATAGTTGATTTTCTTTTTGCTTAGGTATTACTATTTGAAATGGAAAAGGAGAAATATATGCCATTTATCTACGTATTTTTTTAGATAACATTATTTCTGTGTTTCTCAGCAAATCAGTTTCAAATACATCATATAGAAGTGCTTAGAAGTTTTATAGAAACTGTGAAACTAACAGATCAAGAGGGAAAGATTTGAGACATTGATGGATCGCTACGAATATATTTTTATGTACGAAAAGTTGTGTATATTTCGAAATTGTATCAGATAGAGAAATGTGTGTTTATAAAAAACTGTGTGTAAGGAATTAATTCTTAGTTAGACCTCTAACATTTTTTCTTTTGCCATACTGTAAACCTAAATAATAATATATTTTTCAGGAGTAATGTGCACTTGATCATCGATCATTTTTTGCTTTCTAAATGACTCTACTCTTTATTTTATTTCATGAGATTCTTTTATTTATATGTTTTTCTTTTGAATCATTGTTTAGATATTAAATATATAAGCCTAAATGTATCTATGTGATGATACAGAGTCCGAAGTATGTAATAGTTTGGTCGTTTTTATAATGGTGAAAATATTTTTAAAGCTTTTTTTAAAAAACACAGCCACTAATAAGTTTATAATAATCCTGAAAGATACAAAGTAATTGTTTCGATATATTAAGATGAATTGAACATAAATGTAGGTGTTTAATAAAATTCTGAAAATTTTTATACATGATTTATTATTTACTATTGTTATAAAATCATGAAATGACATCTAATACAATAAAATTAACCGTTTAACTTTCAAGAACTTTCGCCGGGCCTCTGAGGAACTAGCGTTATAAAAAAATTCTACACAAAGTCATTAAAAAGAAATAAACTTCCCGAATTTTTAGTGGCTGTCTTATAAGTCTTCTAAACTTCAATAACATGCATTTCCTCAATTTTCTCTAAATATCTTTATTAGAAAGAGACAATTTTAATTGATTCTGGTTGCAGAGACCTAGTGTACGTGTATACAGTTTTACATTTTTATTTAGTTTTTGTGGTCGGAGAAGAAATGCTGTCAAAATACTACGTTACTGGATTAAATTGATGAAATATAAAGATATAATTTAAGTTTTAAACTTGCGTCTTATGTTTGTGCTTTTGTAATACTCATAAAAAAAATCTACAGTCTAAAATAGTTTTAAAAATTAATTTTTCAAAGAATCTGAAATATATTTTACACTTTTAATAGAGTATGTTTGGTAATACAAATTTTTCTGTTCATTATGAAAAGCAATTTTGTTGATATTCAGGTGAGAAAAGGTGCACATGGCCTCCAAGGTCTTGCAAACGTTCTCATGTAACTTGAGCACGAACCGAATAGGATAACAATGATTAGAAATATCGTTCTAAAAAATTAAAATTATGGCATTTAATTCATTACATTTACTTAAGAATCTTAAGCTATAACCTTAAAATTATTCAAAAATAACGAATATCATCCATAAAATATGCATAATATTTGTCATCCATGAAATATAATATAACATCAACAATCAAGTAATAGAATATACACCTACTGGATATAAATGAGTAAGCTCACAGTCAGTGTTTAGGATTATCTTTATCTGCTTTGTCTCTGAAGAGAATTCGAGAATTATGCATGATTTATGACAAAAATCTCTTTCAGAGAGTAATAACTTATTGTTCTAAACCTAGCTAAACACAAACATGATGTTGGATAGACCACCTCCATGTTTTGAAAGCAAATGTGACTACAGTGAGGTGTAGGGGTGATGTCTTAGCCTCCTGTATGATGTTTTCAAGGATTGAGTTGACACAGAGTTCATTTTAATGGACAACAACACGAAGATTTATAGAACAGTTCTGATCGGTAAATTTCTGGAAAATGATTACTATCGTTGTGTACATTCGCCTAGAAGATTTTCAGATTTCAATCATGTACGCCATGCATGTGACCATCAATCGAGAGTGCAATTACAACTCGTGACACCCCCCCTCCAAGAACTATCCAGTTTCTAAAAACAGTCTTCCTTGAAGAGTGGATATTGTTAATATGAATTCATAGACTGCCTATTCTATATAAAATATATATATATTTATATAGGAGGACTATATTTTTTTATATTACCCAATATTTTTATCTAATCTGCAAATTTTATATCATTTATTATGTTACGCCCGATAATGTATATATATATCTATAACAACTTATTTTATATATTAATATATATATATAAATTTTCATTAATATATTTATATTATATTGTATATATATATATATATATATATTTATATATATATATATATATATTGTATATATATATATATATATATATATTATATATATATATATATATATAATATATATATATATTATATATTTATATATATACAATATATATATATATATATGTATATATATATATATATATATATATATATATATATATATATATATATATATATATATATATATGTGTCAGGACTTAAAATATAGAGTAATTTAAGAGATTTAATTAGGCATTCTTTTAATGGGAGTAACGCGCCTCGCGTTACTAGTCACATAAATACGGCTCACGCGCAGATAAGCAGAGAGCGATAAGCAATTACTACAGGCAGAACTGTGGCTCCTCGAAGTAGTAAAGACTGCCTTTGTTTGCAGTTGGGCGCCAAAATGAGACGCCATGTTGATTAGCGTGTGAAATGGAGTAATAAAGAGAAGAAAAGAATGACTTGAGTGTGAACTGATTTATATATTTACCAGTGTGTTTACTCGGACCACGACAGTAGTCGGCACCATGAACCTTTGTGGATAAAATTATTTGACTTGATGTACATTCTACTTTGCGGGAAAAGTGTTTTTTTTTTTGAAGATGTACAACAACAGCCGAGCAGGCTCACGAACTATGCGGATAACAATAATTTGAACTGATGTACATTCTACTTTTGCTGGAAAATCCTTTCGTGTTATACTTGCACGGAACTGAATTTTGCTGCCTGAAAAATTGACCTGTTTCTTTTGAATTTACACCACTAGACGAACGATGGATAAGATGCTCAAACGTGAACAATTATATCCAGGATCATGGCTTCCATCCGCCGTCGGCAGAAAGAGTTTCGAAACCCTTGTGTTTGAGAGATCCGGCCTGCTGGCCTGGCAGGGCCGCATCGAGATTCGTATGTGCTCATTTCATCGAAGCTCCATACAACGAGCCTTCCGGATCGAGATCATAGATTCCCCTTTAAAGCCAAGCAAGAACTCTTCACGACGAGTACAATATTAAATTTCAGCAAATTAATGAAAAAAAAATTCTACAAAAACTTACTGCTTGACCTTTGTATTTTCTGAACATAAAGGTAAAATTATTTTTTTTAACAGAGCATTTAAAAAAAATTCATCAATTAAGATTTCAGTATAAAAAATATAATAAGACTTTTATGTGCGTAACTTTTTTCAAATTAATGTGTATTTGTATTTCTAGAATTTATAGTTTGAAATTTCTGTTCTTGTAAACATATCTAAATTTGTTTAAATTAATAACATTTCTAGACATGTGATAATTCATAAAAAATTATTATGGTTGTTTACCTTTTTAAATTTTAATATTGAAGAAGTGGTTAAATTTTAATTATTTGGTGTTTTATTAACATGATGTTTGGTTAAATTTTGATATTTGAAATGTAAGGATCACAATATTTTTCACTGTAAAACTTACTCATTTAAGAATAATTTTTGGCTTATATATTAACAGAGTTAAAATTTAATAATTTGCTTAGGAATTTAAAATTTTGATTTTAGAGAAATTTGATTATTCTATGATTTTATCACGTAGAAAAGGTCACCTACATGGGCAAAACTTTTGACCGACGAGAAAAAATTATTGTATTTTCAGCGCATGTGATTAAAAATTCTTCTATTTTTATCGATAAAAATGTGAATCGTCTGTGACCTTGGTCGGAATCTAACGAAATTGTACAAGTTTTAACTTCGATTCCCGGCATTCTAAAACTGCACCCTTTTTGCGGCTTGAGCGCATAAATTACTGCTTCCGATAACGTTAAATCTTTTATTTCCTTGTTATGACCATTGCAAGAAACTGTGAATTCTTAATTCTAATGACGTGGCATTTTCGGTCTGAACTGAGTTGCAATCGAACTGAGATGATGTTTTGACAACTTTTGCTGAGTGAGGTTTTGTTTTTTAAAGAAATGATCTGCTGATTACGAATTTTAACTAGAGTTATTTTGATATTTATGTGCTATTTTATATTCATTTCTTATATTTAACTAGATTTGTATTTAGTCGTTTTATTAAATTTTTGCTTTTTATTGAGTGGCATGTAAAGAAGAATTTTTTTTCTCATTGTGAAGGGGAGAATATACTGGGGATTTATAGAATGTTGTTGAAATTTTTGAAATTGTGTTCTGATTTAATTATGATTTTAGTATTACATAAATTCTCTTTTTTTAACTGAAGATGACTTGATGTACATTCTACTTTGCGGGAAAAGTGTTTTTTTTTGAAGATGGACAAAAAAAGCCGAGCAGGCTCACGAACTATGCGGATAACAATAATTTAAACTGATGTGCATTCTACTTTTGCTGGAAAATCCTTTCGTGTTATACTTGCACGGAACTGAATTTTGCTGCCTGAAAAATTGACCTGTTTCTTTTGAATTTACACCACTAGACGAACGATGGATAAGATGCTCAAACGTGAACAATTATATCCAGGATCATGGCTTCCATCCGCCGTCTGCAGAAAAAGTTTCGAAACATTTGTGTTCGAGAGATCCGGCCTGCTGGCCTAGCAGGGCCGCGTCGAGATTCCTATGTGCTCATTTCGAAGCTCCATACAACGAGCCTTCCGGATCGAGATCATAGATTCCCCTTTAAAGCCAAGCAAGAACTCTTCACGACGAGTACAATATTAAATTTCAGCAAATTAATGAAAAAAAAATTCTACAAAAACTTACTGCTTGACTTTTGTATTTGTTGAACATAAAGGTAAAATTATTTTTTTTAACAGAGCATTTAAAAAAATTCATCAATTAAGATTTCAGTTTAAAAATTATAATAAGATATTTTATGTGCGTAACTATTTAGAAATTAATGTGTATTTGTATTTCTGAGATTTATAGTTTGAAATTTCTGTTCTTGTAAATATATCTAAATTTATTTAAATTAATAACATTTCTAGACATGTGATAAGTCTTAAAAAATGATTTTGATTGTTTTCCTTTTTGATTCTTTAATATTGAAGAAGTGGTTAAATTTTACTTATTTGGTGTTTTATTAACATGATGTTTGGTTAAATTTTGATATTTGAAATGTAAGGATCACAATTATTTTCACTTTAAAACTTAATCATTTAAGAATAATTTTGTCTTTTATATATTAACGGTTTTAAAATTTAATAATTTGCTTAGGAGATATTTGATTATTCTATGATTTTATCACGTATAAAAGGCCACCTGCATGGGCAAAATTTTTGACCGACGAGAAAAATTTATTGTATTTTCAGCGCATGTGATTAAAAATTCTACTATTTTTATCGATAAAAATGTGAATTTTCTGTGACCTTGGTCGGAATCTAACGAAATTGTACAAGTTTTAACTTTGATTCCTGGTATTCTAAAACTGCACCCTTTTTGCGGCTTGAGCGCATAAATTATTGCTTCCGATAACGCTAAATCTTTTATTTCCTTGTTATGACCTTTGCAAGAGACTGAATTCGTAATTCTAATGACGTGACATTTTCGGTCTGAACTGAGTTGCAATCGAACTGAGATGATGTTTTGAAACTTTTGCCGAGTGAGGTTTTGGTTTTTAAAGAAATGATCTGCTGATTACGAATTTTAACTAGAGTTATTTTGATATTTATGTGCTATTTTATAATCATTTCTTATATTTAACTAGATTTGTATTTAGTCGTTTTTTTATTTTTGCTTTTTATTGAGTGGCATGTAAAGAAGAATTTTTTTTCTCATTGTGAGGGGGGGAATATACTGGGGATTTATAGAATGTTGTTGAAATTTTTGAAATTGTGTTTTGATTTAATTATGATTTTAATATTACATAAATTCTCTTTTTAACTGAAGATGTTTTGATGCACCATGAAGATGTATAACTAATTTTGTTCATCTATGGAGTCAACTTTATTGCTGATTTTGACATAAGAACTGATAATGACATGATGTTTGAATTTTGTTTTATTTTAATTAATTAAGGTTTTTGATTGTGCTGTTGTTATAATTAAGTTGATTTTTGCTATTATTATATTTTTGATAATTAATTTTAATTGCCCAGGAAGACAAAAACCCTACACAAACAGACACAAACAAGAATCACACACCTGTTTTAAACAAAATGTATACACTATTGTAAACACTATATTGTTTTTTCTTACTTTTGCCACATAATGAGTGATTTTCATTATGACACCTTTTTTACTTTTGAGATTATAAGTTACTGAATAATTTTTGAGAGAATTACCATGATGAAATTTTGTTATAATATTATTTTTGGAATAGATTGAAGTTGTCGACATATGATATATTTTGTATTTTGATGAACCAACGAAGAATAACAAATGAAGTGAAATTTTGTAATTAAATCAGATTATGTTTTCTGACAAGAGATCTCAATACAGTGTGCATTGTTATCAAACCTAGGTTCCTTTTTGATTTTTATTTACTTTTTTTACTGTATTACATATTATACTACTACTGATTGTGATAAGAACTCAAGGACATTAAATAATACTGTTGGACTGTGCTATAAGAGAAACTATTTTTAAACTCATCTGTTTTGCTTTCACCATATATTAGTGATATTTTGATATTGTGTTTTTTTTTATCTCTTATTATACTCATACTGTTAATGTTCTTTTTGGGAGCTCCTAAGATTATTTCACTCAAGGTGTTTTTCTATAACCAATATATTTCTACTCCTAACATATTTTATTCATATTTAACCATATATTCCCAAGTTCATGTTCTTTTTACAATTGTATAATGTGTATGATTTTCAGGAAAGATTTTTGTGTTTTAGGTAATTGTGTAAAAGACTTTAATCATTTTATAACACCATCATAGGGTGATTTTTACTACTTTTGAAATTTTTGTCAGTTATTATAACAGTGTTATTTTGTGAGGGAGCCACCTGCTCTGACTGAATTAAGTAACTTAAATTTATTATTTTTTGGGATAATTAATTAGATGTTTTTCAAAATTTTAGGGTCCTCTGGGGACTTGCTGGTCAGGAAGGGCCCTCCTGCCTGTGCAAGCCTTCAGAGGGAGGGGGGAAAGTTGTCAGGATTTAAAATATAGAGTAATTTAAGAGATTTAATTAGGGATTCTTTTAATGGGAGTAACGCGCCTCGCGTTACTAGTCACATAAATACGGCTCACGCGCAGTGATATGAGCAGAGAGCGATAAGCAATTACTACAGGCAGAACTGTGGCTCCTCGAAGTAGTAAAGACTGCCTTTGTTTGCAGTTGGGCCATTCCTGTGTTACGCCCGATAATGTGTGTATATCATAACATCTTGTGATGATTCATTTTATATTTTATTACTGTATGAACATCTCAAATTTCATTAAAATTGAATCAGTATTTTAGGAGATAATTGGCCGAATATGTAATTTCTATTAATTATTAACAGGAGTAATATATATATATATATATATATATATATATATATATATATATGTGTGTGTGTGTGTGTGTGTGTGTGTGTATAGATATATATATGTGTGTATATATATATATATATATATATATATATATATATATATATATATATATATATATATATATATATATGTATATATATATATATATATATATATATATATATATATGTATATATATGTATATATATGTATATATATATATATATATATATATATATATATATATATATATATTATATATATATATATATATATATATATATATATATATATATGTGTGTGTGTGTGTGTGTGCGTGTGTGTATTTATTTTCTCGTATATATTTACTTATATTTAGATCACATTATATATTCAAAGAAACTCATATCGAAAATCCCTTGAATATCAATAAGTCTGACATAACCGTTTCTATCATAATAACTTGTCCTTAGAAAATAATACTCATTTATTACGATTATTTATCAATCTCTGTCAAATTAATCTTGCATTCGTACTGATAATCAACGGAAACATGAACAAATATATTCAATATATATGTAAATCAATTGCCTTTCAGAGAAAAATCAGTAGAACTGTGGGGAAATGCAATTCTGTTCAGAACATAAATTTGCAAAGGAATTATAAGTATAAACTTGACAAATATGCTCTGTTTATCGTTGAAAATAGTGAAATAAACTATTTTCTAAAATTGGTATTTCCTGAAATACGTGATTTGATTTTTAAATTATTGAAGATTGTTTGTAATTTTAAGAAATTGATTCCTCGACTGCTTACATTTTATTTTCATCCGAATATGATATCGGAAAAAAAGGAATTGTATATAATTTAGAAAATTTAGAAACGATATACATTCGTAGTTTTCTGTCGAAAAGAAAATGATTGCATAAAAATAATAATGGTGAAAAGACAACTAGTGACAGAAAATTGGTTCCATGAATTTATAATTACTTTCAATACAATCATTTATAATTTTCAATGAACTTGGTTGAAAACCTAATTTTTTTTGACATATCCCCGCTTATAAAACATGTTTTGTCAAACAAATTTATTATTATTACAGGTTCCATTCAAGCTAAATACATAATTTACATATTGCTAAACACATAATTTGCATGAAAAACCCCTGTTTCAAATTTTATTACCAATTTTTTTAAGTAACCCAATTTGGTTAAAGATTATAAGTAAGTTAATATGTGTTAACCTTTATGAAAAAAAAAAACAGAAAATGGTCATTTTAAAAAATGATGTCAATTTGCTGAATCGGTATGTTTAGAAATCTAAACCATCTAAGGATACAAAGAAAAATATATTCCCTCTATTTTTTCGAGATATATCTTACACTTTCCTTTTTTCAGATTTCGAAGTTTATTTTTTTTCTCTTATAATGTTTTCCATTTATTCAGGAATTGTTTTAAAGAATCATTTAATCATTAAGTAAATATTAAAACAAAGCATACGACAGTATATGTAAATTTATTGATTTACAATGAATAATACTAATATTATTCAGAAAAGTTGTAATAAAACCGTATTTTAATAACTACAGTAAGTGTTCACCATGATTTATCTGCAGCAGATTATTACGATTATGGTGGAATTAAGTTGATCAGCAAGTGTGAGAGCATTTTATAAATAGTATTCCCTAAAACTAAAGATCATAAGCATAAAAATTTTGATTTGTTTGTTAAATCAATCAAGAACTTTAGAGTTCTTGCAATTCAGAATCTTATGTATGTAAACTGCATCTCCAGTCTGTTTCTGGCTGTTTGCGGTTTTCTTGGAAATCTCTTTTACAATTCAGATGGACATGACAAAATTTTAATATTACGCTCTTCCCCGACTCTATTGTATTCACCACTATTCTTGTACTGACATTCTTCCGTACACTTCTGTTCTCCACGTAAGCACAGAAGATTAAGAAGTAAATAGAAACGTGTCTAATGGAGTATTCTTGGAACACAGGAATGTAAATACTACACATTCGGGTCGATAAGCAAAAACTTACAAATATTTAAAAACATGAATTTAATGTCTGAGGTTTATCTGCCGGAGTGACATATATAAAGAAATTGTATTTTTTATTACTATCGATAGATGTCCAAACAAGAAGAATTAGTTTGGTTTAGTTTGAGTATCAATGGTTAATATTTTGCAACAGAGATAATGAGATTGTCTTAACTAATTACGAATAACTACGAATATTCATTCCAGCAGTGGGATTTGAACCAGGGGATCGGTACCCAATTAGCAGCACCCTATCCATCACGTGGTACCAAGAATTATTAAAAAATGGCTAAGAATAAAATATTTTGTTAAATGTGTATACTAAACTGGTCAGTTTTGGAAGAGAATTTGAGTAAATAGATTGTACAAAAAAAAAGGAAAAGTATTATCAATGTCGTAAATTAGTGTTAACTACAAATAAAAGAAATTGCTTGTGATGCCAAAGCACAATTTGTGACATGCTTGTGATGCCTGAACTACCTGACTGAAGAGAGGGGTGAACGCTAGCAGATGAGAGAGGTGGAGAGATGAAGTGTGCTGTACGGTACGATGCACGAAGTTGACCGTCGATTGGATTGTAAACTTTAACATCACAGATAAATGTTAAATGTTAGATGTTTTGATGTAGTGTAGTGTTTATGGTTTATTTCATCAAGACATGTGCAGTGTGTAGTAAATAGATTCGTAAGTTTAATTTGTTCCATTGAGAAAACATCGGCTGACATAAATAAACCTACTCGATAGCACATTGCTAAACAAATGGGAAATTACAGCTTTGTGGGTAGAACCGATGAACATATTACTTACCATTTTTTATGGCGTATAATCTAAGCCAGGATATAAGTATGAATATTCCTTTTCTTTTACTAAATTGTCATGTGAACGGCTCATTCGTCAGGACTGCTTATATTAACTACAATTAACTTGGTATTTAACCCCTTAACAATCACATAATTTTGAGGAAAACCGTCATAAAAATTCCTAGTTTTTTTATTCAAGAAAATTATATTATGTGTATGTGTAATATATGTATTCCATTTTAACTTCTGGATTCATTTTGAGCTTGAAATAAATAAAATTATTTTTTTTATAGCAAAAGAGAACATTATGGTTATTATGACTGAATGGCAGTTTTCCAGCAAATACAAAAAATTAAAAAATAAATAAACATTGAAAGATAATTAAAAATTAAAATTTAAAACATTGAAACAGAATAATAAACATTGAAAGTCAATTAGATAATTTTATTACTCTTAAGTATAATATACATAAATATTAGTAATTTTTTCTGTTGGATAAATTTCACAGCTATGAGAGGGTAAATGAAATAACACAATTAGGACAGTTGTACTGACCTCCCTTTCCGCATCTCTTTTTGTTTTCAACTTTCTGAAACAACAAAATCTGTATTCTCATGTTGGTGGATGTGTTTCATCAATGGAAGGTATCTGTCTAATAAAATAACCTCTGCTTATCTGGCCTCTTTTTGCAATGGTATCTAATACATTCTTTTTTGTGAATAAGGTACGTGTTCAGAGAATAGTCTGATTTAATACATTACATATAGTCTGGTACTGCCATCGGGGGCATAGATTGGAAAAAAAAACATGATTCCGGGCATAAAAATCGATGTTTTTAATATGTTGGGTGAATTACTTTTGAAGACTCCAGTCGGGTTCAAGAAATAGAGGGTAGAACTTAACCCCTTTGATGGGATCGAGAAGGAAGGAAATAACAAATAAAGTACTCGTTACAGACAAAAATATGACTACTAATCTGTACATCTGTAACCGTCTGACAGGAAATTCCTTGAATGCCTTAATGTAGTAAAAAAGAGATGGAACATACGCATGACAATAAGCATCTACAGCATTTAAGTGGATTCAGGAGTTGCATGCATAGAAACCAGAAAAGGCAACCGAGGACCTGGCGAAATATTATTTTCAAACAGTTATAACCTTAAGGAACAAATTATATTAAAAGTAACAGAATGAATTCGATAAATTTAACTAATATATTATTTTTGCTTCCTATTCTAAAAAAGTCAAGTTATGTATATAGGGGAGAGTGGAGCACCTTGGGGCACCTTTATTTTCAGGCTTTAATTTGAAACCAGGAATTAGTTCTCATGTATATTGATAGATGGTCTTCCTCTTCACTTCTCAAAGAATTTTGATGAAAATAGTGCTTATAGGTAAGGAACAATTTCATTTTCTTTGTTTTGAATAACCCAAAATTACATCAATGCGCATTTTAAATGTATTTTTTTTTTTGAAAAAAAAATTTAAAATATTTTAAAAAAGTGTATTGTTATGAAAGAAAATTCATTTATTATTATTTCTATGCTAATAAATAATTTGTATTGTTAAGCCTAACTGTATAGTAGTTACCAAAAGATACTATGTAAAATTTGGCAGGTTGAGACACACATAGATGGGGCACCTTGGTATATATTAAAAAGTGTAAACAAATATCAATTCAAGCAAAATAATTAATATTTTGGTGCCTAATTTTTAATTGATTTAACATGTTAAAATATTAATTTATTAATCTTTTTTTTCAGAAAAAAATGGTGAGAACAAGAAAGAGAAACAGAAAGTATTCTGCTGTAAATGCTAATACGCTTGAATCGGCTGCAAATATAAGATTTGTTAAAAAATGTATTAACTTGAAAAATTTTCAGCTATTTCTCTTTTATAACAGTTACTAAAAATAATTTCAAAAGCATTTTGTATTTGTAGTTTAGTGTCCCAACCTACCCCATACAGTGGGGCAGGTTGGGACATTGGAAAGGTATTTTATTTCTTTTATTACTCCTTAACTATATGAGGTATTAAGAAGGTTTAATGATTATAAGAAGCAAATATGATGACAATATATGGTTGAATACTTAATTTATTTTTCAATTAGCTGTAAAATAAAATCATAAAAATGTTTAACTGAAAAGTGTCCCAAGGTGCCCCTGTCTCCCCTACTATATGAAAATAAACATTTCCAATTTACAGATTAGTTTACTTATATTAAAAACCGTCGTGAACGCTTAATTTGGTATTTAAAATAATAAAAAAAATTATGTTTGATCATTTTATCATCGCACTGATTATTTCAAAATGTTCCTGAAGCTTTATTTTTTAAACATATCTCGCAAGTTAAAACATTGCCCAAAACTGAATTTTTGATAAAACCAAGAATGCTATTTGTTTCGTTACCGAGTAATTCACATAGCGAAAAAAGAAAAAAAGAATGATAAAATGTTGTAAAACTGTAAATAATTAATGGTTTTATAAAATTATATTAAATATCAACCCAGTTCAATATCCAATTTTATTTCTACATAAGTATTTTTTTCTATATGCGTATTCTTTTATATTTAAAAAGAACTAAAAAATAGCTAATATGCAGTATAATAATAAGTTTTAATATACTTCTAAACATTTATAAAAATCATTTTTGTTTTCCACTAAATTTTTATTTTCTTGTAGATTTTAGTATATCCCAAGTTTTCCGTAAATTAATTACATATGTTTATTACTAATCCAGTATTAAAACTAATACATTAATAAACTAATGCAGTAATAAGTTGAATACTTTAAAAACTCACATTCAAATTTTCTCTCAATGTTGTAAATACATAAAGTAAAGAAAAGTGCTTTTGAAGTGCAAAGATGTTGATATATAAGAAAAGAAAAAATATAAAATAAAAGAATAAATTTACAGAGACTGAATAACTTGTGTATTTGTTAAATAATTACTTTTATTAATGAATAAGGAAATTCGTTAATGGTATAATATATTATGATTTAAAGTTATTTTTTAGAGAACAACATTCCCATACCTTAAAATAAATGATCTTCTCCTTTACTTTCATAGGAGTTATGAATTCATGTTAATGTTCCTTTAACTTGTTATTTTTTACTATGAAGAAAGATATAAATTTCACATGATGATTTATTTTTCTCAAACTTATTATTCTTTCTTAAAATTATAGTTTTAATCATGATTTTTTTTTTATATTACTAAACAAATCTTCTTTTGGGGGGAAAGTACAAGAGTAAATAATATGAGCATGAAATTAATCATTTTAATTTAACATTTGAGTCAAATGTTTTGTTTTTATTGTTTAAGTTTTAGCAATTGCAATTTACTACATTAAAATATATTTAATTAAACTGAAGTAGACATCTGGAAGTTTTGGGAGTGATTATCCATTACAGTTTTTCAGATTTTGCACAAAAGCTCTAAATGCAGTTAAAGTAAATTATGTTTCAAAAATTTAAGAGCAAACAGTATCTAAATAAATTCTTAAAAAAAACACTTGCAACACATAAACATCTTTAAATTCTAGTAAAGTTTTACTTTTAAATTGTTGTTAAATATCATAATTGCGTTTTCATTACATTTCAGCAAATTACGATACCAGTAAGTGCATATTTTTTGTATGATTAAAAATTTAAATGTGCGGTTTCGTGTCCATAGCAAATAATTACGATAATTGCAAACAATTCTTATTTCCTTCCAAAACAATGATTGAAAAATGAATAGATGTTTCTACATGGTTTTTTAGATAGTTTAAAATGTATCTTCTGAATTTCTTAATTTTCTTAAAATCTAATATTTCATTTCTTAGTTAAAAACAATGACTATAGCACACATTTAGTTTGATTTCCGGATAAATATATTTAATGATAATTTTCATAGTCCTTTTCATGGACAGTCATATAGTAAACTTTCTATTTTTAGTAAAAACTGCGTACGGTGTGAGCACGTACTAATTTGGAAACTGCATGTGCATAATGAAAATAAGAGTTTTCCTGAACGCATTTTAAAAAATAGTATATAAGCTTAATTTTTTGGGTACTTATATAGCCTAAACTAAAAATGTGGAAACATTTTCTAATCATTGTATCACTATAAAGTATTAATGTGAAATTTATTTCCTAAAATTGTATGTCGAGGCAATACAAAATTTCTTGAGACAATAACCATTTTTCTTTTTAATGATATACACTTTTAATAGTAAAAAAATAAATAATATATAAATAATAAAACTATAAAAAAATAAATAATATATAATATTAAACCACAAAAAATAACATTTGATTCTTTGCAAAAAATATTTTTCTGAGATATACGGCATTTGTAGCACTAACCGTAAATTTTCTATCAACATTCTGAAACCAGACATCATTTATGAAGCACTAGCGTTATTCTTTAGTGTCAGTTTTATATACATATCCTATACAAATAGAGAAAGGTTTTTATTACCTCAAAATAATATCCTGAGATCGGCTACTAATTTTTGACTGTAATACTAATATAGCATTCGATGACTTAATTTTATTTATAATTACTTTCTATAACACGTATGTCATAAACACATTCTCAAAATTACTTACCACGTTTACACAAACCATGTTTTGATGACAGTTCAAACACGGACGAGAATAGTTTATCTTAGGGCATATTACATCCTATGGTTGATATAAATTTATTTAAGTTAAAAATCAGATTTTATCCCATTTTCAAATACTGTACCGCTGTATAATTCCCTAATTTAATGACAATAAAAATAAGTTTAATTTTGGCTTCAGCAACCTCATTAATGATATTCTTCAGAAAATGAAGCCATCTCCATTCCTTTTCGATTTATAAGATTTTTATAACAACCATTTTAATAAACAAAAACTGTTACCTTTTTCAGAATTTACCAGCGAATGAAAGAGTCATTTTTGCTATCTAGAGTGAGTGAGCTTATTTTAAACTAATCCCTTTCTAACATAACGCTTTTATTTTTACTCTACCATTCCACTGTAATTAGAAGTACTATTTTTTTCCTATTTGAATATCCTTTTTATATATGTAGCAGATTCAAAAGACAAAGATGGATAAATGCTTCCAGTAAAAGGGAAGTCATATTTTAAGCAAATTTTTAAAGAGCTTTCAAAAAGTTTTCATACTTTTCGGATGCGTTTCTAGTCTTATTATAAAAACAAAGTACCAAAGTACAGTCTTTAGTAAAAATTTCAGATATTGCTGTCTTTCTCGATACCTATAAACTCTCGTATTGCCTTGCATAATTTTACACTACTTTTATACTGAAGTTATTTTTAACTTAATAATCTAATAATCTAATTATTTGAATAATCTAATTCTTTCTGACTTAAAAGAACACAAGAAGCTATATTACTAAAAATCAGAATATTATTTTCCTTATACATTAACACACTGCTCTAAAAATAAAAGTAAAATTTCACTACACATTATGAAATGAACATATTGACTAAATCAGTTATGTCTGAGAACAAAAATTATAGTTTTTGATTCAGTAGCCATTATAATGTAATAAAACCTTCACATATTCTTTGGAACAAAAATTATTTTTTTCAGAGCAATGAGAATACAGAGTTAGAAAATATCTGGCATCTTTGTATATTTAAAAATATATAGCATCAGGAAACTTGCATTCTACACTTTACATGATATTATTTGTAACTTCCTACGGAAAACAGCATAGACGAATGAATAATGCACTGAATTGTTGCTAGACAGGTCGTCGGTAACCGTCAGTATTGTATTTTAGTTTTAATTTATGCTGTACTTTTAAAAATTAGGAAACAGTTCTCATTTATGTTAATTTTCCTTATTTCCTTATTCCTAGAAAATTCGTAATTTGTTTATAGCATATTTCCCTCGGGTTGAAAGAAGTTTAATTGTATAACTGTTTCCTGCTCACAGTCTGCTAATAAACGTCTTTCAGTGTATATATATAGTATGTTTATTTCATTTCCCTTAAAATTATTCGGGATAGTAGCTATTTTATATGTAAGATTATCTCTAAAATAAATTAATTTAAAATAAATTATTTGACTGAGTCAATTCAAAACATTAATGTAATTTATTCTGTTTTGGACATCACGCTTAAAATATTTCTTCCATATCAAGTATTGCTTCTAATCTTAAATACGGATGCATTTTACTCGGATCAAATATCTAGTAAGCTTTAGGAAAATGATCGGTATTAATTGATACATCCAATTCGCAAAATTCGAAATGTCTGTGCATTGTTTGCAGGCGTAAAATTATCATGTTGTTTATCCATTCCGTATCAGATTTCCTACATTCGCCAAGGCAATTCCAAGGAATGCAAGACTCACTTTGCTTTTATCAGGACATGTTACAATTATACTTAGAACTAGATAATTGCTAAATTTCGTTGAAATGCCCGACACGAAATTCTCGAATCAGTTTATGTTCTGAAATAGGCCCCAAAATATATTTAATATTTGAAATAATTCTGATAAACATTATAAACATACGAGCAATATAAATTCTGCTTTTTCTATAAATAAAATACCCTTTTGGATTGTTGGGACTACATTCATATTTGCTATATATATTCTGTTAAACATTCAGTGATTTATATTCTTCTAAATAATTATATTTAGCTTCCAACTTAAAAAAGAATAAAGATATTATTTTCATTTTATGTTTTTCGTACATTGAAATGTAAAATAATATATAAATGCTAAATACAATTTTATATTACAAACGTAAAAGATAAAGTATATTTGTTTACTGAATTTAATGTAATTGTTAAAACATTCAACTTTGGTATGATTCTATTGATTTCAAATTTTTCTATATATTTATATTACAGTTAAGCTACAAGAAATATATAAATTCAACATATTAAACAAACATAAAATTATTACAAACTAAACATAAATAACTTAAGGGAACTTATGTCTCCTCAGTAAATTGGTGCAAGCTAAAGGAATGTTTGTCTTTACCTATTATATTTAACTAAATCATATTTTCAGAAGAGTGTCTGTATGACTTCACCCTTCATCTATATTTTTGTTTTGATTTCTATGAAATTTTTCCCACTCGAATTTCTTGACCAGAGGAAGGTTACTGCAATCATAAAATTTCCTATGGCATGTTTGAATATATTTCCCTCTCAATTCTTGCATTTTAAAATTCTCATGTATTCCTCCTAGATAGAGTTATGGGCTGAATCCTATATTCCAGTTATTTCTTCATTATAATATGATTGTTTTGGAAAAATAACAGTTTTTGCTATTTTTTAACAAAATCTTTACGAAATGTTGATTTTGAATAAAAAAATCTTACAAAATATTTACTTTATCTTACGTATAAGATTATCCTTAAATTCCTTTAAAATAAATTATTTGACTGAGTCGATTCAAATCATTAATGTAATTGTTTTGGACATCATGCTTAAAATATTTCTTCCATATCAAGTATTGCTTCTAATCTTAAATGCGGATGCATTTTACTTGGATCAAATATCTAGTAAGCTTTAGGAAAATGTTCGGCATTAATTGATACATCCAATTCGCAAAATTCGAAATGTCTGTGCATTGCTTGCAAGCGTAAAATTATCACATTGATTATCCATTCCGTATCAGATTTCCTATATTCGCCAAGGCAATTGCAAGGAATGCAAGACTCGATTTGCTTTTATCAGAACATGTTACAATTATACTTCAAACTAGATAATTGCTAAGTTTCGTTGAAATGCTGGACACGAATTCCTCGAATCAGTTTATCTTTAGAAATAGGCCCAGAAATATATTTAATATTTGAAATAATTCTGATAAACATTATAAACATACGAGCAAAATAAATTCTGCTTATTCTAAAAATAAATACGGTTTCGGATATTTCGGACTAGATTCATATTAGCTACATATATTCTGTTAAATATTTAGTGACTTACATTCTTCTAAATGACTCATATTCTTCTAAATTATTATACTTATTTTCCAATTAAATAAAAAATTGGTAATTACCATTTTAAGACATTGTAAAATTAAAGATATTTTCATCTTATATTTTTTGCTTATTAAAATGTAAAATAATATATAAATACTAAGTAATGTTTTATATTACAAATATAAATGATAAAATAAATTTGTTTACATAATTTAATGTAATCGTTAACAGATTCATCTCAGACATAAATATATTGATTTCACGTTCTTCTAAATATTTAAATAACAATTAAGCCACAAGAAATATATAAACTCTACATATTAAAAAAGCATAAAACTATTACAAACCAAACATAAATTACTTAAGAGAATTTATGTCTCCTAAGAAAATTGTTGCAAGCTAACAGAATGTTTGTCTTAACCTCTTATTTTAATCTAAGTCATATTTACAGAAGAGTGTCTGTATGTCTTCCCCCTTCATCAATATTTTTGTTTTGATTTCTATGACATTTTTCCCACTCGAATTTCTTGACCAGAGGAAGATCACTGTATCCTTAAAATTTCCTATGGCATGCTTGAATTTATTTCCCTCTCAATTCTTGCATTTTAAAATTCTCACATTCTCCTAGATACAGTTAAACTAAAATACGAGCTGAATCGTGTATTCCAGTTATTTCTCTCCCATAATATGATTGTTTTGGACAAATAACAGTTTTTACTGTTTTTTGACAAAATCTTTACGAAATGTTGATTTTGATTGACACAATCTTACAAAATGTTGACTTTATCTTACATGTAAGATTATCCCTAAATTCCTTTAAAATAAATTATTTGACTGAGTCAATTCAAAACATTAATTTAATTTATTCTGTTTTGGACATCACGCTTAAAATATTTCTTCCATATCAAGTATTGCTTCCAATCTTAAATGCGGATGCATTTTACTCGGATCAAATATCTAGTAAGCTAGAGGAAAATGTTCGGCATTAATTGATACATCCAATTCGCAAAATTCGAAATGTCTGTGCATTGTTTGCAGGCATAAAATTATCACGTTGTTTATCCATTCTGTATCAGATTTACTATATTCGCCAAGGCAATTGCAAGGAATGCAAGACTCTCTTTGCTTTTATCAGGACATGTTACAATTATACTTCAAACTAGATAATTGTTAAGTTTTGTTGAAATGCCCTATACGAATTCCTCGAATCAGTTTATCTTCCGAAATAGGCCCCGAAACATATTTAATATTTGAAAGAATTCTAATAAACATAATAAACATACGAGCAAAATAAATTCTAATTATATATTTTAAATATATATATATAATCATATATATATAAATATATATATTCTATATATATATATATATATATCATATATATAATATATATATATATATATATATATATATATATATATATATATATATATGTATATATATATATAATATATACTATATATATATATATATATATATATATTATATATATATATATATATATATATATATATATATATATATATATATATATATATATATATATATTATATATATATATATATATATATATATATATATATATATATATATATATATATATATATATATATATATTTATATATATATATATATATATATATATATATATATATATATTAATAGTTCATTTAATTTTAAGAAGAATATATGTTTAAGGTTCCTATTTTTCCCTTGGTAATTATTTGGTGTGTCTCCAATCCTTGGTAATATTTAAATATATTCAGCAACTGTTTAATGTAGTATTAAAAAACTCACTTTCTAATAGTTATAAATTATAATATAATGTGTTAAAATACCCTCTTAGATCACTATGCTTAGATATACAGGATGTACTATAGACCGGATAAAATCTTCATAAACAGAATCATAGTTTGAAATTCATAAAGTGCTCAAAGATCTATACATTTTCGACCCATAGTTTTCCAGAAATATAGAAGAAATAATCACGCCACATCCGGTTAACAAAATTTTATGTATTCCTAACAACGAATCTGGTTGGGCTGAGTTTATCCAGTTTTGTTGAGACACCCGAGTTTAATGAGTTAGAAATATCCATTTGTCAGGCATTTATTACTTAGCCGAAAAACTATTCTTGCCATAATTTTTCTAAAGTGTGAAAATTATGCATTTTCCGCATATCTTCAGTATTATTATACTTAATATTACACGTTTGCAGATATTTAATTAAAAAATATTTACTTATTCTCTAAAGCACTGTTTGTTTGTAGTGTAATATAGCAATATGAAATGAACTAAGAACATTGAATCTTTTGAATGTCACTAATGATTGGTATAAAAAGAAAATTTAAAATGTCCAATGAAGATTTTCAACCAGACATTTGTTTATTAAAGGGTAAAATGGCGTATAACCAAAGCTTTTCATTATGAGCTTTGCATAATGAAACTTTACTTTATCGTATGATCGAAATACTTTGCATTTACAATGTTTTATTAACAATACCATATATGCATATTTAGAATTTTAATTTCAAAAATCTTTATGTGTAGTCTAATGTACTGCATGTCTGAAGTTTTTAAATGAAGCAATATAAAAAAACTATTTACGCTGAAACTTTTATCAGTGATATTTTTACATAAAACAAAGGCTTGAAGTTTCACGATGGAGTTCTTTAACGGGAAATGTACTGTATTAAGCAGCAGAATAACAAAACTTTGCGACATATACAGAAATGATTTTGTCATTACAATGGTTGCGAAAGAGTAATATTAGATAAACTTATAAGAGGTATAAACGTGAAACTAATAAAGGTGTTTTATCTTCTAATATTCCATTTAATAGAAATAAAAATATATTTCAGCTTATTATGTATTGTATTGTAATACGCACAAAAATATCCGAACTAAAATTTGTATTGTTTCTAATCTGATATGCAAATATGTTTCAGTCTACTAGAATATTTAAAAAGTTGTAGCAAATCATCGCTATTCCTTAATATATCAAGTTTCTTAAACTCTAAACAATCCTGTAATGCCTTCAGGTTTAAAGTTATTTCGTTATCCAACCCCCATATCGGATTTCCTATGTTCGACAAGGCATTTGCAAGGTATGAATGCACATAGAACTTCGTTTACCGTCATTAGTACAATTGTAACTCAAACTAGATAACTGTTAAGTTTAATTGATGAACCAGAAACCACTCACGTGAAACAGTTTCTATTAACTATTATAAATAAAACCCTCATAGCTATTATAAATAAAGCACTTAAGAGATGAGAAAAAAATAATAGTTTCTGATATATTCTGCAAACAAGTTGTATATTGTATTGTATTCAACTAAACTTTTAGATCATAAGAACAATCAAAAATTTATTACAATTTAAGTTCATAGTATATTATTTTATATTCTATATAAAAATTATTACATTAAAATTAGTAATCTTAACTTCTGGAAAGTAGTAAGTCAGATTTTCAAGCTTTCGATTAGGCCAAAACTTTTCTCAAATATATGATAACTTTTTTATTCTTAATGCTGGCTTAACTTCGAAAGTAGATTGGGTTCATGAGGTAATCACCCTTTTGTATTATTTTGTATGTTACTATACAAACTTGCGGTAAGTGTTTAGTGTACAAATAATTCATTGATTAAAATAAGTTTTATATTTAACTATTGTTACTTATCTTACAAGAAGAAAGCGATTTGCTATTACATACAGTTAACATTTTTATAACATCTAAAGCCTAAAATTTTAATGATTCAAATTTTTGTATTCTTACATTCTAAGTAAACTAGCGAATATTATTAGACGATGTATTCAGTACTAATTTTTTTAATGTATAATATCGATCTCATTGTAGAGTAAATTTTTTGCTTAATTTGTATTTTTATATAAATTAAAATTACAAAAAGAATTGTTTGATTTCTAATATATTAAAAAATTAAAATCTAAGAAGAAAAATTAGAAAATTCAGAAGGAAAATTACATTTTTTTTAATTTATGTTTTAGAAATTATTTTATTTTGAAATAAAGTATTCAATATCTTAAATTTTTTGAATCTATTAATAAATTAGTATTTCTTTTTAAAATAAATATATTTATATAAATATAAAAAAATTTTATATATAATTATTTGTAAAATAATATACATATATTTTCATATATTATAAATATATTTTTGAATTTATATATACAAATATATTTTTATATATTATATAGTATTTTTTAAAACATTATATATAAATATTTTATATATATTAATATATATGTATATAAATATATATTATATATATATTCATATTTTTATTTTTATATTTATTTTATATATATATATATATATATATACATTTTTATATATATGTATATAAAGTATATATATATATATATATATATATATATTTATATATATATATATATATATATATATATACAATACTATATATATATATAATATATATATTATAAATATATTATATATATATATATATATATATATATATAAAATATATATATATATAAAAATTATAATATATATTTTATATATATATATATATATATTATATATATATATTATATATATATATATATATAATATATATTATATATTTATATATATATATATATACATATATATATATATATATATATATATATATATATATATATATATATATATATAATATATATATATATATATATATATATACATATATATATATATTATATATATATACATATTAGTGTCAAATATTTCATGCGAAACAGATTTTACAGTCATCACAAATGTCTAACATTATAAGAGGAACACCTTTTAAGCTATGACCGATGTGGCAACACCCTACTGATGAATATTTGCTTTTCTGTTTATATGACACAAAAAAACTGGTTAATCATACCTCTACCATCAACTAAGACTTATAGCTCAATAATAGTTTCATTCGCAGAAGATGGAGACTATGTGGTGGCGAAACGTTACCTCAGAGTCACCGTATGTATGACATACAGCGAATTTGACACTTGGAAATTACCACTGGGTTTTATGCAACTATAGTCTCATACTGCATTACGAAGACTTAAGATGCAACAGTTGAATGGTAAATCTCGGATAAATTTTATACATAAGTACCGTGGCTAGTTGCAATTTACTATTATCAACATCTTTAATGATTCTGAAATCGATACCCAGTTTTGTAGGTACATATAACTGATAGATAAATAACAAATAATGAAAATGGATGAATAGCATGTAGTGCACTAAAAATATGTATATGATTGTTTTTAAACAACTCAATTTACAAAACGTTGTTGACTTTTAACTTATCCGTTGAAACCTTACACAACTAAACATTGAAGTATAGCCAAATCACTCCATATAAACCAATTGTAATTTTATTTTAAACACCGATAGGATTTTAATTTTAATAACTTTTAAAATACTCATTGCAGTTCACTTTTTACGTTTCTTGGATAGGTTTATCAAAGTCTTATTGTTATGCGAATAACTTGTGTAAACATTTTACATTTCTACTTTATTTCAATTTTAAAGCATTCAAACACATATTTAGCAAAATCTGAATTTTATTAAAAACAAGTATATAGTCAAAACTTCTCAAATTAACCAATAAAGGCCAAATTCGATTCAAGAGTGTATCTGTCCGCAACTTTTTTGTAGGGTAACAAATTTTGGGTTTGTTTGGATTTGGTTTGAAACGCTACTGTCTGCTTTTGTAACACGAAACTACCGGTGTTCATGAGTTCGAATCCTACAGTGGCATGGATGTTCGTGTACTTTCGGAATTGGCTTTAAGCAGTAGGTCAGGGTTTCATTAGCCTATTTATTGCAAAAAGTAGACCGTAGTACTCCAGACTAAATCAAACCAAACCAAACCTTACGAATCACTGCTAAGAAGACAGTCATAATTGGTATTTGCTAATTTTATATCCGTTTTCTGTTATTATGTCATGTGTTATAATTTTCTTGTTCTATTTTGATATTTTCTTCATACATATTTTGTAAGCAATTGAATTTTTGTGTACCTCCGTCAGTTGTGCTGTAATTTTTGTACCATATTTATTTCCAATAAACCAAAATTTGAGGAAGATGAAATACGAGAGATAAGCGTTTGACTCGAATTTGGCTCTAATGCTAAATACATACTGATGCTACAACTATATATATAAAACATTATGTCAAATAATAATAAGGACGATTTATGAGAAAAAGAAAATTAAAGAAGTCGAAAATGCTATTTTAATGCGAAATATTTTTTTTAAATAAATCAAATTATAATATTTTTGCAGTTCTTTTTATTTGTGACTAAACGTGTTAGGATTGCATTTAGATGCCTAATTAAAAAAATAACCAATATAACATAATATATAATATATAAATTATAAAGAACCGTATAACTAAATATAAATGATAAAGAATTTACAAAAAAAATGCAACCTTCATTTTTTTCTTAAATACTTGAAATATTTGCAAGAATGGCGGAAAAGGGATCTTTTATATTCGGATACGACTTTATTCTAATTTGAAAAAAGTTATTTAAAGTAACATACTATGAAATTTTAAGGTGTTACATTAGCCGAATGTTTGAAAGTGCGGAAGTACAATTGAAAAAGAAAAAAAAAAGTTTTTTATAGTTACCTCTTTTAATTTTGAATGCACATTTAAAGAAATAATTCAATATTTTAAGAAATTACATCTGCTACTAACTTGTAGAAAGTAAGTGGCATAAATATCGTTAAGTTCGTAAGCAAGTAGAGAAAACTATAATTTCTTCAGATATAAAGATTGTTTCTTAACTAATCACATCGAAATGTCCTAAAACTGTCTCAAAATTTATTAGTATCTGTATCTAAATTATTTACTATTATGCTCTATTATTATTTTGAAAATACTAATAAGTATTTATAAATATATTTATAAAATATATAATTTACAGAATATCACTTTCTTAATTGGTTATAATAAAAGTTATAATATTAATTGATTATAACATAAGAATACCAGTTGAAAGTGTAATAATATTTTTAAAGCAGTTATACAATATAGCATAAAATGCAATAGTAAGGTGATACATTAATTTTGAAAATTTAAAGATATAATTAAGAAGGACTTGACACTTTGTTATTTTCCAAAATAATTTTAGTATAAAATTCCTTTATTTTTAGAGAATAAATTTACAGTTTCCTAATTTTGGAAAATATTTAATTCGAGACGAATAGGTAAAACTTACAATTTCTCTTTAAAAAAATGCTTTATTTATATGCTACATAATAATGTAGAAATAGTACTTTGGTTTCGAGAGCTACGGTCTACTTCTTGAAACAGGAGAGCTAATGAGACCGGGACCTACAGCTTAAAGCCGATTCCGATCGGCTACGAACAAACATACCATAGTGGGATTCGAACCCACGAACTCCCGTACCAAATTCCAGCACCCTAACCAATCGGCCATCCTTCGGCCCGTAATAGCACTTTGAGATTGTAATTTGAGGTTTACTTAGCATAAAAATCCTAAAATCCCCCCAAAAATTCAATGTCACAGTATTACTACCGTTATTACTATAATATACTACAATATTACTATAATTATTTAATTTCCAAAAACACTATGACTTCCACCATTTTTTTAAGTAGTTATAGTACGTGAATTAATTTGTGACTAACGGCTACAGTAACTTTTGATTTCATTTTTAAAGAACTTATTCAAACTTTTATGCTATGTAATTGCAAATAGATACATTCACTGCTATTTTCATAAAGTAAAGACATAATTAACAGTTTTATCTTTGGTTTCAAACAAATTTAACATAATATCTTTTCACTTTTAGTAAATAAATTTTCAAGCAAACTATTATCAATATTATATTTTAAGAGAAGAAATATATAATGCATAAGCAAGAGGAGAAAAGTTATGATTTCTTCAGAAATAAACATTGTATTCTATTCTACGTAATCACATGGGAATGGTGCCTTGGGAGATTTGACACTGTAATTTATTTTCAGCGAATCAGCCTCTCTAAGATGATAACCGATAGCGCAAATAATAAAACAAACTTCAGAAACGTGACCGTGTACGAAATGAATAGATATTTCGGATATTTCAAATGAATAACAAATGTCTACCCGTAACTGACAGAAAATCCATTTTTCCTACCAGAAAAAGATTTAATTTTATGACATGCCAATAAAATTACTATTTTTCTAAAAACGGCTAATACCTTCCCTTGGTAAGAATTCAGAGACATTTGAAACCACCATTTAGTCGTGCATTTTGAGGTAAAGTTACCGCAAAGAGAAATATGAAAAAAAGGATTTATGTTTCAGAAATATTGTATGATATTTACGAGGAAATAAGAAAATTTTGACAGATGCATATATAAAGATTTAACTTCTCCGTTGAATTTAAGCTTCTTAAAATTCGTAAACCTGCATATGGGACCGATGGTTTTGCCGTCATATTAACTGTCAAATTTTTCTGATTTGTTAGAAAAAGTAAAGTGAAATAGTTTAAAATTTTAATGATATACAGTATTATGTAATATTTCAGGTAACAAGGAATATTATGATATTGTAAACTGCTCACTAAGGGTTGACATTAATTTATAAAAGCTTTTAAATACAAAATTAAAGTCGAAAATTTCATTTTTTTCTGTTTACTTATAATTTATCATGTCAGTCTGCACATTTATGTTAGAAGAAAGAGGATATTACCATTTTGTATTTGGTTATCTTTGTTTCATTTCATGTTCTACAGTCAACACTTTTGCTATACGTGGGATGACGATATAAGTACCTAATGTTTAAGGACGATTCTGAATGACTGCAAATACCTAATTAGAATACTTGATTAGCTTTGTAAGAATAACATTTCTGTTAAAACATTGTGTGCGGGTACATTTCGCAGCGTATTTGTACTGGAAAGGGGCGTTTTGCTCGTAAAGTTAGTTATTCAGTTAAATTTCAATAGATCTAAAATTATTTAATTTTTTAACCAACTTTTCTTATTTTATATTGAAATATATAAATAGACAAATAAACAAATATATATATATATATAATATATAAATATACATATATATATTATCATTACTAGTTTTCACTTGTCTAAATTTTTCCAGAATTTATCTATCTATCTATCTATTTGTCTCTCTCTCTCTCTCTCTCTCTCTCTCTCTCTCTCTCTCTCTCTCTCTCTCTCTCTCTATATATATATATATATATATATATATATATATATATATATATATATATATATATATATATATATATATATATATATATATATATATATATATATATATATATATATATATATATATATATATATATATATATGTATATATATATATGTATATATGTATATATATGTATATATATATATGTATATATATATATGTATATATATATGTATATATATATATATATATATGTATATATATATATATATATATATATATATATATATATATATATATATATATATATATATTTGCAGAATTTATATAGTAGACTAGAAATTTCGGGTTTATTTTCTCCTCTATACCTTTTTTTTTGTACTCACAAACAAATCCTGTTGTTACACTAACCCGTACTAGTACGTGACACTCTCTCAAGTATCAGTAGTCAGAATTCTACTAGTACGTGTCCCGCGCTCAAGTATCAATCGTCAGAAAGCGTACTAGTACGTTTACCGCATACAATGTGTTAACAAAGAGTAATTAATTTCCTTGGTGAGAAGTAGGAGAAATAAAAAACCAAATACTTAAACAAGCTGTACATTTAAAACAAAGTTACCAAAATCAATATTTTAGAAAAGTAAATTTGTATTTATTACATATTGTAGAATGTTTTCTGTAAAAAAGAAATGATTTGGAAAACCATCAGAAATTATTCTGAATTCTGTTATTTAAAAAAAAAATAGTTTATGATTATATAAAATAAATTTGGGAACTGCTTCATTTAATTTTACCGTAAGCAATTATTGTAGAAAATTGTAAAATTTTTTAAAATTAAAATTCTTAAACTATTTACTTTCTTAAAGAATTAAAATTATCATATAGCTATTTTACATAGAGACATTTTTCTGAAAAATATTAGTACTATTACAATTTATACTCCCATGCTTTTTTTTAAACTTATTTTCTAGTTACTGTAGAATAGTTAAGGCGTTCTCGATATTTTTCTTTTACCAGTCTCACCACAAACAATCCAGAAAACGCTGATTTAAAGTTAAAAATCGTTAAAATATAATTGACAATGAAATCTTCTTAGATAAGTATCAATTTCCCGAGAGACAACTAGATTTCTGTGGTAACAATTCCACAGTTTGGTAACTGAAGCCTGTGATTACTAATCAAGCATTTTTCCTCTGGTAGTCAGCAAGGAAAAACACATTTATCTCTAAAACAGATGCTGTTCAACAAGTGTAAATCATTTAAATTATAGGGAAATTATTGAAACATATATTTAAATATTCAAAATGTTATTAAATAAAAATTGTGTGTTGAAGAATACACTATATATATATAATATATATATATATATATATATATATATATATATATATATATATATATATATATATATATATATATATATATATATATATATATATATATATATATATATATATAT
The DNA here is from genome assembly GCA_032207245.1 of Pardosa pseudoannulata. Lineage (NCBI taxonomy): Eukaryota > Metazoa > Arthropoda > Arachnida > Araneae > Lycosidae > Pardosa > Pardosa pseudoannulata. The sequence goes on along the minus strand of CM063508.1, from coordinate 110,188,423 downwards.
ATATATATATATATATATATATATATATATATATTATATATATATATATATATATATTATATATATATATGTATATATATATATATATATATATGTATATATATATATATATGTATATATATATATATATATATATATATATATATATATATATTATATATATATATATATATTATATATATATATAATATATATATATATATATATATATATATATATATATATATCCTATACTATAATACGAGGAATGGTTGTCAAGTCGAAAATCGCCCCAGAATTAATAAACTGTAGTAAACTTGGGGATCTGGGGTTTTTGGTCACGAGGAATCGATTGGCATCGGTTTTGACGCGCTAAGGTCACGTAGTTCGGCGCTACAGATAGGGTCCGGGTTCGAACCCCGGTGCGGGCAAACTTTTTTCTCATGCGTCCAAACCAAGTGAAAATTGGTACCCGGGGTTTTCGACCACGAGGAATCGATTGGCTGTAGTTCTGACGAATTAATAATAATAATAATAAAAGTCTTTATTGATTTGTCTTTATTCCTTGATATCGGTTTCCATTTTTATTTTCTATCAACTCTAAATATTAAATTAATGTAGCAAAGTATATATAACACATAAACGATATAGTAAAAAAAAATAATGCAAACAAAAATTTTGAAAACCAACCACAAAAAATTAAAAAATAATGCTTCACTAACGTGCCGAAACAACCTCGCCGTTCAATTTCCAAAGCCACACTAAACACAGAGTATATAACTTATCAAAGTCCGTCGCCGCGTTAGTGCGTCGTCGGCATACCAGGAGGTGCCGCTCTGACGCGCCAGTGCGTCGGTGGCAGCGAACGTGTTAAGGAACTGATTTCGATTTCAAATCACCGTCAACAAAGTTCGACATTTCAACATTCATCAGATTTCAAGCTACATTTTCAACATGCAGAACGCACCTCTACATGAAATGCTTCAAGGAGCCGGAATTTTGGAACAACAAGCGATCAACTCAATTATACCCGCAAATGGACAACTAGAAGATACCGTCATTGTCAGAATGCTTCTCCATTACACCGAACAAGCTTACCCGACCGTCAGAGTTGCCGTACTTCACCCTGAATTTGTCGCACGCTTCTACGTTACAACAGCGGATGGAGCTTATGAAGGAATGGCTCTTCTCAACGATATCAGCGACCAGAACAAGGCTTCCAACTATCTATACGGCGTTCAACAAGGATTCGACGTGCTACTCATTCCCATTCACAAGAGAGCTCAAATGGATAGAGGCGAGCACTGGATGCTAGGAATTTACGAAGCAAGCTATGGAAAACGTCAACTATTAGTCTGCGATCCAGTCGACAACCCGCTGCCCATCGATGCTGATTTGAGAAAAATACTGCGACACGTTTTGAATACCGCTGTTACGAATGAAAAGCTGAAAGGATGCATCGTGAAACCTCGCAACGCTTACAACCACCAAGATGACGCGTCTTCCTGCGGAGTTTACATCGTCTTTTATGCTCGACAATACCTCTCTCATCGACGCCTTTTCCTGGACAAGAATTTTCAAGAATCGGATGAACGGAAGCAAATTTACAAATTCGTTGTGAACAGCGACCAATTGAACATGCCGGGACCATCTGAAGCCGCATCTTTCACATCTTCGACCAATATGCACGTTTTGGATATCCAAGACCCGATGATAACTGTGTTGCGCCCGACAAGAGCAGTCAAGCAGCGTAGCAAGGAACGAATCTCGGATATATTGATGGAACTTGATACATCTCAACGAGAAAAACACCGCGATTATGTAAGACGCAGAAGAAAAAACGACACAATGAGGGGCCGCAACATTCGCCTAGAGGAACAACGTCGCCGTAATGAAAGACTCCGTAGAGCTGCGAAATCTCGACCTGCGTCAACCTACAAAAATGCTGCAACTTCCGACGTGGAATACCAAAGTCTTGGTCTGTTTAACGTCGCTTGCATCCACGATGGCGATTTACATTTCCCAGAAGAAAGAGTGAAGAACAAAATACACGTAGATTCATTTAGCGACTGCTGCTTACATGGAAGAATCAAACTACCAATGCCCGAATTTCCAAACGAATTAGCGCTTCTATTTGCACGACAACACCGCCTATCGGAAGAATTCCACAGAAGGATCCGCAACATCGACGCCTGCTTTCCACTTGCTTCATTCAAAGTCGATGACGACAGAACCGTCAATCAACATGGAATCTACACGTTTATCGCCAGTGGTCAAGTGCATCACAAGATCAACCTGGCAACGCGCCCGACTAAAGACCTGCAAGGTGGATTTGAACAGCCGAAGTTTGCCCAAATGTACTTCATGGACCCGGACGAGGCTACAGCTGCACGATCTGAGCTCAACCGAGAGTTAAGCCAAGAACTATTGCAACTACTTGAGGAGATCATGCGCTTTAATAACCCGTTTGCCTAATCGTTTATGATGACGAGAGAAGTGATCGAAGAAACCAACCAACGCGCAATCGCAGCCGGAGTACAACCGCCCAATGTCCACCTCGTCTTTACAAAACGGCGAAGGCGACGATCCTCGACGATTCAACGCACCAGTTGTAAACGAAATAGCCGCAGTCTTGACTCTCAACGCCGATCAAAGCATCCCAGAGAATGAAATGGTCATGCGAGAAAGCGGAAAAAAAATCACGCAGCTAAGTAACATCGATGGTCGCGTCGAGCCTTTTACCTACCCGCTTTTCTACCCGAGAGGAACTTTTGGATACTATATTGGAATGCCGCTGCACACGTCTTATCCATCAAGAAATCATGTTACACGCGCAGAATTAGCCTGTTACCGACTCGCCTACCACTTGAATTATGACAAGCCGCTCCCGATCGATTGCACAAATGCAGGAATAGATCAACGATTGGTCAAGTTTAATTCACTTCACTTTGGCGGACGCTTACTCCAGCAATACGTGGTCGACACCAACATTCGCGTCGAAAAAGATCGCATACAGTGGATAAAGAGCCATCAGCGTGAAATTCAAGCTGAGAAATACGCCGGAGTTCACATCATGCTCAGAAGCTTGGCTGCCAAAAAGATGCTGAAATTGGCGAAACAACCATCCTACCGTCATCTTTTCCCGGATCAATGCGCTGGTACAACGAGAATTTCGAAGACTCCATGGCATTAGTGCGAAGATTTGGATCGCCCGAATATTTTATCACCGTAACCTGCAATCCGCAATGGCCAGAACTCCTGTCAGCGATACGCAATGAATTCAACGCCGCAATTCCGGATACCCTGTTGGCTCTAACCCGCCCAGACATCGTTGCAAGAGTCGCACGTCTCAAGTTCCGCCAAATCGTCGAAGACATCACAACGCATCAAATCTTTGGAAGAGAATCCGCGTTCGTCTTCACCATCGAGTTCCAAAAGCGAGGTTTACCGCACATGCACTTATTAGTGATTATGTCGCCATCGGACAAGTTTCACATCGCTGACCAACTTGACGATTTTATCTCGGCGGAAATTCCAGAAGATGATCCGGAACTCAAAGAACTGATCTCGCAATGGATGATCCATAACCCGTGTGGTGATATGAACCCAAGCGCTCCGTGCAATGGTCACTAAACATGGAAGAAACCAGTGCAGATGGGGATTTCCAATGGAACATCAAGACATGACATCGCTGGTAGACGATGAAAAGCCGAGGTATCGCCGACGCTACAATCCGTTGTTGGATCCAATGAACCCAGAATTCTCGCATGAGCAAGCCATCTACAGCAAGCCATCTACAATACCTCTCTCATCGACGCCTTTTCCTGGACAAGAATTTTCAAGAATCGGATGAACGGAAGCAAATTTACAAATTCGTTGTGAACAGCGACCAATTGAACATGCCGGGACCATCTGAAGCCGCATCTTTCACATCTTCGACCAATATGTACGCTTTGGATATCCAAGACCCGAACGACTGCAACGGCCTGCAACGGCCGACTGCAAACGACTGCAACGGCCAGCGCGTCACCAGAGACAACCGCCACGTCGTCCCGTACAAAGCCTTCCTGCTCAAGAAGTATCAATGCCGCATCAATGTCGAATTCGTAGGCAGCATCGGACCGGTGAAATACCTCTACAAGTACATCTACAAGGGCCATGATTGTGCTACGATAAAGGCCGTCGAAAACCAGCAGACGATCATCTACAACGAGCCGGAGAAGTACGTGGAAGCTCGCTATATTTCACCAGTTGAAGAATGTCGGCGCTTATTCAAAGATTTCGAGATACAAGCGAAAAGCCACACCGTCGTTCGACTTGACATTCACCTACCCGGACAAGATGGCGTTAACTTAGACCAAACGCCAGTTGACCTTGCCGATATTGGACAGAAGGGATCGACCTTAGTGACTTACTTCCGCCATAACACCGCGCTGAAAGAAGACGAAGCGAACGGAAAGGCAGTCACCTACCGCTATTACCATGAAGTGCCGGAGCACTACCGATGGATTGGCCAGACGAGCACTTGGCAGAAGAACGTGAATGCTTGCAGCAGAATTGGTCGCGTACATCCAGTCAACTTCGTTTCCCATCCAGAACTTTTCTTCCTGCGCACGCTTTTGTTCCACGTCAAAGAACCAACGAACTTCAGAGACCTCTACATTGTCAACGGTGTCCAGCACGCAACCTACAAGCAAGCCTGTCTAGCCAGAGGCCTCACATACGACGACCAACAGTACGTAGAAGGACTCCGCGAATCTGATTCATCGAAAATGCCAAGTGTTATGCGCATACTCTTCGCTCAAATCTTGATACTTGGTGCGCAAGAAAACCCGAAGAGATTATGGGAACTGTTCAAAGAGGACCTCGCGGAAGATTTCATTTGAGAAGCAAGACGCACTGGCGGTTCCATAGAAGAAGCGATAAAGCGTGCCTACCGAATCATCGGGCATAAGCTGAACACCGAAGCTACCGAAGGCAGTAACTACCGATACTGGGTGCAGACACATGGCATGGAAGACATGGAGAACTATGAGCAAGATTTGAAAAACGATATGATCGACGTCAACAAATCAACAGCAATCGGAGACCGCTTGTACCAGCAACTCAACGAAAAGCAGCGTGAAATCGTCGACACCATAATCCAAGCACTTGAAGACCCGACTCCTGCTGCGAAATGCTTCTTCATAGACGGACCAGGATGAACCGGGAAGACATTCGTCTACAGCACGCTGTATCGCATCGTTACTGGAAGGCTTAAGAAAGTAAAATGCATGGCGTACACCGGGATAGCAGCGATTCTTCTACCGAGTGGTCAAACAAAGCACCGAACCTTTGGCTTGAAAGTCCCACTTACATCCGACTCAAGATCATCCATCAAACCAGGATCACTGAAGGTGAACGCACTCAAAGGAGCCCACATGTGTCTGATGGACGAAGCTCCGATGATGTCAAAATACGGCTTGCACAACATCGACGAACTCCTACGCGCGATTTGCAACAACAATATTCCGTTTGGAGGCAAAGTCATGGTGCTTGGTGGCGACTTCCGACAGTGCTGTCCAGTTCAACAACGTGCCAACAAAAGCGAAATACTCGACCTTTTGATCAAGAGAAGCCATGTGTGGCAACACTTCAAGACTTATTCGCTCGAAAAGAACATGCGCGTTTATCCCGAAGAAGATGAATTCGCGAAATACCTGCTAAAGTTCGGCGACGGGGAACTCGAAGTGAATGAACTCGGCGAAATAGAAGTCCCAGAAGAAATTCGCTCTGGTGGTAACCTCATCGACGAAATCTTCGGACCATGCCTCAGAAGTGGGAACTACGAAGCAATGAAGAATCGCGCTATTCTTGCACCATTGAACGACGATAAGGACAAGATCAACTAGCAGATTATCGCTATGCTTCCAGGCGAAGAGAAGACATATACAAGTATCGACTCGGTAAAGGATCAACATGAAGGGGGAATTCAATTCACGCCTGAATTTCTGAACTCGATCAACATCGCCGACTTGCCTCCACACAATCTGAAGCTCAAGAAGAACGCCATCATCATGCTTCTCCGAAACTTGGACGTCTCTGAAGGAATGTGCAACGGAACACGATTGATTGTCACCGAACTTTGCAACAACTTCATCAAAGCTAAGATCATCACCGGTGAACACGCAGGCCGACAAGTACACCTTCCAAGGATCACGCTCGACTCCCGCAAATCACAGCTTGGCGCAACTATGCAACGGCACCAATACCCAGTTACTCCAGCATTCGCCATTACGATACACAAGTCAGAAGGCCAAACATTCGAATTCGGCGGCGTGCTTCTCCTCACGACGGTCTTCATGCACGGAATGCTCTACGTCGCGTTTTCAAGAGTCAAACGTCAAAGTGCGTTGAAGGTCCTGCTGCCTCCTGAGAATCCGACCCACACCCGAAACGTCGTATGGAAGGAAGTCCTGAACAAGAGAAACTCACCAGCCGCATCTGCCTCTCCGACAAGAAACTACCCGGACAACATGGAAGACTTCGCAATCGATGATTAATACGTTTATTATGTTTATGCTGTTATAGGTTTATAATATGTTTCTTATGTATATATATATATGTTTGGTTTTTCTAAATAAATTTGTCAAAAATATTGAACTTCAACACACTTCAATCTTTACACTGCTCACTTTGTACCATTTCTTTAATTGTATAATTTTTTGTTATCAATTACATTTTATTTCCTATGACTTTTCAAACTTTACCTTTGTATAGAATAGTTCCCTTTCCAAACAACTTTGTTTAGAATAGTTTACAATGGTGCACTTTAACCGGTTATCTTTTCACTAATGGTTTCACAAATTTTCTTATGGCATGTATTGTTTTGATAAATCACATTTGAAAATTGAAATCTTCCAGTTAGCTTCGATACCAGCTTTCTCCGAGCGGAGCTCGGTTACCCGGTACTATATATATATATATATATATATATATATATATATATATATATATATATATATATATATATATATATATATATATATATATATATATATATATATATATATATATATATATATATATATATATATATATATATATATATGTATATATATATGTATATATATATGTATATATATATGTATATATATATATATGTATATATATATATGTATATATGTATATATATATATATATATATATATATATATATATATATATATATATATATATATATATATATATATATATATATATATATATATATATATTATATATATATATATATATATATATATATATATATTTATATATATATATATATATATATATTATATATATATATATATAGATATATATATATGTATATGTATATATGTATATATATATATATGTATATATATATTATATATATATATATATATATATATATATATATATATATATATATATATATATATATATATATGTTATATATATATATATATATATATATATATATATATATATATATATATATATATATATATATATATATATATATATATATATATATATATATATATATATATATATATATACATATATATATATATATATATATATATATATATATATATATATATATATATATATTCATTGATCACTAAACTGGGTCAGGTACATGTGTTCTCATTTTGGTGAATGACTTCATTTTACGGGTAAAAAATGCAGAGAACACTATGTGACATCAGATAGACATTGCCTCGATATTAAGTTGTTAGTCAGATATATTCAAAATTTTAAAGCTATCAAATTTCAAAGGGATTTTTCAAATAATATATATACAATTAACTATATTATGTAAGGAAATCCGTGTATAATCGGCTTCTAAAACGGGAGTTCTAGAAGTGATTTAAACACAACTCAGTAGATATTGATAATTATACTCTTTAAGTGAATTGGTCATATAAGGGGATTCTTGGAATATGTTACGATTGTTTAAATTTCTTTCATCCATATGTTATGCTGCGGGAATTGTAATGAGTACTAATTCCATAATATCTTCCAACGATTTTCCGACAATTTAAATTTATCTCATAGGTTACAACGAATTTTACATTTTGGATATTTAATTTTATTTCACATGAAAACTTACAGTTTGGCTTGGCTTGGTTTAGAGGACTGCAGTCCATTTTCTTTGCAACACGAGGGCGAAAGAAGACTTATAGAGCATCTCTGCTTCAGATTCCTCTGATAAAACAATTCCTAGTTGGCTTACTGAAGATTAACTCTCTCTAGTGATATATTTTCACATTTCCTCAGACAAAAAATGCAAATTAAGAATACCTGTGGTTCATTAGCGTGCCAGTTACTCACTCAAAATGGCAAAATCATGGTTTAGGTTACAACTGTTTAATTTTAATTCAATGCTATTCAAAAGGGACAAAGAGTAAGTATTTAAGTAAATTGATATTTCATTAAGGGGAATATTCGAGAAATTGAATAGACTCTTAAATTAAAGATTTTTTTCGTTAAAATCTTATAGGGATAAAATTTGAAAAAATAACTTAAATTAGTTTAGATTGTTTTTTACATTTTACAAACATACTGAAATATCACTAAATTAATCATATTACAGTAAATTTTAGCAAGCAAATGCTTATTATAAATTCAAAGCTTTTAAATATTTAAAATATATCTTTATCTTTAATTTTCCCTTAATTACGATATTAATATTTAAAAATCTGTTTTGAATAAATTTCGATATTATTTCGGATACTTATTGCATAGTTAATTAATTTAAGATGCATACTTATTTTATAGACAGACATAAGAAATACTTGTATGTCTGTCAGTTGACTTTTCATGACAAGTTTGGACTCTTTTAAAATTTAAATTAAGTCTATATAAAATATAATAGTCTTAATAGTCTAAATTTAAATTGAATACACCGATTTATCAGAGTGTTGGTAGTGTTTGGTAAAATGTTGGCAGAAATATATGAGTTATTAAATCAAAAGGATATTATTTTATAAATTTACACAGAAATTTGAAAAACTAACCAATTTTGAAACAAACGTTAATAATTATTTATGCTTAAATGTATGGGTCTGCAAAGTTTCATAGCTTTGACCATACACAGATTCTGACACTCTTTAGTAATTTTCACTGTAACATTGTAATTCTCTTACTGTATGATCTCCTAATGTGCAGGGTTGTATTTGCCAGGTACAAAAATGCCAGGTCATTGTATAAGGTCATTGTACTTGCGGCGACTTAACTCAAAATATTACCTCGTGCAAAAGCAAATGCAGCTGTTTCATTTCTGACTTTTCCTTTTTTCCTCATGGCATCTCAAGACATTTTTCTATTATTTCTGCCATTTTTTTGTATTTGTAAGCTGTTCACTTCTATTCTCTCCAGACGTAGAGATGTAAAGGAAATTCCTCTGAAATCTATATTAAATATTTAGGCTTTCGATTGTACATTTGTTGTTATCTTCATTTATTTCCTCCTTCCTCATGTGGTAACCCGGACGTGATATTATCACGTCCAAAGGAGATAGTAGTGTCTATCGATCGTCTGAAACCAGCATATCTCCTGGCAGATTATTTAGACTCTTCTGCGATTTACTCTTTAGCCTCCAACGAAGACCTCAAGGACAAGACACTGGTGGTACAACCAATTGTGGATCAGACTCTTTCTACTGTGCTATCTTCAAGGCAGCAAACTTCAAGATATGGCCGCAAAATTAGACATCCAGTGAGATTTTCAGAACGTGTTCACTAGGAGGGGGGTACTGCGGCGACGTAACTCAAAATATTACCTCGCGCAAAAGCAAATGCAGCTATTTCATTTCTGACTTTTCCTTTATTCCCGATGGCATCTCGAGTCATTTTTCTATTATTTCTGCCATTTTTTGTATTTGTAAGCTGTCCACTTCTATTCTCTCCAGACGTAGAGATGTAAAGGAAATTCCTCTGAAATCTATATTAAATATTTAGGCTTTAAATTGTACATTTGTTGTTCTCTTCATTTATTTATTCTTTCCTCATGTGGTGACCTGTGAAGACGATGAACTGTAATTGAAACTGATGTCTACGCATTTTATAGTGGTAAGATACTATCGCAGGTAACTTCACTGTTACATAATTTATTCAAACATTGTATGAAACAGATGCATTATAGTCGCCGGTCCCGTCCGCCATGGTTTTGTTTTTTTGGCGACCAACAGAAAAACGCATGATTTGAAAAGTCGCCAAGTAGAAAAACATGGCGGCGGTGCTTGCTTTCTGAATGATCACCAAAAAAAAAACATGGCGGCGGTCACGTGGCATATTTGAAACACAATATCAACAAACCTAAACTTTAAAAGGAAACAACAGATTAACAATTTAAAGTATTATTAAAATTAAATTAGCATAATAATCATCATGTTTTACGTTTTTTAAAAAATAAATAACAGATTAGTAATATTTATGATAAGTGTCAACAGAGTAAACACAATATATATCATTTTAATAAGCAGTAATATTATGAAGAATCTAACATGTGAGGGGGGGTTCCCCCCTCAACCCCCCCCCCTTGTGCAAAGAACAAAATAAAAATATTCCAAGCCAATTAACTTAGAATATCCTGATACATTTTAACTATTTCAAAACCGAAATAACTGCACCCGTCTTAACTAAATCCCAGAAAATTATAAGAACAAAAACAAAATGTTCCAAACCAAAGCATCTTGTTTGGTATAGAATATTTTGATACTTTTTAACAATTTCAAAACCGAAATAACTTACCCGTCATAACTAAATTAACTAAATCCCAGAAAATGATAAGAACAAAAACAAAATGCTCCAAACCCAAACATCTTGTATGATTTAGAATATTTTGATATTTTTTAACAATTTCAAAACCGAAACAACTTTACTTGTCATAACTAAATTAACTAAATCCCACTAACCAAATACATAAAAAAAACTCAAATTCGGAATTCCATCATCCCCACAAACGTGCCGTTTTGAATGAAATGCAAATCCAACCTCAGGTCTAAGAATTTCCTGATATTTCTTCACAATGCTACAAATAGTTAAAACCGAAATAAGAACATCCGCTATAACCAAATACAAAAATAACTTACCTACCTACAAGACAACCTACTAATCCAAGTCTGGAATGAAAAGAATATTTAGAACAGAAAATTTGCATAGATAGCCGGGTAATGACGTCAAAAATCACGTGCACCAATAGCTTCCATATTCACCTATCAAAGTTAGGGCATATACAGCAACCTAGTCATCGCCCCAAAAATTGCCAAGCTTGCCACACAAAATCGCCAAGTTTGGTGAGAAAAAAACCCGGCGGCTATAATGCATCTGTACCCATTGTATGTTATGTTAGAATACTGTTTTAGAATTTATCATTGCTATAATGTGTTGTCTAACGTTGTGGTCATACTTTGTATCTTGTGTAAACCACGATTATGCGATTTCTTTGAATGTTTAGAATTCACCAATACGGTTATTTAGCATCTGTTCTTAAGTAAATCACTCCCATGTTTCTATTTTTCTTTCTTTTACATCTTGTTTTAATAAGTGTTTAAAATTTATTGTTTTGATATTTTATAGTTGGTTTAATATTTGCCGCATATCAGTAAAGCACAATGAGTTTTACTTCGCACGTCTGTTAAAAAAATGTTTTTCCAATACTTGATTCATGTCAATTCCTAATTACAAACTATCTATTCAAAATTTCATACCTTAATTTCTTTACACGAATAATCCTCTTGAAAATTGAAAAATCTGCATATATATTAAACCTTACTTTTAATTGAGTAAACAAACTTTGTATTTAGTTTTGTTTTAAGAATTGAGTTTTTCTCCATTTAAAACTTACATAAAATGTATAAAAATTTCAAGAAATATTATCAAACCTAGATTGAAATGAAATGCTACATTTTTCGATTCATGTAGAAGTAGCGGTTTTAAATATCGATAAACAGATAATAGGCACTTAGTAACATACCTCCATTTAAATACAAAAATGCATAAATAAGAGTTACCATTAGTATTTACAAGGAATTGGAAACAGGAAAATGCGTAATCGATTTTCCAATACTTTTATTTCCCGTTATGAAATCTGACAATCATGAAATCGTTAGTGTCAGAATGTTTCAGCGTAACATGTTCCGGAAAAAATGGAATACAAAATGCAGAAAATATGTTATATAACTGAAGAACATGCAATAATGTTATTTATATATTTAGAGAAAAATTTTCCACTATTCAAATTAGTTTGGTGAACTGTTTCTCAAAAGAAAGTTATATTTCAAGAGAGTAGTTTTTAATTATTTTGTAATTGCACCATGAAAAATCAAGTTGCAAACCTTTGAACTATAATCATCAATATATCTTTCTCTCTCTAGTATATAATAATGAAATAATATCTCATCAAATATTTGAAACTATATTAGTTCTTTAGGAAAAATAACTTTTAAGTTTTTCTTTTTTCTACTCTGTTCAATTTAATTGAAATTGAACGCAATTACGTCGTTTCTAGTTATATAAAGAAGATATTTTATGAAATATTAAATATATAAATATTTTTTGATTTGTTTATTTCAGGGAACAAGTTCCGGAAGTCGAATACTTTGATAAAAATATTAAATAATAATTAATCAAACGTCTTTTAAAATTATTTAATTAGTAACTTTTAAATTTTTAATTATCTATATGTTGATATTTTTTTTGTAAAGCAAGTATTACATATATAATACAATTACTATCAGACTAATATTTTTTTCTAAATGTAAATGTCCTTATAAGTATTTACCCTTCGGGTGTGCAGGTGGACTTATTAAAATGACCCTTTTGGTGACATTGACATTATTTCCTAGCCCGCTGCCCCATATCCCAAGCCTGTATTTATGCATAGACTTGATCATTACAATTGTACCACTCAATCAACTATAACTCTTTATCAGGGGTCCCTTATTAAAGCTCAAAGTAAACAGCTGTGTCTATATACTTTTTAAAAATGTTTGGTTCACATAGTTAAATTTGTTTTGGTCTGGGTCATACAAACTTATTATAAAATACACAAAAAAATTGGAACAGTTTATAAAATTATAGTAAAATAATAATGTAAAAATATGAATAAATGAGTTAATTAACAGATGAGAAATATGTCTGTATACCAGTATAATATACCCGTATAATGTGGTTGCATATGACAAATAGATTAAATGAATAAACAGCTGGAAAGGATATCCAATACAAAACAAAATAATGAAAAACAGCTATCTATACGAACAATATTATTAGATACCAGTCTGATAAGAGAATTGGAAAGTTTTCTTGTTTCGGTTCTCTTGTTAACGGTTCTATTGCTTGATGAGATCAGCGGAAATTGATGTTAAGTCCTAGTTAGATTACTCCGCGTTAAAAATTATTTTTCCTTATAGCCTTCTTTTTAAGTTCACTAGTACTTATTGCTTTTTCTACTCACATATTATTTATTCTAAAACATGTCGTATTACTATTCACTAAAGGCTTTACACATACCATTTTTTATATTGAAAAGAAAACTTTTTTCATGTTGTGTCTTTAAACTAAATATTCTTAATTATAAAAGAAAATATTTTTAAACCCACTTATTTTTACAATCGGTAATGTATCTTATTAAACGTAGTAATATTGAAATTCCACCATCAATATCACTTTGTTTGGTACCACACGTTATAAAAACACAATTGTAACACATAATTTTTCCACCAAATGAAGTTTAAATATTTTAATTGCTGCTGAGGTATACGATACAAAATTTTTACACATAAAAAGGGAAAATGTAAGGGTATAGAACTTTTTTGAAGAAAGAAGCTAAGAAAAAATATTAATTATAGCTTTTGCAGAAAACCTCTCACTCTAAATTTAGACGATAATGTTTTACTTATAAAAATGTCTTTAAACATTTCATAGTTTTAAATATAACAATAAATACTGACGCAAACAGATTAATCATAGTTAAATAAATTACAACTTTATGTAATTACTAACTTTTTTGAATTTATTAAGTATTAATAATTTTAAATTTAAACACCATAAAATTATTGATGAAAACACTCTTTTATGGTTCAAAAATGAAGTCACAAATTTAACAAACTAAACTAGTAAAATATTTCTCATGTTATTTTAACGTTCCTTGATATCTGTTTTACTTGATTTTAATCCATTGATATCCAAATGAAAAACAATGGTCACTACACACAATCCTGATCAAAATAAAAAAAATATCACTATCACAGTAGGAGTAATACCTTACCAACACTAAAAATACATCATTTTGAATTTTTGCCCTAGAATTTCAGATACAAAACATTATCTGTCTGAAGGCAAAACACGAGATACAAATTTTACTTCCACATATTTTCAGTCGGAATAATCAGGGTACATGCATGGATAAATAATTAAATTCTAGCTATAAAGTTAAATAGTTTTGAAGTAAAACATTAGGAAAATGGGAAGTTTGTATTACTAAAAGAATGAACTCAGACATTTTGTCCTGAAGAGTTGTAAATATAAATTATTGTACTTAATGTACAAATTTATTTGAAAAAAAATGTTTAAATATTTGAAATTTAGTATCTTTTTATGTCAAGATACAGTAAACTATTTATTATGTATGATATATTCAAAACCAGAATGAAAGACCATTTTTATATTTTACAAAATAAAATAGTTTATCAGGATTAATAAAGAAATAAATAATAATTATAAATGCATATGGACATATGTTAGATACACTCTAAATATTTAGTATTTTCTAAAATAAATTTAAATATCCACGGATAAATTAAGAATCATGCATTCAGGCTCAATTTATTTGATCCTTTCAAACAGACTTTGTTTATTTTGATTGTGAACCTGTGATATAAAAGAAAGAGCCAAACAAAACTGGCATAGGCGTGCGTGTGCAAACAAAGAGATAAGACAACAATCAGAAATCTCAAGTCGGTCAGTGAAAATAGGTAGGATATTTCTGCTTTTGCTGGGGTAGGCGAAACATGTACATCCTCTTGAGGGTGAGGTAGAGGAATGTACGTATCATGAAGATTTTAAAGTATGGGAAGTCTGGAAAGCGAAAATACATTCATAAATTTTATGGTTGAAAGAGTAGAGCTTGAAGTCAAAGTACTGTGGATAATCTAAACTGTTAAAAGTGTGTACCTTTAATTTTTACATCGTAAATTTTACTTATGGGCACTTATGAGGACTTATGGGTAATTTTCAAATTACAAAAGTAAGATAATCCATCTTGAGTGCGATGCAGTCGTGAGGCCATGAAAAGCGTAGTTGAAATCAGAGAAAAAGAGACTTTTTAGATTACAAGAATCACAGGCTGAATGATGACCGATTGGTTAGGGTGCTAGCCTTCGGATCATGGGTTCGAATCCCACTGTAGCATGGATGTTCGTAGACGTTCGGAATAGGCTTTAAGCTGTAGGTCTCGGTATCATTAGCCTTCGTGTGGCAAAAAGTAGAACATAGTGCTCCAAACCAAACGAGACCAAGAATCACAGTTTATTCTAGCAACTCGTCGCACGAACTTCTGTCCTAAAAACGCGTACATCTCGATTTTATTCTTGTGTTAGCCAACCAATCAAAAGTCTCAATTTGTTAGTCACGAGGTGATGCCGTCACGTAGTTTAAGGGTCACAGGTTATGTAAAGATTTTATGCAACAGTAAGATTGGTTTTACAGGTCACCAAATGGTTAGGGAAAACAAAGATATTCCCCAAGGTTGCCAGAAAAGAATGCCAAAGAAGGACAGAATAGCCAGAAAATTAGTTTAAGATAGACATAATTACGTTGGTTAATTTTTTAGATTAAAATTACAATTCCACATATATATGCCTTGTATGTAAAGCGATAGGGGAATGAATGTAGATAGTTTTCACAAACAAAATCCATTAGTAAATTTCACACTTATTTGGAAAAGCGTTGTAAAACTTAGTGCTATAATATATAGATCATAATTCATTATTGGAATTTTAAATGGATTTCAGTAAATCCTTAATAAATAGGTTATTTTCTAATATACCCACATTTGCATACATATTACTTTCTTAACCAATTCCCCTTTGAGAAATAGAATTTGACTGAATTCGCTTTAGTTGAGAATCTTTGTTATGTAAAAGAATACACACGAATACAAACACTATTATTTTATCATAATAAGACAATATTTAATTTTCCGGTGAGACCTGTATCCTGTCATAAACTCTCTTTTTGAGAAATATTTATTCAGACTAAGAAATACTGTTGAATACAAATATCAATAAACATGCATGGATTAAATATCCGTTTAATGCCACTACTCAATCTGTATTCACTTACGCGGACAAAACTTGTCTGAATGAGTTGTTCAGGAATGATTCAAAGTTATATTTATCAGAGTGGAATGACTTGACACTAAAATATGAATATTCACAACCAAAGGCTGAAAGCTTTGTAATTTTAATTTCATTTGTTATTCAGTCTTTGCTAGCGGCTTGGTTTTTGGCGATTTTCGAAATAAAATAAAAGTATCACGTACTAAACATTGCGAAAAGGAAAAGAGAAACACTGCAGCTATTTTGAAGGCATTTTGAAAATGTGTATTGTTCCTGCAGTCGATTTATATTTATTTTACGGAAACTAAAAAGTCTCCCTCACATACTCATCACATTATAACATTGTTTTACCAGCAAAAGTTAAAAATATATGATAACTGTTAAAAATATATGATATCTATTCAAATCATAGAAAATAAATTTTAAAGATAAAATAATATTGAACAGTTTAATTAATATTTCGAAACCAAAGTTTACGTATACTTCCTGAGAACCGGATTGTAATAAACATCTTGTTACAAAAAATAATATAGTGTACATTGAAGATATATCTCAAAACGAAATATTTAAACGAGATTAATACTTATTTCCCTTAAACTGAGGTATTTAAAGAAGATTAATACTATTTTTCCTCAAACCGAAGTATTTAAACAAGATTGATACTTTTTTTCCTTAATCAAAGTATTTAAAAAAGATTAATATTTTTTTCGTCAAACCGAAGTATTTAACACTTTAAGAGACATTGAAGATAGGTGATCCCACAGTGGGATCACTGAACGTTAAAGGGTTTAAACAAAATTAATGCTTTTTTTTCCCCAAACAGAAGTATTTAAACAAGATTGATACTTTTTTTCCTCAAACCGAAGTATTTTAATAAGATTAATACTGTTTTCCTCAAACCGAAGTACTTAAACAAGATTAATACTATTTTTTACTTAAACCGAAGTATTTAAACAAGATTGATGCTTTTTTTCCTGAAATCGTAGTATTTAAAAAATATTATTTTTTCCTCAAACCGAAGTATTTCAAACAAGATTAGTACTTTTTTCCTCAAACCAAAGTATTTAAACAAGATTAATACTCTTTTCCTCAAACCGAAGTATTTAAAAAGGATTAATATTTTTTTCGTCAAACCGAAGTATTTGACACTTTAAGAGACATTGAAGATAGGTGATCCCACAGTGGGATCACTGTACGTTAAAGGGTTTAAACAAAATTAATGCTTTTTTTTCCCCAAACAGAAGTATTTCAAACAAGATTAGTACTTTTTTCCTCAAACCAAAGTATTTAAACAAGATTAATACTCTTTTCCTCAAACCGAAGTCCTTAAACAAGATTAATACTATTTCTACTCAAACCGAAGTATTTAAACAATATTGAAACTTTTTTCCTGAAATCAAAGTATTTAAACATGATTGATACTTTTTTTCCTCAAATTGAAGTATTTAAAAAAGATTAATATTTTTTCCTTAAACCGAAGTATGTAACACTTTAAGAGACATTGAAGATAGGTGATCCCACAGTGGGATCACTGAACGTTAAAGGGTTTAAACTAGATTAATACTTTTTTTTCCTCAAACCTCAGTATTTAAACAAGATTGATGCTTTTTTTCCTGAAATCGTAGTATTTAAATAAGATTATTTTTTCCTCAAACCGGAGTATTTCAAACAAGATTAGTACTTTTTTCCTCAAACCAAAGTATTTAAACAAGATTCATACTTTTTTTAGCAAACCGAATTATATTAATAAGATTAATACTTTTTTTTTCCTCGAACCGAAATACTTAAACAAGATTAATACTATTTTTTACTCAAACTGAAGTATTTATACAAGATTGATACTTTTTTTATTACAGATAATTCAGATGCTTAAAAGAGTAATACTTTCTAAAAGTATACATAAATATAAAATACAATTATGTAATGTATAAGTTCTACATAATAAACATAAAAATTAAATATATCTATAAATTTCATTAAGTTAGTTCAGAGAGTTTTTTGAAATAAAATGTGTAAAAGAATAGAATTTTAGAAAATGAAAAAAAATGCAATTATAGATAAAAATGTTTCCTTTTAACTGTGAAATAGTGATTATACATTTAATCATTTTTTAAACTATTATTTGGAATTTCAAAAAAAAAATTAATGGTACCAAATTACAACAAAAAAATTTTATAATTTAAAATTATATAATTATATTTTTAACAGAAAATATTATATACTGTTTATGTATTTAATATGTAAAATTATAGAAAAATGAAGCTTTTTGAAGTTTTAAGAGCCCTGTGACCCTTCAATTTAATATGTATGTATACATGCTTTAATACATATATTTATCTATACATATAATACGGGAAAAAGAACCAGAAAAAAATGTTAAAATGTCTGCCACAGTTTAACATTATGCCTTAATAGACCTTGTCTACCCTAATAAATCAAAAAAAGAATACCCTGTTTCTCCCCGTTCTATCTTTTTTTCAATGAAAAATTACCGAACTTTTAATAGATTGAAAATTTTAAAATAAAATGTATTTTCTATGTTGTGAAAAAATATCTTACTTATATTAGCATATTTTTAAGTCACATTACTTATGATAGCCTCATAAATAGAATTCTATCTTCTTTCATTTGTATATTAGTATTTATTTCATTCTTATTCACTTCATATATATTTTATGTTTTTTATGTATTATTTAATATAAAAGAACTAAATAATTGTTATTGTTCCATCGTTATTCATTACCTAATGAAAATATAATATCAATTTTGTAAGGAATTTGCACCCACGACTTTGTGTGCTCTGAATGACATTGGGAGAATCGCCCCATTTTGACCCCTTCCACGCGGCTTTTCTTAGGAGAAATAAGAAGCCGGCCGGCAAAGGGGGCTGATAACGTTTTTCGGAGGCACTGGTGGATGTTTTTGCAGGTTCTCGGAGGAGGAGTGTATGCCCTTTTCGGCAGGGCTCAAGTTTCCAGACAACCCCCCCCCCCCGAAGAAGGAAGGGGGCTGTTGGAGTTCAGCAGAGAAGAGAGATTGGGCCGCCAGCTGAAAAACATCTCTCTGCGCTGATGTGGAAAGCTAGGACTGGCTCTCAGACTCAATTTTGATATGTCATTTTCTTTAATCATTGTTTTTTTAATGTTGTGTAAATAAATCTTTGTTTTGTCTGTCCAAGTTTCCGGAGAAATAATATTTTAGAAGTAATGCATCCCAGCGACAGTTTAAGAACGTACCTGCCCCAGTAAAGTAGGCGGGCAGGTCTCACGCTAAAAACGTAGCGCACCGATAGAAAAGAGTGTGCGTTACAAATTTTTTTTAAGAATCGTCTGTTTGATGATTTAAATAAATCTCCATTGACGCAACTGATCAAATGTCAAAGAGTCAATGAAGCAAACAATTTCAAACAGCAACAATCCAAATCTTGATGCTCTAGTCCAAGGGTACGAATAGAGCCGTATACGATATTTTAAGGTTCTCCAAACTTCTACCGTTATCTGTTGTGTATTGTACGTATGCATATAAATCTCCCCTGATGCCTTTGTTGTCCTCTTTCATTAAACATCTAATTCTTCTCTGTCTCAAAAGTCAGCCAGCATATGCTCGAGACAA
This sequence comes from Pardosa pseudoannulata, assembly GCA_032207245.1. Lineage (NCBI taxonomy): Eukaryota > Metazoa > Arthropoda > Arachnida > Araneae > Lycosidae > Pardosa > Pardosa pseudoannulata. The sequence continues at coordinate 110,168,478 of CM063508.1, read as the reverse complement.
AATAAACACCATTGTCTCCAATTTTGATTTTGACATTTGATCTTAATATTACAGACTTAAAGGGATATCTAAATGGTAATGGTAATTTCAGAAATGTAAGATGATTAAAAACTTACAGACAAATTCAACTAACAAACACATACATATTTTCTGTCACACATGCAATTAATAAATCATCAAATTAATACAGAGATTTCTTCAAAATATACTTTAAGATCTATTAAAGGATAATTAGACTAAAATTGGAAAATTAAAAAGGCATTGTAAGCATAAATAAAACTTTAAAATTAATAGGAAAATCTGATTTTTAAAAACTTCAATAATGTACTTTATCTTTAAATCTTCCTTGTAAAATTTTCAAAACTATAATTTAGTACCTTACAAAAACAATTTTTTCAAACTATACTTTAGGAACTGATAAAGGATAGTTAGAATAATATTTGAAAATTAAGAAATGCTTTAAATATAAATAAAATTTTAAAATTATTAGAAAAACTTTCATAATGTACCTCATCTTTAAATATTCCTTGTAAAATTTTCAGAACTATAAGTTAGTTACTTACAAAAATATTCTTTTCAAAATATACTTTAGATAGAAATACTTTAGAATACTTTAGAATAAAATTTGAAAATTAGGAATAGTTTTAAATATAAATAAAATTTTAAAATTATTAGAAATATCTGATTTTTAAAAACTTTAATATTGTACCTTATCTTTAAATCTTCAATGTAAAATTTTCAGAACTATAATTTAGTAACTAACATAAACATTTTTTTTTAAATATACTTTATGAACTGATAAAGGAGAGTTAGAATAAAATTTGAAAATTAAGAAACATTTTAAATATATATAAAATTTTAAAATTATTAGTAAAATCTGATTTTTAAAACTTTAGTATTGTACCTTATCTTTAAATCTTTCGTGTAAAATTTTTAGAACTATAAGTTAGTAACTTACAAAAATATTCTTTTCAAAATATACTTTAGATAAAGGATAATTAGAATAAAATTTGAAAATTAAGAAATGTTTTAAATATCAATAAAATTTTTAAATTATTAGAAATATCTGATATTTAAAAACGTTAATAATGTACCTTGTCTTTAAATCTCCAATGTAAAATTTTCAGAACTATAAGTTAGTAACTTACAAAAACATTCTTTTCAAAATATACTTTAGATAAAGGATAATTAGAATAAAATTTGAAAATTAAAAATGCTTTGAATATAAGTAAATTTTAAAATTATTAGAAAAATCTGATTTTTAAAAACTTCAATAATGTACCTCATCTTTAAATATTCCGTGTAAAATTTTCAGAACTATAAATTAGTAACTTACAAAAATATTCTTTTCAAAATATACTTTAGATAAAGTGTAATTAGAATAAAATTTGAAAATTAAGAATAGTTTTAAATATAAATAAAATTTTAAAACTATTAGAAATATATGATTTTTAAAAACTTTAATATTGTACCTTAAATTTAAATCTTCCATGTAAAATTTTCAGAAATATAATTTAGTAACTAACATAAACAATTTTTTTTAATATACTTTATGAACTGATAAGGGATAGTTAGAATAAAACTTGAAAATTAAAAAATGTTTTAAATATAAATAAAATTTTAAAATTATTAGAAAAATCTGATTTTTAAAAACTACAATAATGTACCTCATCTTTAAATCTTCAATGTACAATTTTCAGAACTATAAGTTAGTAACTTACAAAAACATTCTTTTCAAACTATACTTTAGATAAAGGATAGTTAGAATAAAATTTTAGAAAATGAGAAAAATGCAATTATAGATAAAAATGCTTCCTTTTAACTGTGAAAGAGTAATTACACATTTAATCCTTTTACAACTTCTATTTGGAATTTCAAAAAAATAATGGTACCGAAATACAAAGAATTTTTTTTATGATTTAAAATTATATAATTACATAATTTAACAGAAAAAATTATATAATTTAAAAATTATATATTCTTTACATATTTAATATATAAAATTACTGAAAAATATAATTTTTTGAAGTTTTAAGGGTCCTGTGACATCTTAATATAATAGTATGTACGTATGCTTTCATACATGCATTTATCTATAAATATAATATGTGAAAAAGAACCAGTGAAAAAATGTTAAATTCTCTGCCACAATTTAGCATTATGTCTGAAGTAACCTTGTCTACCCTAGAAAAATAAAAAGAATTTCCTGTTTCTCCTCATCGTATCTTAAAAAAAAGCATAAAAAATATACACTAAATTAAAAACGACCATACTCTTAATAGATTGAAAATTTTAAAATAAAATGTATTTTCTACGTTGTGAAAAAATATCTTATCTATATTAACATATTTTTTAAGTCACTTTACCTAAATGACAAATAGAATCATAAGTAGAATTCTCATTTCTTTAATATTTCATTTGTATATTTTATTCGTATTTATTTAATGCTTATTCATTTCATATATATTTTATGTTTTATATATATATATATATATATATATATATATATATATTTTTATATATATATATATATATATATATATATATATATATATTATTCCACATAACACAACTATATAACTGCTATTGTTACACAGTTATTGACGACTTAGGAAAAACATTATAGAAAGTTTTTAAGAATCATCAGTTTGAGGACCTAAATAAAGCTTCCGCGTCCAATTGCTCAACTGATCAAATGTCAAATAGGCAAGAAAGCAAGCAAGTTCAAAGAGCAATAATCCAAATCTTGCTGCTCTAGACGAAGAGTACGAACAGAGCCGTATAAGATATTTTAAGTTTCTTCAATATTAATATGTATATAATCACCCTCTAATGACTTTGTTGTCTTATTTCATTAAAGATTTGCTTCTTTTCTGTCTCAAAAGTCAGCCGGCATCTGCTCGAGACAAAACAAAGATCATTGTCTCCCATTTAGATTTTGAATTTGATCTCAGTCTGAAAGGCTGAGAAGGATATCTGAATGGTAATGACTTGAAACTTTAGAACTGTAAGATGATTAAGAACATACAGACAAATTCAACTAACAGACACATACATATATTCTATCAAATAAACAATTAATAAACCCTCAAATTAATACAGAGAAAATACCCCTTCAAAATATACTTTAATATCTGAAAAAGGATACTTAGAATAAAAGTTGAAAATGAAAGAACAGTTTAAATATAAATAAAACTTTAAAATTAATAGAAAAATCTGATTTTTATGAACTTCTATAATCTATCTCATATTTAAATCATCGTGTAAAGTTTTCAGAACTATAAGTTAGTAATTTACAAAAACAATTTTTTTAAATGTACTTTATAAACTAATAAAGGATAATTAGAAAAAATTTTGAGAATTAAGGAATATTTTAAATATAAATAAAACTTTTAAATTAATAAGAATATCTGTTTTGGAAAAACTTCTATAAAGTACCTCATTTTTATATCATTCGTGTCAAATTTTCAGACCTATAAGTTACTAACTTACAAAAGCAATTTTTTCAAATTAGAATAAAATTAGAAAATTAAGGAACATTTTACATATAGATAAATATTAAAAATTAATAGGAAAATCTGATTTTTTAAAACTTCTATTATGTACCTCATCTTTATATCATTCCTGTAACATTTTCAGAACTATAAGTTACTAACTTACAAAAGCAATATACTTTATAAACTGATAAGAAATAATAAGAATAAAACTTCAAATTTAAAGAAAATTGTAATTATAAATAAAACTTTTAAATTAATAGAAAAATCTGATTTTTAAAAACTTTTATAATGTACCTCATCTTTAAATCAGCCGCATAAAATTTTCAGAACTATAAGTTAGTACCTTACAAAAACATTTTTTAAATATACTTTAGGAACTGACAAAAAAAAATTAGAATAAAATTTGAAAATTAAAGAACATTTCAAATAGAAATAAAACTTTAAAAGTAATAAAAAAATCTGATTGTTAAAAATTTCTGTAATGTACCCCATTTTAAATCTTTAAATTATCCATGTAAAACTTTTAGAAATATAAGTTAGTAACTTACAAAAATAATTTGTGACGTCAATCAATTGCTTAAAAATTCTTTTGAAAAAAATGCAATTTGAATTATAACAAAAGATGTTATATGAATACATTTTTTACTTTTTATGAACTTTTTTTAGCTAATATATTCAAATAAATGAAGGAGGATTCATATACGTGCATTTTTGTTTAACCTTCCTATAAAAAACTCATTAGATGAAAAAAATCTAATAGAAATGATTTATTATCATATTCCATTAAGTAAAGATGCCTTATCAGTTAGAAGTACTTGAATGTAAACAATCCAGTTAATTGAGCACTGCTGGATGTTCAATTTTAGAAAGTATTCCATTAAGATTTATTTATGTATACTTAGTTAAAATATTTAATCTACATAAATATAATTGAACTTTTCCATTAAATGTACATATTTTCAGTATAATTTTGGCTCGCATTTAAATATTTTTAAGATACATTAGTAAGATGTTCGGAGATATAATGTTACATATATCCAAATTAACATCCACAAAATAAATTCAGGCATTTAATAGCTCGTAAATTAAGACGCGTTTAGCTATGAATTTAATCGTTAGTAAAAGTGGTCGCAAAAGAAAATTTTCAGCGTTTAGCTGGGTATAAAATTGACCTTCTGATGCATCCAATTTCGTAACAAAACATGTTGTGAAAATTACTTAATTACATATGAATGAAAAGTAATAAATTATTTCCTATGACATCTAAATTTCAATAAAACTCATTTCTCCGAATAATTAATGTCTATAAAGTTAAGTAGAAATTTTATTCTAAGTAAAAAAATGATATTACTAGAAATCATTTTGTAAATCCAAATGTATAGCTCACATTATTTTCTGCATCAATAGATAATCATATTTCATATGTATGCCAATTTAATCATTTCACAATTAAAATACATTATAATGCAAAAATCTGCCTTTTTAAATTAAAATCATAATCTGTTAAAACTATGATTTTTTACTTTATTATCTATTTTTTCAGAACTATAAGTTAGTAACTTACAAAAACATTTTTTTCAAAATATACTTTATGAACTGATAAAAAATAATTAGAATAAAATTTGAAAAATTAAGGAATATTTTAAATATAAATCAAAATTATAAATTAATAAAAAAATCGGATTTTTAAAAATTTCTATAATGTACCTCATCTTAAATTTTTAAATCATTCTTGTATAGTTTTCAGAACTATAAGTTAGTAACTTACAAAAATATTTTTAATATACTTTAGGAACTGATAAAGGATAATTAGAATAAAGTTTGAAAATTATTGAATAGTTTAAGTAAAAATAAAACTTTAAAATTAATAGAAAAATCTGATTGTTAAAAAGTCTATATAATGTACCCCATTTTAAGTCTTAAAAATATCCGTGTAAAATTTTCAGAACTATAAGTTAGTAACTTACAAAAACGTTTTTTTCAAAATATACTTTATGAACTGATAAAAAATAATTAGAATAAAATTTGAAGAATTAAGGAATATCTTAAATATAAATCAAAATTATAAATTAATAGAAAAATCTGATTTTTAAAATTTCCTATAATGTACCTCATCTTAAATCTTTAAATCAACCTTGTAAAGTTTTCAGAACTATAAGTTAGTAACTTTCAAAAACATTTTTTTTAAATATACTTTAGGAACTGATAAAGGATAATTAAATTAAATTTGAAAATTCAGGAACATTTTAAACATAAATAAAACTTTAAAATTAATAAAAAAATTTGATTTTTAAAAAAGTCTATAATGTACCCCATTTTAATTCTTTAAATAATCCGTGTAAAATTTTCAGAACTATAAGTTAGTAACTTACAAAAACAATTTGATACGTCAATCAACTGCTTAAAAATACTTTTGAAAAAAACTGTATTTTGAATTGAAACAAAAGATGCTGTATGAATAAATTTATTACTTTTTTAAGAACTTTTTTTAGTTAACATATTCAAATAAACGAAGGAGGATTCATATAAGTGCGTTTTTGCTTAACCTTCCTGTAAAAAACTCATTAGATGAAAAAAATCTAATAGAAATGATTTATTATCATATTCCATTAAGTAAAGATGCCTTATCAGTTAGAAGTACGTGAATGTAAACAATCCAGTTAATTGAGCACTGCTGGATGTTCAATTTTAGAAAGTATTCCATTAAGAGTTATTTGTGTATACTTAGTTAAAATATTTAATCTACATAAATATAATTGAACTTTTCCATTAAATGTACATAATTTCAGTCTAATTTTGGCTCGCATTTAAATATTTTTAAGATACATTAGTAGGATGTTCGGAGATATAACGTTGCATGTATCCAAATTAAGATCCACGAAATAAATTCAGGCATTTAATAGCTCGTAAATTAAGACGCGTTTAGCTATGAATTTAATCGTTAGTAAAAGAGGTCGCAAATGAAAATTTTCAGCGTTTAGCTGGGTATAAAATTGACCTTCTGAGGCATCCAATTTCGTAACAAAACATGTTATGGAAATTATTTAATTACATATGAATGAAAAGTAATAAATTATTTCCTATGACATCTGAATTTCGAAAAAAGTCATTTCTCCGAATAATTAATGTCTATAAAATTAAGTAGAAATTTCATTATAAATAAAAGAATGATATTACTAGAAATCATTTTGTAAATCCAAATGCATAGCACACATTATTTTCTGCATTAATAGATAATCATTTTTCATATGTATGGCAATTTAATAATTTCACAATCAAAATACATTATAATGCAAAAACCTTCTATTTTTAATAAAAATCATTATATGTTAAAACTATGATTTTTTTTACTTTATTTTGTATTTACTTTAATGAATCTATTAAACTTGAATAGTAGAACTTTATACTTTTTATGGTTAGTGTATTTTTATTACTTTTATATGCCTTTATTATTTATTTTGTTGTTTTACTTTAATGATTTTAATACAGCTTTTACTTTTATTTCGTTCTTTTATTATTGTATTAATTTTAATGTGCATAAATATGCAAAAATAATCTTATTTCAAATAATTAGTTTATGATATTGCTTTTAAGAATATTTTGATATTTCACATACCTCCTTAAGGTGATGGGAAAGCTAAAAACTGTTTTTCTAAATTGTTCAGCTACAATTTTACAACTTCTACATTTATGTTAAGTTAACTTTTACTCTCTTGTATTAATTTAAAGAAAATGTATTGTGCTGCAAAATTTTCCGTTTCATATTTCAACTAAAATATCCATTTTTGCCATTTCTAAATTCATTTTGTTCCATATTGACGTCTATACTTTCATATCTCCCAAAATATAAAACAATTTGTACAGTTTTAAATATTTTTTTGGATTGAAATGACCTACACTTGCTATAAGGTGTTTAGCCTAATGAAAATATTACATAATTTTTTTTAAGAATCGTCAGTTTGATGATTTAAATAAATCTCCAATGACGCAACTGATCAAATGTCAAAGAGTCAAGAAAGCAAACAAGTTCAAACAGAAACAATCCAAATCTTGCTGCTCTAGACCAATGGTACGAACAGTGCCGTATGCGATATTTTAAGTTTCTCCAAACTTCGTTATCTGCTGTGTATTGTACGTATGCATATAAATCTCCCCTGATGCCTTTGTTGTCCTCTTTCATTAAAAATCTAATTCTTCTCTGTCTCAAAAGTCAGCCGGCATCTGCTCGAGACTAAACAAACACCATTGTCTCCAATTCCGATTTTGACATTTGATCTTAATCTTACAGACTGAAAGGGATATCTGAATGTTAATGGTAATTTTAGAAATGTAAGATGATTAAAAACTTACAGACAAATTCAGCTAACAGACACATACATATTTTCTATCAGATAAGTAATTAATAAATCCTGAAATAAATACAGATATTTCTTCAAAATACACTTTAAGATCTGTTAAACGATAATTAGAAAAAAAATTTGAAAATTAAAAAGCATTGTAAATATAGATAAAATTTTAAAATTATGAGGAAAATCTGATTTTTAAAAACTTCAATAATGTACCTTATCTTTAAATCTTCCATTTAAAATTTTTAGAACTATAATTTATTTTTCATATTTCAACTAAAATATCCATTTTTGCCATTTCTAAATTCATTTTGACAAGTTCCATATTGACGTCTATACTTTCATATCTCCCAAAATATAAAACAATTTGTACAGTTTTAAATATTTTTTTGGATTGAAATGACCTACACTTGCTATAAGGTGTTTAGCTGCTAAAGCCAAGGTTGAGTGGATGAAAAACTATATCCACCATACTTTATAATATAAACTACATTAACACACAAATGTAGAAACATTATATAAAAATATATAAACATTCAGTAATCTAAAGATATACATACAAAATTTACACGCTATATATATAAAGTGTATCTATTTAGGACTATTGTAACATTAGTTGATAACGCCCTACTTTATTCTATTCTACATTCTATCTAATAGAGACTTCCAATACAACGAAAGTTAACTCTGCCGGGATTAACTAAATTCGATTATCTATAAAACATTCAATATTTGTAATTCGGACTGCTGTAAATTTTAATTTTGAATCTTTATTTTTAATATACCATATATGTTAACGCTGCCATTTTCCACCAGATGCCAGGATTTCAAATTGAGACAATAAAACGAAAAGTAATAGACATATCCGTGTGCAAATGAAACCATGGTATCTAAACTGATAAGTCGATGCAACTTTAATTCAGTTTTAATTTTTTAAAAAAATGTTTAAATAACGTTTAAGTATCATTAAATGTTTAAGCATCATTTTACTTGCTGATATAAAATAAAGAAAGAGCTGTAATTGCAGAACTTTCAGATTATAATTAAATACCTCTTTTAAGATAAAATAAACAATCGATATAATTTTTATTATTACTGCCAGTTATTTGCACAACTTGTGTTTTAATCAGGCAACATTAATACCTTCTAAAACGAAATTAAAATTCAACTTTTAATCAGTTGCGTAAAGGATAATTTTCATGAGACATTATACATTTAAAATTAAAAATTGTGCATAAATTAATAAGTCGCAATTGGTCACTTTAGGTATTTATTTTTAAAACTTCATTTTTGGAAAATTTGTTAATTTTTATAATATGCCTCGCAATAACATTTTAACTTTTTCAGAATTTAATTTAGAACTTTTGTGAAAAAAATTGACTTAAAAACCATTTATAATTATTTAAAAGGAATTCTAATTTCAGACTGAGGCACACAGATTTATTGTAATGTATATTCGGTTCGTTTGATGAAATTTTGTGGATGTCTGTGAAAAATTATAACTTTAAAGTCTTCAAAAATTTTTAAAATATTGAATTTTACAAATACTTTATCCTATTAAAAATAATAATGCTGAAGTAATAAAAATGTTGTACTTTAATATACATATAAAAAAAGTTTTTTTTCTGACTCTGTATTGATTTCTATAGATGTTTTGTAAAGTCCTCTGTCCAATTTACATTACTATATTTACTCAGTCCTTCGATACTAACCGATTTTTTACGTAAGCACAGTTTTTAAACTTAAAACAGGCAAACATTTCTTGTTAAATAGTTTAACATTTGCACGAAACACTATAGTTCAATCTCTTTCTTAACATAATATTTGCCAATCATAAAACCATTTTTAGAATTTTGTTCCTAAAGAAATATGTCAACCGGCTACGAACTGACTTTATAGTTTGTTTTATGCCAATATATCAGGGTCCTTACTGTAATATAAAGTTATAATAAATTACATCTTGTACCATAATTCTGTAAAAAACATATATTGGAATTTGAGAAAGCTTCTAGGAGGAAGATAAAATATTACACTGTGTGCACTCTCAAAAATTTCCAGTAGTTTTAAGCACCAAATCTTCAATGATAACAATTCTTTCTCATTTAGCTCCTCTTTATGCCCATTCGGGATAGATCTTTAAATGCTGTACTCAACGTTCTTAACATGCTTTCTTTTGACACTTCATTGATTTATGGACAGCATTTCACCTTTTTCACACATTTTCAATTAAGAAAATGAATGACAGCTTGTTTCAGAAACGGTGGTATTTTAAATATCAATAAACGAAAAAGAAATTGATCACAGTATTTTAAATATGTGTAAAATAAAGATTCAGGTACTCAATGAGCACACGTAACTTGTTGTTCACTTCGCTGAAGCTTCCAAATTCAAAAATGTTATATATTTAAGAGACTCAATTAAAACACTCGAAAGTTTTACAACTTTCTTAGTACGGAACTCTATGTTCTACTAATTACGTAGACAAAAGGTAATGATATCATACCCTGTTTAAATATCATTAATCACAGTTATAGTAAAGTATATTATTAGAGGAAATCAAACCCACAACCTCCGGTACTAAACACCAGTGCTCTAGACATTCAACCATATAATAGTTTTTAGCGCTCAAAACGAACTTACCGTATATCAATACACATAATATGGAGTAATGAAAAAAGAACTCTTGTTTTAACTTGCAGATAATTAAACATTCAAGTAAATTTTCGTGGACAAACAACCGATTTAATTCTAGAAAATATGAAATAGCATTGGTAGTTCTATCACAATTCAAATTTTAAAGGTATGCTTATTCATTAAGTAAAAATAAAGTAAGGAATTCCTGTCCTGTAACAAATGTATATCTATAAAATAGATTGCTAAAGTCATTTTTCATTTTCTACTTTTATATCTGCTTTCATATGAGTGTGCTTTTAGTCATACAGTGTTTTTTATAGTTGTAAAACATATCTATTCAACGACATTGTATTTTCTTATCTTTGCTAATTTTTCTGTTAATCCCTCATCCTAGTGAACCGTTGCATGAGATTCCTATATTAAGCAATAGAAAATAGTGCAATAATGATTCCTTAGAAGACTTTTAAGTTCTCTTCCAGATCTTATACATGGTTTTTACTTTAATTGAATTCTTGATAACATTTGGTACTGCATTATTCAAAAATTGGTAAATATAAATACTGAAAAAATAAATGGAGAAAATAAAATTTTTCATATTTCAATTTTGAAATTTTATTGATAATAAAACTTAAGGTATCATATATTTAAATATAAAACGTTACTTAAGAAATAAATTTTTCTATGAAAATAGATTTTATATTTATTTATATTTTTTCCATTCCTGACTTTTCTGTCTCATTCAAGCTTCTCAATAGGCTTTTTGATTTTTACTTTATAGTATTATAAACAAATAATTTCCCCATTAATCTAGAACACCATTTGTAACATGCAATTCACAAAATGATGTATCCTTATGTATTCATGACTGAACGAAATTATTATAGCTAGTTTTTTATCTTCTTTTCTATCGACCTAAATCTAGTCTTCGTTACATATTTTGGTCATAATTCAAATGCAAAGTTTGAAACCATGTTTTGTAGTATATGTCTTAAACGATCTCTCATAACATAACCGATATCGTTACGGTAGGAAATGTGAGGGCCTCAGGTGTCACTATTGAGACCCAGTCACGAAAACAAAACATTTAAATAGATTTATAGGGTTATTATCGTCAAAGTTTGGTAATAGAGACAAAAAAAGAAAAGGAATTACTTTTCCCTTGGCAACATTCATCTTCGCTATCCCACTGCATAAAATATGTTTCTGCTATTACATTTTGACACGTTTGTGTATGTAATAGATGAGTATAATAGATTAAACACAATTCACGGTGCAACAAATTAATAATTGATCTTATATACAAAGGTATTATAAAAATTTGTAAATAATTATACAACAAACTGAGTAGTGTAAAGTGTTCATTTTTTGTAAAAACATGGTCTATTTTTTCAGTTTAAATTATGTCGCTATCTATTTAGGTAGACATTTTCCAAGAATATATTTGCCAAAATAATTAACACGTGTATTGCAAAAGGTAAAGCGTCTCTTCGTGGAAGAAAAGTTTTAAAATACAGCATGCTCGAAATCTTTAACTAGATTTTTTTTTTAAATTTCAACTAAAAAATAATGGAAGCTAACATTTTTAACCTTTATAACAATATTATATATATATATATAATATATATATATATATATATATATATATATATATATATATATATATATTATATATATATATATATATATATATATATATATATATATATATATATATATATATATATATATATATATATACATATATATATAATATATATATATATATAATATATATATATATATATATATATATATATAATATACATATATATATATATATATATATATATATATATAAATATATATATATATATATATAT